>JAQIUQ010000606.1:0-175693 GCA_030378365.1 Hybognathus amarus
AACGGATTGAAGTGCGTTTCCGGAGAGAGACGACTCATTTCAGTGCTAGATCGCCTGTTATTTAACAAACAAATGAAACGAATTCTGTTAATTGGAAATGTATTATTTGTATTGGTACTTCTGTGCCCCCCCCCCTGAAATGACTCCTGAAATTGCGAATGCATTGAAAATGAATGTCTTTATGTACATTAGCGCAATAACTCTGGGTTACCAATATGAGGTTGATGAAACTAACTCCTCACAGGTTTTTTGGAACCAACATACCCAGATTAAGCAAGTTTCAGATTTCAAGGTTTATCTGATGGCAAGTTAACCTTGCTTTCTGGAATACACCCCTGGCAACCTACAATCCAGTTGTTCTGTTGATTTCTGCGCATGTAGTAAACGCAGGAAGTTGAATCAACCATCACTGGTAGAAATGTAGGAGGAAAAAAAATTAAAATTTAACAACAGCTGGGTGGATTATTTTCATATCTCAAAGTCAAATCGAACAACTCCCAAGCCTTTTTCAAAGTGTGTCGCACTGATTTTATATATTGGATGCTGTGGGAAAAAGATGTTACTAGGCACATTACATCACAACAGCACAATCGTGCAGCAGAGGCACAGAAGGGCGCACTGGCACTACTTTGCATTCCTCATAGCAATACCTCCTCAAGAGGACTTCCAGCATGGTCAGACATAATGTAACTGAAAATCAAATGAGCATAAATATATTCTCGCATGGGCTGCAAAGTCAACTATAGAGGGAATGCACGTGACGCTCACCGTCCGGTCACGTGCCTGCAGTTGAGTGGCAAAAATACTGAGCGGCTGTATATGTTTTCAGCGTGAATGCTGCAAAAAACAAACACAACACATATAGAGTGGGAAAGAGCTTTGTGATTGACTGTACAATTAGATTTGACAAAAAAATCTAACAACTGGACTCCAGTCAGCAAAAGGTGGATTTGCAGTTATCATTTTGTGTCAATATGCTGAATTTAGCTGTAAAACCATTCCAATATATTTTGTATTGTTATATATATATATATATATATATATATATATATATATATTAACAACTCATCAATTAAATATTTATCATTGCATATTCTGCATTATTGGATGTTTCTTAATGAACACTGACCAAAAAAAAAAAACTATAAAGTTTTACAGGCTGCAAGTACGATATGATGATATTTAGGCTATATAGCTATAACACTGATATAAGTGATTACCTCTGATTTAGACCTACCTATATTGTATTTATATAAAAGCGTTCACAGGCAAATTTGCTTTATGTTTACCGTCTATATTGCTTTTATTTCACCAGCGTCGAAATCAGGCAAACATAAATGTCAGGCAACATGATTACTGGCTGCCTGTCAATATCCATGGATCACTGGATCTTTAGTAAGTTGTAAGGAACACTATATTGAGTCCAACATTTAGTTTAAATTGATATAATTGTTCGTTTTAGATGCATTTTCGCAGTTTCCCCTTTTAAATACAGTCACGCAGCAGATGTTTTGCCACTCAGTCAGGCTGAGGGGGGTTGTTCCAGCGGGAAAGTGACGTCAATGAATTCCCTCTATACAAACCCTGCATACAAGTAGGCTATACTCTCCCTCCAGGAGTACTTAGAGAAGCAAATCCACTACTTACAATTACAATTCTGCATGTAAGAAACACTAAGCCACACTCATGCAACACATTCAGTACTGTAAACACACAATGCTATTGTAATTTACAATGTAATGTTAATTTACACTGTTGACTACAATAAATACATGTGTTTTTGTTACATGTTCCACAGTGCTACTTTATGCACAGATTATGGTACAGTACTTAAATGTGGACAGTATGGTTGGGGTCCTCATGAAACCTTTGTGGTCTGGTGCTATTTTGCAGCACATTACTGTATTTGGTTACATTGTGGGTGTATGCAGAATG
Source organism: Hybognathus amarus (assembly GCA_030378365.1). NCBI lineage: Eukaryota > Metazoa > Chordata > Actinopteri > Cypriniformes > Leuciscidae > Hybognathus > Hybognathus amarus. Next base: position 1,936 of record JAQIUQ010000606.1, read on the forward strand.
TTTTGTTCGAACTGATGAAGATGTTTTCTTAATTTGTTGGTGTTTTCTTTTCTATTTACATGCATTTTCTTCAGTTTCAGCATGTTGAGCTCTCTCAGCCCCCATAGATTCATGTGTGCTTACTGTCCGATTCCTGTCACCGCAATTGTATTTGCCTTGATTGCAATCCCCATCCATCAAAACTTTACTTGCGAGACCCTGGATTGCTTTAATCCAGCTGAGAAATTAAGTTTGAAGAGATACAATGGTGGGTTTTGACATTTCATTCAGTTGGTATTGCATGGCTCGCGCTCTTCAGAAACCATCAGAATATGACAGAGCTCATGTTTTAAAGTGAAACACACTGGAATGAATAATTCACTGAAAGCGCAATGCAAGTCCTTATTCTCTCATCTTTGATGTAATCATCCTGGTTTTCTTTACATTGGTGCTGTTTTGGACTGATTGTTTAAGTGAATTCCCTTTATCTGGATCGTTGACTGAGAACTTCTCTGGAGTTTAGCGGCTTAAAATGATTAAATCGCAAACAGAGTATCAAATATCATCTGAGTGCTTCTGTAAATTAATAAATTATTTTAACGTGCAAAGTTAAAACATTTTTAGCTTTGTGTTCAGTTGCTGCAGTGGGCCACACTTATTTAATGACAGCGGTCATCTGTAGTTTGGGAGGCAGAAAAATACTCACCATCTTGTCTTTTTTTCAAAGGATCCATTAAATATCAGAAGAAGAATACCACAGAGGCTCTGACATTCTTCTCAGTTCTCACCCATTAAAATAATTCCAGACAAATCTCTCTTCTGTGTCTGCTGAACAATAGCATTTAGACTGACTGCTGATGAGACCATACTTCATATCATATTAAATAGCATCTGATGTGTTTATGAAGTTCTCTGGCTGTAAAAACCAAGCAGATGCTAATTACACTAATTTGATATAAAGGATGATCCATTGGCATTTTCTATAATTCTATGATCCAATTATGCATAATTTACTACAAGGGACTGGAGAGTGGAACTGGCTCTTTGTCTAAGGCATGTTAAGATGACTGAGTTTACAGAATTTTGGACCCTTATCTGTTGCAGTATCTAAAAATATGTCCTGCGCTTTATAATCACATTCAGTGATTTGAGGTATCTGAGGTGCAGTAATTTACATATCCACTTACAGATGGCCCATTACAACAGATTTTACAAATATGACTAGAGCTTCTCCATGTAAAGCAATGGGGTTTCTAAGCAGTTGCTCTAGGGTGTTTTAGGTGGCTGCTTACGGCCCAAGCTTCTAAGATACTGTGCTCTAGTTAAGGCACCTTTTAATGTTAATTCAATAATAACAAAAAAATGTAGCACAAGCTGAAACCTGACGTGAGGTTTGACCATAGCCACCGTCTCTCGTCCATATTGATAAATGCCAAGTTTTTGTGTGGATACAACCAAATCTGTTCGTTTAGTAAATGAGGGCTAATGAAATAAACGAACATAGAACTACATGTTACATTTGGATACAAGGATAGTGATACCTGAAATCAGATACAATACTGGCATTATCCAACAAACAGCTTTAATTTTAATGCTTTAATCAAATAATGTTTCAATCAATATCTGAAAATGCAACAATTTTTTTCTCTTTTTTTTTGAGGGTTAGGGGTAGGGCTGTCACAATGTTAGATTTTTCACACCACGGTTATTGTGGCCAAAATAATTCACAATATCGATATATCACGGTATTTATAGAACCAATAAGGAGGGAACAAATACCCAACAAACATAAGGGTACAAACAAACAAAATCTAGTTTGTAAATGCATATTTCCATAAAATATGTAGGCTATTTATACAAAAATAAGATGGTTCATAATAATCACCTTTTATTAGATGTATGAACACAGAAACCCCCTGTTAACAGGTTAATGTCACGTTTCCCATTGCATGACTAGTAAAATAATCGCAACGTATTCTTCATCTGGACACGGAGATGGGTCAAAAGGTTGGTGGCTATAGGCTACATTCTGCAGCGCCGCGTCGCAGGAAAACTCGAGGAATCGCACACCGGACGCGCACTTTAGAACTCAGTTTATGGCCAGCAGTATTCCTATGTTTAAGAAGATGATGAAATTAAGATAATGTCTGTACTATGTTATTATTGTACTGTACAATTAAATACAATAGTTGCTGTGTCTGTGATCTGAACACTTTACCTCAGAGCATCCATTAACTGAATGAACTGAGAATATTACCTGATAATCCGATAACATATCAGCAATTTTCATTTTAAGCAGCTGAGCTGATTTCTGTAAAGTAATATAAAACTAAATGTACATTGCAGCACAGGGTTAAGTCATTTACGATGATTTGAGACAAATATTATGTAAATTTAATATTACATTTTGTGAAACGCTCTGTGTCGCGGTAGAATTTTGAACAAGAGCCGTTGCTGGGCACCGCGGACAGACGCCAAATAGCTCAACCAGTGTGTGTACACTCGAACAGAAAATGTGTTCATATTTTAAAGACGTGGCGCTGGCGCTTTTCGTCCGGTGTGTGACCACTTTTAAAGTGCTGTTTTCTTTTGAGCCGAAGAACTCCCATTCAGACGAGCTTACGTGTGGAAAGTGTTTCACTCTCTCGCTCAGACGACATTCTTCTCAGAGCAGCTGTGCGGCCCGGGCTGTCGTCTTCTTTAGTGGAGAGAGAGATCAACCAGGTAGCCTACTCGCGCTGGGGTATTTACGTGTCATGTTATCAGGCACGTGCACACATAGACATCAAAGGGGGCTTGAGCACCTGCCCTTTTTATTCCTGGAGAGAAAGTGCCCTTTTTTTCTGGGGTGCTTTTTTAATTTTTGAAAAATAATATATATTCCTGTTTGAGCACAGCTTCCCTGTCAAACAAATATATTTATTGAATAGTGTATCTAAATATCAGGTCTGAACATAGACAGTAGGGTCTGAAGCGACGATCAAGAGTTAACGCGTCTGCTCTAGTGAGCTCGCGCTGCAGCCGCCGTTTGGACTTTGAACCGAGCGGATAAACAGTCCGTGAGACGCGCGCGGTTCAAATGAGTTTCGTTCCGCTTTTGGCACATAAACATTATCGAACATTTATCGAACTCGACTTGATATCGAGCATTGGCAATATTGACTCGAAATTGAATAAAAAATATAAATTTAAGACGTGGCTGAATGTAATTTATGACCTTGTATGGAAAATCCGGACGTTTTTATGACTTTTTATGGCCTAAAATTCTTATTATTAAAGTTAATGACTTGCATACATCAATAGTCTTTCCCCCTGGAATTTAGAAATCTAAATTGGTGAATTTAGAGGAAATCTACAGATGCAAACAGATGGAGGATAGTAGGTTTAAAACAAACTCCATCTAAATGTGGATTTTGAAGGTTTTATTTGTGATGATACAGTCTTCCCTCAAATGTGAAACTAAGTCCATGTCACTATCAGGTGTATCAAATATATAGCATAGAAAACATGCACATTGTGGCATGGTTTCCTTTGCTGCTCAATAAACCTGGTGAATACTAGGGAGAACATTGGTTTCTGTGTGAACTGATTATTTTGAAGACATCTTTTGAAAATGAAACAATTGCGTGAATTTGAGGAAGATAAAATTAACTTTAATACATTTTATAAAAAGTCAGAGTTGTGTTAATATATATATCTTTTTTGTTTAAAAAAGTCAAAAGAAAAAAAACGTAATTATGAGAAGTGCCCTTTTTTCACTCTGAGCCCCTGTCCCTCAAAATGTCTGTGCACGTCCCTGCCTGCATGTTATCATAACAGTCCTCTTCATTTCAAACATCGTGGTTATTGCCAATACTGGTATATTGCCACACTCTAAATTAACACAATGTCGATATTTCATGTCTTTGAATATTACGATTTCGTTAATATTGGTTTATTGCTACACCCCTAGTTAGGGGTAAGATTAGGTAATAGAAAATGCCATAGCTCTGTATTAAAAACAATAGAAGTCTCAATGTAACCCTACAGAAATTTATAGTTAAGCATTTACATTTTTTGGCAGATGCATCCAAAGTGACTTCAAACCCATGACCTTGGCATTGCTAGCACAATGCTTTACTGTTTGTGTGACAGAGATGTTCCATGGCAACCACAAAAATAATCATGGAATGATGATCCCATTTAGTGATCATCATCGATGAATCATGATGAATCATCCCATTTAGGGCTGCACAATATCAAAATATCTCAAATGTACATATTGTGATGTACATATCACAATTTCACAAACCAGACTTAAATATATCTTTAAGAATATGTAATATATTTGTTGGTAACAATAAAACTGGCACCATACTCAAACAGTAAACCAAATGAAGAGCTCTTTTCCAAAACGCGATAAACGCCATTTAAAAAAAAATGAGTTTGTCGTGTCATTCTGATGTGGACAGAACCCTTTCACTGCCCCATCAACGTTTCATGCCAAATCGCTATATTTCCTTGTTTAAAATGTACTGCAAGAGACAGTTTCTTTCCAAACTCGCGATAAGCGCCAGCTCTCTTTTTAGCCTAAACGCGATAAATCCTCAAATTCAATGCGCGTTCTAAGCAATCCAGTACAGCAGCACTCTGAACAGAGGTTTGTTTATGTTCATTCATTCCTCAAAATGAGTCCTAGTTTTCTTGTCGACTAGTAGTAGATCATTTAAGCCATTTGTCTAATCAGTAATCACATAAATTGATTTAATTAAATGGGATAGAAACCATATGAGCGTTTTTAATTGCCTATTCCGCATCTCAACCCATGCATAAAGCTTGCCACAAAGAACCGGCAAAAGTAATGATTATGCATTAAACATTTGAATTGTTTATTAATAAACTAGTGTTTTCTGTCAGTGTCAGCAGCAAAGATAAAGTTAATGATGCTTACTCGCCATCTTCGCAGTGAACGCGCATAGGACTATAGAGAAACGCATACTTCGAATTAGCCTATACACAGAGAGTTGCCGATTTATTTTTGTTTTTAATTGTTTTGTTTAAAAGTAAACATTTAAAGCTTTCTGTAGCCTAGTTCACGGTCTGTGAGGCAAGCATCCCGGTGTTTCGGTTCAATATATGAGACGCGCTCCGGTTCACGTGCGCGCCTCTGTGTCCTGATTACATTGCCTGATATTTTGCTTCTAATGTTTTAATCCAGTCAATTTGTTGATGAAATATTTATTTAAATGTAGATACAATTTATATGAAACGAAATTTACAAGCTTTCTACAAAACAAAACTTAATAAGTGGTCAAAATCATGTCTGACCGCACTCCAAATATTTTCTGATATATTGGGCAGCTTTTTGATCCTATCTTACTCATCTCATGCGGTTCCCTTTTCATAGCCTACTCAACATAGATGAAATAATAAAAATAAGTAACGTAATATTATTAAACACAAATGTGAAACGTAGCCTATGTTTATTTTATGTTTTTTTTTCTTTTACTTATATTTAAGCGTCATGCCGCTCTGCTTTGCTCACATGCTATTTAGCCTATACATGTGTGTGTGTGTGTGCATGTGCTGGAGGGGTGCCCATCCCTTTTTTGAATATCGTTATATCATTATTGATCATTTTTAATAATTAGTTTTTTCATGCATATGTAGAAATTGGTACTATTTGTTAGAGGTTTGACACTTTAAAATGACTTTACTAAAAATGATTACAAAAAAATGAATGGATTTATAGCGTTATGAAAAAAAAATCACATTAACTTTTAATTTATCATTAACAATATTGTTGTTTGATTTAATAATCATTGTTCAAAATGTTCAGACTGAACCAATAAAACATTTCAACAGGATAATTTGAATATTCACAAAATGTGTGGGTCTAGGTAAAAGAAAATTTAGATATTTTTCCTGAAAACTATTGAAATGGATTTATAGCGTTTTGGAAAAGAGCTCTTCAAATATACCATGGAATCATGCACACTGTAATGGTAAAAAGGCCACATAGTGGTGTAAAGGTACTTTTATTACAATTATGACTTAAAATTATTACAATCAGCAATTGCTCTTTAACATAACATTACTACACATGACATCTGTGTGGCTCTTATATGCAAACTGAATTATGGATGATAAGGCAGACATTTTCAATACATAGTTGAGCTAGAAGCTCCACATCACATCGTTATAGTCTCAAGTCATGCGCAGTTGCGCACAAGAAAGTCAGCAGTCATTGGACGTTTTAAAGAAATATATAATACAATTTAAAGAAATATTAACATACAGCAATAATCATGACATATTTTGAATGGGACTTGAATGGACTCGGGAATAAGTCAGAGTCGTAATATGTTTGAGTACGAAGTCAATTCCGAGTCAAAATGCACGCGAGTCTTATGACAAGACCGAGACCATTCAAATATGGACTTCGAGACCAGAGTCCGAGTTCTCGAGTACACAACACTGGCAGTTTCACTGAAAAGAAAAAAAATTGTAACAGGAACATTTATGTAAGTAAAATATGACAGAATGTGTCTGTCAATTTGTGGCAAATATAGACTAAAAGAGAATTATAAAGTGACTCCAACATTTCAAAGATAAGATACTTCCTCTAAATATTTCCATCCTCTTGATTTGTTGAACAGGTCAGGCTAACTGTTTGACCATATTAACAGCCAGCCCAGCAGGGGACAAGATTTCTCTCTTAAACCCAGAGGAAAGCCTGTGGATTGAGGCTGGCTGCTTATATTTTGATCTATATGCTCAGAGAAGCAGATCAAACACAAGCTAATCAAGGTCTTCAGGATCAGAAGAATCTCACAAGTTGGTGTGTTTTATCAGGAGCTAAACTCTGCAGGGACAGTGGCCCTCCAGGCCCGAGTTTGGGGAACCCTGATTAACATTAACATTAACATTAACATTAAACACAGAGACAGCAGAAATATTAGGTTGCTGTCACTTTAAGAGTGAATGCATCGATCCAATATACTGTTACAAATACGTTTTATTTATGTTTATGTTCAGTTAAGATATAAATTAGTATGTTATGTTTACAATGATACTTGCCAAGATGAGCATTTTGACATAATTTTTGTTTGAATATGTCTGTTCAAGGCGAAGACATGGCAGGCTAAAACATCGATTTTTCATACAGTGATCAGTTTTGAGATTTTGGGCTAGTTTACTCCTTCAATATGTGTTCTTTCAAGCTGCTATAAAGAAAACATTGAAAATAGACATGGCATTCCAACGCATCATGCTGCTGTAAGACAATTTCCCTGTAATAATAATATATATTTATATGCCATTTAAGGTGCCAGACAGGCCAATTTAGCCCAAAGAGGAATTATCAATTAATGTATACAAATTCTTTAACAGAATCACTTATAGCCGAGCAAATGACTCGTCTGTCATTCGAACAGGCCATAACTATAACCTCTGCTGCTGGGATTAAAATCCTGCCATGATTCAAATCTGAAAATAAAGTTCTGAAAGGTTGAAACTAAATGTTCAAAACTTTAAAATCTTAGAAAAAAAGTTTTGCAAGATCGAAAAGTAAGATTTGCAAGCTTGCAAAATATTAAAATATAAATAAATTAAAAAAAATATCTGCAAACATTATGTTGTTTTTGAGATTTCCTTCTTCAGAATGCCAACATTTTTTTATGATGTTGCGCAAACAAATTTTCTGAGTTTCAAATTGGTCAGTGTTCTCCCACTGTATTAGTTGGTTTTCCAGGTTTGAAACCTTGCAAATGTTGATCTGAAAATTGAATGAGTGAAAAATTTTTTGTAACTCTGAAAACAGAGTTCCCCTTCAGGACCGCTGCGTGTAATCACAGTGGGAACACCCTCAGCGTAGCACGTCTGAAGCGTGAATGAAATCAGTCAATGGAGAGAATGAGCATACGGCGAGTGACGTCTTTGACCAGGAAGCTATAAATATCCCCTCAGCACACCAGAAGCCAGCTCTGTTACTTCAGCAAGCTCTGTGTGTGTCTGAAATCTGTCGATTGTGTTTGTCTATTATATCAGGAGTTTTTCACTATATATAAACTAAATGAGCGAGAAAAGAGAACAGTATAGGAAGTGTGTTCCCCCCTGTACACGATACATCACGGGTGGGGATTTCACACGAATTATGTGTGGCTTGTTTGGGAGTGTAGCATGCCCAGTCGGCTCTCGAGGGAGTCGATTGTGAGCATTGCAAACGCTTTCCTCTACGAACTTTGCGCTCAGGGCGATCGCTCTTCGAGGAGAACGGTATGCTGCGAGCTCCCCAAGGCTCGGGTCCTGCTTCTGTTGAGGCAGGGCAGCGGCGCTGGTCCTGGGGATCGCAGATGGATCTCACCGCGAAGCTTGTCTTGCTTCTGCCCGGGTGGAGGCACATGATGATGAGGATGTTGACTTGAGATTATCCAGTTCTGAGGAGCTGGATGTCGAAAGTTTTGCATCAGAAGAAACTAGTTTGTCACACTATACTGTTAAGGAAGAAGAGGTAATGGATGTGTTGAAAAGCTCAATATCGAGTGGCCAGCTGATAGACAGGAGTCTAAAGTCAAAAGTAAATTAGATGATGGATTTCTGTCTGCACAACCTCAACCTTCTCACTGGTGCTTGCCGTTCTTCCCAGATCTTCATGCTGAGGTGTCGAAGACCTGGGTTAGACAGGTTTCTAGCAGAATTTACACGAATCAATCAAATGCATATGGTAACATCTTTGGTGCTAAATCTGCTGGTTATGTGACGATCAGGCCAACCTGAAAGATGTGTGCGAAGGGGAAGAGATTTCGGCAGATACGATCAGCGAACTTAGGCAGACTGCTGATCTCGCTCTTCGTGCTACCAGAGAGACCGCAAAATCAATCGGTCAGTCTATGGCAGCAATGGTGGCCACAGAAAGGCAATTATGGTTAAGCCAAACATTGATGAAGGAGAAAGATAAGGCTCTCTTTTTGAATGCTCCCGTCTCGCCTGTGGGCCTCTTTGGTGACGCTTTACACTCTGTCACGGAGAAGTTCCAGCAGGAGAAAAAGCAGGCAGCTGCCTTTCATAAATGTATTCCTTTAAAAGTGCGTGTCTCTGCGGCTGCTGAAAGAGTGCAGCCCCAGCATCGAGTTCGTCTCAAAAAAGATCGCAGCAGAAGCAGAGTGTCACCTCTCGTGCCCACCCACAGAGAAACTGGAGGGACGAGGCGGGGCACTCTCCGGCGCGGCCTTCTCGGGGCAGGACTTATCTGAGGACAGTCGATGTCGCCAGGAAGGCCGTGTCTAAAAAGTCCTGACGGGCTGAACATCAGGACTCCTGATGCTTCCCAATGTTTCTTAGTGGGTCCTGAATATTATAAAGAATGGGTACGCTATTCAGTTCAGAACGCGTCCACCTCGGTTCAGAGGAGTTCTGCCCACGGTGGTGGGCCCCGAGCAGGCTCTGGTATTATAACAGGAGTTAAAAACTCTGCTGCAAAAAAGGGGCTATAGTACGGGTTCCTCCACCCAGCAGGGAGCTAGAATATTAGAGCCGTTAATTCATTGTTCCGAAAAAGATGAAGGGCTGCGTCCCATTCTAGATCTGCATCTCTTATTTCGCACTGTAGGTAAGCTCAAATTCAAGATGCTCACTCTAAAACAGATTGTGTCACAAATCAGATCCGAGGACTCGTTTGTCACGATAGATCTAAAGGACGCTTACTTCCATGTATCTATACTTTCTCAACACAGGAAGTTCCTGAGGTTTGCTTTCAGGGGTGAAGCATACCAATATCAGGTTCTTCCGTTCTGCCTAGCACTGTCACCCCGCACATTCACGAAGTGTATGGATGCAGCTATAGCTTTGTGTTATGCTAACGACAGATGCCTCTCTCACGGGTTGGGGGCGATCATGAGTGGTCGCCCAGCTCGGGGTCTGTGGAAGGACCATCACTGTCTATGGCACATAAATTGTCTACAGATGTCGGAAGTGTTTCAGGCTCTGAAACACTTCCTCCCAGACCTAAGGGGCCACCATGTTCTTGTCCGAACAGACAACACATCGGTGGTCTCTTATATCAACCATCAGGGGGGTCTGCGTTCTCGCTCACTCTACAAACTGGCACGTCAGATTCTCCTATGGTCCCAGGGGAGAATTCTTTCTCTGAAAGCTATTTATCTCCCGGGGTATTTAAATCAGGGGGCAGACATCCTGTCGAGACAGGGGCCGAGGCCCAGGGAATGGAGTCTTCACCCCGAGGTGGTGGAGCTCCTATGGGAACATTTCAGCCGTGCTGAGGTAGACCTATCTGCTTCTCAAGAAACATCTCACTGCCCGCTGTGGTTCTCTCTCAGCCATCCAGCCCTGCTGGGGTTGGATGCGATGGTACATCCGTGGCCGAGATCATGTTTGTACGCTATTCCCCCAATCGCTTTGCTCCCGGGAGCTCTGGAGAGGGTTCGCCGGGACGGGCTCAGCCTTCTGCTAATTGCCCCATTCTGGCTGGCTCGAGTATGGTTTGTGGACCTGAGTGTCTCTCCTCGACGGCTCTCCCCTCTCCGAATCAGGAGAGACCTACTCTCTCAGGCGAGCGGGTCGATCCTTCACCCCCGCCCAGAACTATGGAGGCTGTGGGCTTGGCCTCTGAGGGGGCCCAGGTCATAGATTCTGGTCTCTCGACTGAGGTTGTTGAGACCATCCTCCAATCCAGAGCTCCCGCCACAAGGAAGTTATATGCTGCGAGGTGGAAACTTTTCACCTCTTGGTGTGGAGAGCGCCAGCAGGACCCAGTTAACTGCCCAGTTGGTACAGTGCTGGATTTCCTGCAGGACCGTCTCTCCACTGGGTTATCCCACTCCACACTGAAGGTGTATGTGGAGGCCTTAGCTGCTTACCACGCCCCTTCAAGTGGAGGTTCCCTCGGGAGACACCCACTGATATCTCGCTTCCTTCGTGGCACCTTGAGGCTGATGCCTGCAGTTCGCATGAGTGTACCATCTTGGCATCTGGCCATCGTCTTAGAAGGTCTCTCCCTAGCTCCTTGCAAGCCCATCGAGGAAGTTTCAGAAAAGTTTCTTACACTTAAGACTATCCTTCTTCTCGCTATCTGTCTTTAAAAAGAATTGGAGATATTCAAGCACTGTCGGTGGCTCCCTCGTGCCTGGAAGGAGAGATTCTCTTCAGGACGTTTGTGATGCAACAGGTTGGTCCTCAGCGGTGAGGACACTTTCGTCAGATTTTATTCCCTTGACCTTAGCTCCACTCCCGGGGCTCAGGTTCTCTCGTCGATTTGTGTCTCCTAATGATACACAATGGGGATTTGGTCATATGGGGATGTGGGTATTGCGTTCATACTGTGATTACACCAGCGGTTGTCCCTGAAGGGGTGCATGTAACCCTAAACATGTAACCAGATATGTATAAAGTACTAGAAACCCAGACTTGAGTAAAAGTACAAGTGCTCTATCAAAAAAGTGACTCGAGTAGAAGTTGAAGTGCTCTTTTAGCACCACACTTAAGTAGAAGTACTAAAGTATTCAACATTTTTTTTGTACTTAAGTATTGCAAGAATTACATGAATTTTAAAATTCACTACTTAAGTACTAAAAGTAAAAGTACAAGTACTGTGTTAGGGCTGCACCAATATTGAAAAAAAAATACATTGCGAATATTTTTTCACCAACGATGTATATTGCGATATTGCGAGCCAACAATCCAGGTAAAAGTCAATAATTACCATTCCAATGATATTAATAAATTCACTAATAAGCAAGCTGACAAAAAGGTCACTTATGTTTTATTCCAAAAATTAGAACACACTTATGTAAACAGAGAAGCAGAACAGGTTTTTAAATAAAAAAGCAGCTTTACACCAACCCTCTGATTGGTTTACAAAAATATAACTGAAAATAAATGTTGTTTTTTTAATATATAAAACAACTTATAAGCATTTTGTGCCAAAAGTGCCAAAGTAACAGTGTTGGTCATCATAATGGCTAAATATAAATAAATAAACAAAATGAAATAAAACTTTAACACATTTTGTATTAAATCTTCTAAACAGAGTATTAGAACTATTGTAAACAGAAAAGCAGAACACGTTTAAACGGCAGCTTTACACCAACCCCCTGATTGGTTCAAAAATATTATTTTTTTTAAAACAACTTAAGCATTTTAGTTCACAGTCTTTTTTAAGGCAACTTTTTTAGCAAAAGTGCCAAAGTAAAAAAGTGTTGGTCATCAACATAATGGCTAAATATATGAAAAATAAAATAAAACTTCTCCTAAACTGAGTATTGTTTAGCATGATGCATGCTTATGTATTCTTTATGCTTTCCTTACTCAAGGTTTTTAGCTAAGAACACAAGTCTATCAACCTTTGCAGGCTTGAGACAGGTTCGTTGGCAAGTGATGATGTTGCCACTAGTACTGAAAAGTCTCTCTGACGGCGAGCTTGTCGCAGGAATACACAGGTATTTGCGGGCAAGTCTGGCGAGTCGAGGAAAGCTAAGTTTGTGTACTTTCCACCATGCAAGTGGATCCTCCTCTTTATCTATTGGAGGTGTTAGCATGTAGGTGTTTAACTCTGCTTCCACAGCATCCTTTAGGGTCAGAGAGGAATCACCCTTTGCAACAGTTTCACTCTGTTTGAAGAAGCTTCCCAATGACTTCTTTGCTTTCTTTGGCTGAGGTGCACTGGCACTGGCACTGGCACTGGCACTTGGCTCCACGTCAGTGCTGCAGCTTGATTTCTCCTGGCATTCCATCATCTGTGATGCCACACTGGCCTTAACTTGGGTGGTCTTGTCTGCACTGACGAAGTCCATCTTGAATCAGGGGTCCAAAAAAGATGCCATATCTAGCAGCTTCTGAGTATCATCATCTTCGTATTTCTCATTGAGGTAGTCCAGTATCTTCTTCTTGATGTTCTTGGTCAGGTCTGTGTCTTCCTCTTGCATTTCCAGTAGTGACGTTTTGAAGAGCTGAAGAACTGGCTTTACAAAGGAGACACTGACATATTCATCCCCAGAAAGTGCATCAGTGAAATCCAGCATTGGGCCCAGTGACTTGCTAACAGATTCAAGGACATCTAAATCTTGCCACGTAGGAATGAGATGCCGCACCTTCTTGTCTGCAGACAGGAACCTGAGTTAAAGCCTGCTGCTGCTCTAATATCCTGCTTATCATCATCTGCCTGGAACCCCATCTTGTTTGGCATTCTGAGATGAGACAATGTGATGGTAGATTGAGTTCCTTCTGGACTTTTGAAAGGGCATCTCTGGCCTTCCAGCTGTGAGAGAAGTGGCTCACTAGCTTCTTGCAGACTCCAACAGCACGATCAATGCGAACATCGTTTTTCACTGCATTTTCTAAGCGGAGAAAACAAACAAAACATTGCAAACTTTAATTATTGAAGCACACGATTTTATTTTTGAAGAATAATGTGGTCATATATATATATATATATATATATATAAATTGTATATATATATATATATATATATATATATATATATATATTTATATTGATATATATTTTTTTTCACAGATTAAATAATAAGTTGTTTAAAATTAAATGTTTAGTTTCTGTATTTTTTTTCTTACGTTTTAAAGCTCTACACACATGCAACACATTAATTTTACACGTTTTTGTCAGGTTCAAGACAGGTTTTCAAGTAAAGCAGCTGAGTAAAAAATGTATATTTAGGATAAGGATCATGGTCATTACTCACCAACTGCAAGATGCAGTCTGTGCCCGAAGCACTGTAGCCTGGTCCACTTGTTCAGAGCGGCAGCTCTCACCATGTTCGCTGCATTATCTGTTGTTATGCAGACTTGACGTGTCTCATCTAAGCCCCAAGCCGCCACCGCTTCTCTCAGGGCCTCTCCGATATTCTCGGCTGTATGACTCTCCGGGAAAAATGCCGTCTGCAAACAGCGACTCTTGATCTCAAAGTCCTCTGTGATGAAATGGACCGTCAGACTTATGTAGGGCTCCGTTGTCCTGCTGGACCACAAGTCTGTTGTAGCTGCGTAATAGTCAACATGTGACAGCAGCTCTGCTTCAATCTTAGATTTGCATTTTTCATACAGCTCTTTTATCGCAACTTGGGAAAAATGTGTGCGGGATGGGATAACATACCTCCTGTCAAGCGTTTGGATCATTTTCTTAAATCCTTCTTTGGCGACGGTGTTTAATGGCAACATATCTTTAGCAATATGAAAAGTTATTGCGTCTGTTATTTCTTTATCTCGTTGAGAGCCTCTCTGGTAAGGTGTCACGCTGGCAAAAGCATCGCAAATAGTTTTTTGTTTTGGTTCACATCCAGATTTAACTTTGTATTCGTCGTAAAGAGCTTTGTGGTGCCGTTTTAAGTGATCAGACAAATTGGTTGTGTTTCCATGTTTTGTGGCCACAACTTTATAACACTCCAGGCAAAATACCTGTTTTTGGTCAACATCCTCCTTTTGTAGCCGAAATAGTCCCAAATAGCTGATTTCGACTTTCTTTTGGTACAAAATCATCCTTTGCTTGCGGTGGATTCTCTTCGTCGCTCATTTTTAGCTTCAGAATTCAGGGCTGCAACAACGAATCGATTAAAATCGATTAAAATCGATTTCTAAAAGAGTTGGCATCGAATTACATTATCGATTCGTTGCGTCGCACGAACACGGAAATGTTTGAATATAAAAAAAAGTTTGAGTTGAGCGCGGAGCACTCTCGGTCTCTCTCACGCACTGTTGCTCAATCGCGGAGTTCACATTTGTCAAACGAGAAAGACCGAGTGTGTCCGTGATGATCGCGACGCGAGAGAGACCGAGTGTGTCCGAGATCGCTCACGCGGGAGCGAGAGACCGAGTGTGTCCGTGATCACAGAGAGAGAGAGAGACCGAATGTGTCCGAGATCGCTCACGCGGGAGCGAGAGAGAGCCGAGTGTCGTGATCACGAGAGAGACCGAATGTGTCCGAGTCTCCGAGATCGCTCACGCGGGAGCGAGAGACCGAGTGTGTCCGTGATCACGAGAGAGACCGAATGTGTCCGCGATCGCTCACGCGGGAGCGAGAGAGACCGAGTGTTTCCGTGATCAGAGAGAGAGAGACCGAGTGTGTCCGAGAATCGCGCACGAGAGAGACTGAGTGTGTCTGAGCATTAGTAATTTGGTACATACTAGACATTCTCTGATACTAGTAATACATAATTAGGCATATAAGATATAAATAAAAACAACAATTAAATTCTTACCACTGAATTAGCAAACTGTGATTTGAATCAGATAGACAGATGAAAACACTTTCTTGTCTGTCCAAGTAGCCTACCACTACAAAGGGGAATATTTTTTCCACAATTTGCAGCACTGAATTGTTCAAACTTCACTCTAAATGACTCAGAGAAACTTCATTATATGCTCGGAAAGGATGAGCGGAAAAATACCTTACACAATAGGAGATGGTCAATCCATTGTATTTGATATTACTTTATATTGTATTCATATTTTATATTCATTGTATTTATAATTAATATTAGGATAAATTAGAGATATTATCTTCTGATATAATTATTATTATTGCTATTATTATTACCTAATATAGGTAAAATGATCTATTAAGTGCATTTGCTTGTTAAAAAGTTTCAAACATTTTGTTAAAGATTATAACATCTTTGACAAAAACACAACACAAGTTTGTGAGTGTGAGTTTGTGAGTGTGTGCGAGTGTGGTGTAGAGAACAAGTTCTGACGTTCAAACAAATCCTGTTAAGTTTTCTGATTGGTATTGATCTGTATTTTTTTTTAATCAATTTATTGTTCTGACAGCTCATTTTTGTGCACTTTATTTTTTAAAAAGCCTATATATTTGGCAGATGTAAAGCATACATGTGTATGTTTTTTGTTAGTCCATTTTTTTGCTCTGGATTTTTTTTCACTGAATTTGCACCTTTTAGTTCTGTTTTTTAATAAAGGATTGGAAATTAATGTTTTTTTTTATCCGATTCATCGATTAATCGACAAATTAATCGACAGATTAATCGATTATTAAAATAATCGTTAGTTGCAGCCCTATTCAGAATTGCCGGTGGATGCTGGCTTTGAGCGGTGACGGTGAGCAGCAGCACAGCGAACCAATCACTGTGCAGGCACGCACAGTGAACGGGCATGTCACCCCGGCAACAAGCCATACAACAAACGCGTGTTTACTGTGTGCTACCGTTCGGGTGCTACCCTTCTTCACATCGCATGTTGCGACGATGTGGCTATCGCGCATGCGCACATCGCGAATGTTGATGCTAAAACAGAATATCGTTCAGCCCTATACTGTGTCATGTAATTATTAAAGAAAGCAGTCAAATCAAATAAGTTGCTTTGGTGGGATACAAATTTGCTTTGGCGGCCGCCAAAAATGTCATTGCAGGACAACCCCTGCATTAGTTGTCAATGTGTGTGTCAATCAATACCATTACCCTATAAAACTGACATGTGATTTAGGCAGCATGAAAGCCAACTTGCAATGAATGATTCGTAATTTTTTTTATACTTGTAATGAGTAACTAGCACAACATTAAAAAAATATCGAAGTAAAAGTATTAAATGAATCGAAAATATCTACTGAAGTAAAAGTAGCCCTGGAGGCTGTGGAGGGCGTGGTCTGGAGGAGGAGGCCTCCAGGGCGGAGCAGGATGAGGGCATGACCAGGGTGGAGCAGGCTGAGGGCGTGGCCAGGGCGGAGCAGGACGAAGGCGTGGCCAGGGTGGAGAAGGACGTGGTGGAGCAGGCTGAGGGCAGGGCCAGGGCGGAGCAGGCTGAGGGTGTGACGGAAGAGGCTGAGGGCATGGCCAGGGTGGAGCAGATGAACCCTCGGGCATCTAGGGCGGAGCAGATGAACCCTCGGGCGTCTAGGGCGGAGCTGTCGGACCCTCGGGCGGCCAGGGTGGAGCAGGCTGTTCGGGCGGACCCTCCGGCAGCCATGGCGGAGAGGACCCTCCGGCAGCCATGACGGAGAGGACCCTTCGGCAGCCATGACGGAGAGGACTGTTCGGCAGCCATGGCGGAGAGGACCCTTCGGCAGCCATGGCGGAGAGGACCCTTCGGGCGGCCATGGCGGGAGAGGACCCTTCGGGTGGCAATGGCGGAGAGGACCCTTCGGGTGGCCATGGCAGAGAGGACCCTTCGGCCGGCCATGGCAGAGAGGACCCTTCGGGCGGCCATGGTGGAGAGGACCCCTCAGGCGGCCATGGTGGAGAGGACCCCTCAGGCGGCCACGGCGGTGAAGACCCTTCAGGCGGCCACGGCGGTGAAGACCCTTCAGGTGGCCACGGCGGTGAACACCCTTCAGGCGGCCGTGGCTGGGACATAGCCCCCCCCCCCAAAAAAAAAATACTCTGGCTGGGCGGTCTCAGCAGGACGAGACTCAGGCTGGGCTGTTTCGGCGGGATGAGACTCTGGACGGGCTGTCTCGGTGGGACGAGAGCTCTGGACGGGCTGTCTCTGTGGTACGAGACTCCGGCGGGACGGTCTCTGGCGCTGGCTGGACGGTCTCTGGCGCTGGCTGGACGGTCCCTGGAGCTGGCTGGACGGTCCCTGGAGCTGGCTGGATGGTCCCTGGCGCTGAGCTGGACGGTCCCTGGCGCTGGCTGGACGGTCCCTGGCGCTGGCTGGACAGTCTCTGGCGCTGGCTGGATGGTCTCGGGCTGGGCTGGATTTACAGTAAGGGAGGAACCACAGACCCAAAGAGCACGGTCCAAAAACGCTGAAAATTGAAGATTTAGGTCTTCGAGCAGCAAAATCTGGGCTAAAGGATCATCCAGTCCATTCCAGAACCGCTGCTTTAAGAACTCTTCCTCTCAATATATGTCTTGGTGCAGATGTAGATAAACCTCTACGAATTCCTCCAGTGAAGCCCCATTCTGATCAAAAATGAAGGCCTCCATCTGGTTGTCCATTTTTGGGTTCGGTCGTTCTGTCACGATGTGGGTGTAGGCAGAAGAACAGGCAAAGTCCAGATTACCACGAATATCACTTTTACTCACAAAATATCAGGCAAAGGTACAGAAGAACGGGAGCAATCACAGGGTAACTTTTCAACAACTACCGACAAAGACTGACTGAAACAGGGAGAACTAAATACAAGCAGGAGTCAAACATAACGAGTGAAAACAGGTGATACCCCTTGTGGAAAAAAGTGCACTTTAGTGTACTTTTATAAAGTGTACTTATTACAAAAATAATACACTTTAAATGTATACACTTAAGTGCGACTTAAAAACACTTTTTTCGGGCACTTAATGCACATTAAGTATAATTTATTTCAAATATATCACATTTTAAGTTGAAATAAAGTGTAATAAGTTGCAATTAAGAGTGATTTTTTGGAACAACTTAATTGGTACTTTAATACAACTTTATATATACTTTCATTATTGCTTCAAGTGTATTTAAATTGTAGTTAAAGTGCACTACACAATATAATGACACGCAATTAATGTGATTAAAAATATACTTTAATGTCATTTAACAATACACTTAAGTGTGAATTAAATGCAATGTTTTCAGCTCACTGAATGCACATTAAGTGTAATTAAGTTCAAATTTATCATATATTAAGTTCAAATAAAATGTAATAAGTTGCCATTAAGAGTGATTTTTTTAAACAACTTAATTGGTACTTTAATACAACTTTATATATACTTTCACAATTGCTTCCAGTGTATTTAAAATACAGTTAAAGTGCACTACACAATACAATGACGCAATTAATGGGAGCAAAAATATACTTTAATGTCAGTTAACAATACACTTAAGTGTGAATTAAATGCAATTTTTTTGGCACACTGAATACACATTAATGGTAATTAATGTCAAATATATCACATATTAAGTAGAAATAAAATGCAATAAGTTGCCATTAAGAGTGATTTTTGGTACCACTTAAGTGGGACTTTAATACAACATTATATTTACTTTCATAATTGCTTCTTGTCTATTTAAAATGTATTTAAAGTGCACTGCTCAATGCACTGACAAGCAATTAATGTAAACTAAAATGTACTTTAATGTCACTTAACAATACACTTAAATGTGAATTAAGTGTAATGTTTTCGACAAACTTATTGCATATTATATGTAATTGATTTCAAACGTATCACAGATTAGGCTCAAATTAAATGCTATTAGTTGATATTAAGAGTGATTTTTGAAATATGGTAAAAGTGTACTTCCAAATATACTGACAAGCAATTAATGTCAACTAAAATATACTTTAATGTAATATACATGTACACTATTATATAATTAAATACATTTGTAATTTAAAAAATAATAACTGACAAAACAATCTCTAAAATAAATACATAAAAACCTTTCTGTTGATGCACAAGAAAAAAAAAACAAGAAACAAACAGTTAAAACACTTTAAAGGGATACCGTAGTTCACCTTAAAATGAAAATTCTGTCATTTATTACTCACCCTCAAGTTGTTTCAAACCTGTATGAATTATTCTTCTGCTAAACACAATGAAGATATTTTGAAAAATGTCAGTAACCAAATAGTTAACTGGTCCCATTGTCTTCCATGGTATTTTGTTTCCTACTCTTGAAGTCAATGGGACCAGTTAACTGTTTGGTTACTGACATTTCTCAAAATATCTTCCTTTGTGTTCAGCAGAAGAAAGAAAGGTAACACTTTATAATAACTGCACACTATTATTCATTAGTTAAGCATGAGTTAACAGTTAATTAATCATTTATAAAGCATAATAGACATTAATAATACGTTTCTAAATACAGCAATACATGCTTTTTTCTTGATTTATAAGCATATGTGTTTAATAATTGTATTTTCATACTTTGTTAATGATCAATTAATAATTTCTTAATAAAGTATAGCATTATTTACAAACCAGTTATTTAAGAGTTGTCAGTGATTCATAAGATCACTTAAGTGTAAGTAGAGGGTGAGTATATGACGACAGAATTTTAATTTTAAAGTGAAATATCCCTTTAACTCTCATTTAGAAAGAGTCTGGAGGCAATGATGCTATATGCACAATAATTTTCTCCCTCATACAAAGGTACCTAAACCTAAACCTATCATCACGGAAAACATTTTTGTGTTTTTACATTTTCAGAAAACATAATTCTGTATGATTTATAAAATTGTTTCCATGTAATTTACTGGTATTACTATACTTTTGGGGTAATTTGGTCCCCATAACCAAGGGATTACCAGTACAAACATCATTTTAGAAGAAAACACACAGTACATCAAACACACAACCCATGAATTAAATAATGAACAAAAATACTGTAAAAAAATGCTCATTTTTAGATCATGTTTTGCTAATACATAAAATAATATTGACAAATGAGACCTAATTAAAGTGTTACCGAACCTGGTTAATTTTAGCTCTAAAACCTTTTCGTAGCACCAACATTAAAGAGGACAATGCTTACTTCAGCATTACAGTGAATATAAGTTTGTTTTAAAAAAAAAAAAACAAAAAAAAAAAACTAAAGAAATCTAAAGGCAAAAAAAAAAAAAAGAAAACCAAAATCATTTGTCACCAAATGTTTCGAAGTAGTTGGAAAGTCCTGTTTATGTCAATGTCCCCGTGCTCTCCAAAGTAAATGTGAATGGATTTGTTCCAAAGAGGCAGGAAAGTCAGAAAAAAATACCTTGAGAAAAAAAGTGAAAACATTTGTTTATAAAAAAGATCCAGTCCATTATTATATTTGGCTCAAATGAATGAAAGTGATATTTTCCCTTTAAAGTTTATTTACACCTGCAGTGTCTGCAAAATGTTAGTAATTTTAGCAATAAGGGGGAACACAAAAATGTATATGTTGTCTTTTTATTTAGTACTGTAATGACTCTGGGCGGGTCTGATCGAGGGAATTTGCATATCATAATTAATAATTCATAATTAATAATTATTCATACAGATTTGGATCAGCCCGGTCTTACATGTTAATAAATCCCTCGATGAGGGCTTTCTGTTAACTTTACTTATATGTATACATGTGTATCTCTGCACTTAACCACAAATTAATTGTAATAGATTGCACAGACCACGTCTTACAAGACAAGTAAAATTAATTAGCTCAAGTAATTTATAGAGCAGGGAAAACTTAATTCTCTGGCCAGAAGAATTCAGCATTCCAACTCCACAAAACATAACCTTTTTGGTATGTTTAGTTATATAGAGCATGCAGCGTTCGATCTACACTTCAGGGACTTTATTTTGAGCATTGGAACAGTAAATCAGTCAGGATGAGTATATTGGTTTAATTAATCCACTATAGCATTCAATAAGGCAACTAAGTAAGCATTTACTACGTTACAATGATACATGTATATACAAACATTAAACACAAACTAAGACGACGCAGGGCGTTAGACGATAAGTGAGTTGGAGAGAGAGAGAGAGAGAGAGAGAGAGAGAGAGAGTGAGGGTGAGAGAGAGAGGGAGTTACAGTCACCAAACAGTCAATTAATCTTTCTGAACACCATGAAAACACTTTCTTTATGCTTCTGAGAAGCTCTAAAAGAAGGTAACGTTATACTTGCACAACATGTTTGGTCTGTGTGTGTCACGGACTCGTGGCCAGGCCCGGTTGGGCCGCACGATGAATGGAGAGGCTCTCCTGTGTGCGCGCGTTCCGTGGAGCGCGTGAGCGCGTTCCGTGGAGCGCGGCGCTTTTGCACTGCCCGTCCTGGCGCGTGCATGGTTGGTTGCGTGCGCGTGGCTTCTTTGTTCCGTGGGGAGTCACGTGGCGTTCGTTGGCATTCGGCGCGAATGTTTGAAAGGCTTAAAAGTCTTTGAGGTGACGTTACCCGAGGAAATAGATCGGCAAAGTCCACTTCCTTTCCTGGGAAACGAACTTGGTAGTTCATTTGAGAAGAAGACGAAACTTTGGACGATCAAAGAAAGGATCCCGGTTGGGGGTCGGATCTCCGTGAGGAGATCCTTTACGTGCTTCTTGGCATGAGACGTTTTCGGAAGAGAAAGGGCGGAGCTGGTGCACTGCCTTTATCCTCTTGGGGACATCCATCCCCTTCCTGTTGGCTTGAGCCAATCAGGGAGATGGAGGCTGCACGCGGGAAACATTCTTTTATGGTGCTTTGTTCTCAGACCACGCGCTCCTCGTGGGAGGGGGTGTGTTCACATAAGGGCTACTATTGAAACAGTTCGATCATCCTTGGCAGTAAAACATATTAAAAACACACTTTACTTTACATCTCTGTACATATTCGGGTCGTTCATCTGATACGTATTCTAGAGACACCAAGGAGCATTATGTTACATTAAATGAACATATACTTCTGTTTACAATGCCTAAGGAAGTTATTTCTAATTCCTGTTTTATGCTGCAACCAACAAAGATATTTCACGGTGACCTGGGGAAAAACACACATACATAGAAACACATTGAATATATCTGGTTAAATGTCTTTTAACACAGAAAAGTCCATCTCTTGGGTCAGAGACATAAAGCACATTCCACAGTCTTGTAACATGATCTCACTCCAGTGAGTGGAAGAATGTGTGTGGCGGTGTATGTGTGTGTGTTTGTGTGTGTGTGTGTGGGGGGGGGGGGGTCCGAGTCCTTGGAGGACGGTTGATTCAGTCTGGCCAAAATCATTACATCTCCCCCTTTTCGTTAGATGAAGTCCTTACGTGGACTTCCATCGAACGACACCCATCGCAATGGATGGAGGGCAGGTGAATCATGAAAGTCAGGTAGCAGGTGGTGGCTAGGCTGAGGTTCGGGCTCAGCTTGATGAGGTTGGACGCAGTCTCCAGTGTGGTACCCTCTTCCTGAGGGTCCAGTGGTGGCTGTGGAGGTTTGCGTTTGTTGAGTCTCTTGTGGAGTGTGAAAGTCAAGTGTCAAGACGTGGTTGATTACCGTAGAGGTACCCAGCGCAGAATCAGCTGCGGTCCAGGATTGGACAACAGGTGATGCAGTGGTGCAGTGCAGTGTAGCAGGTGTTCAGTTGAAACACAGCTAGGAGAGCTATGTTGCTGAGAACAAGTTCAGTTCGGCTGGGCACCCCCGTTTTTCACAGTTCATAATTCCAGTTCTGGAATCAGGGTGAAATCATGGGTTTCGTAAAGGATGGGACTTGACTCAGGCTCAGTCGCAGCAGGGTAGCTCGAGTCTCGGAGCAAAGGCTGCCGGATGCTGAGTTTTGAGCAAAGTCCTTCTGGCAGACAGTAAACAGTTGTCTCGCTGGAGTTCACTTGTCTGGTTCAGTAGAATGCCGTGAGCGTTGTGGATCTGTCACAGCTCCTTTCCATTTCTTGATGGTCTGTGAGGAGGCACTCTGTGTTGTGAGTTACCTTTTGGCTGAAGGATTTCAGTTCGTTTTGTTGCTGGACATGCCGGTGTTTGACTGCGTTCTGACAGCAGCGGCGTGGGTGTCCATTTAGCTCTGCTTGCGTGGTGGTCGACCCTATGCTGTGTGATGTCGGACCTGGTGATGACTGCAGTTGTCCTCTGGTTAGCTGGAGGCACAGGAAGACGACCACAGCAGCAGCATCCTGTAACAGAGACAGGGGAGAGAGAGAGAAAAGGGAGGAAAGATTTCAGCGGCTGTTGGCTGGGACAGCCTGATGCCTTTGAGGATGCCGAGATGTCCTGGTGCTGCGGTGTGCAGCCCACATGGTGCGTGACAGGCATACACTGGCTGGTATATCCCCCTTTTTGTACTGTGGCAGCACGAGCTGTGGCGAAGTGATGTCACGAGGTACATTAATTTCAAGTGTTGGGCCGTTTAGCAGCATGTGCTTGGTGAGCTGCCGTTGTCGTGGTTGACGGCCGGTTTGGGCGGTTGGAGGGGTTGAGAGGTGGTTGTCTCAAAGTTCATTTGGTTAGTCTCAGTTTTTGGTAAGCTGAAAGGTGCAGGGTAGCAAGTTCACGTTTACATTTGGTGCTGAGGCTGTGCCTTTATGGCTGGTTGCAGGAGTTCTTGTGACCTCTGTGACCTGCCAGTTAGGTTCTTTTGACCTGTGTGACTGGAGGGGGAGGGGTACTTGAACTTGAGCTCAGACATTCAGTTGTTTAAAGTCTATTAAAGGCTCATAACGATCTAACAGATCTTGGCCAATCAGACGTGCGTACGTGATCGTTCGTGATCGGTACACTGGGTAAATCAGGCACATAGGGACCAATTGTTGGGTGAATGAGAGCTACCTGTGTTGAGCCAGATGTCG
Source organism: Hybognathus amarus (assembly GCA_030378365.1). NCBI lineage: Eukaryota > Metazoa > Chordata > Actinopteri > Cypriniformes > Leuciscidae > Hybognathus > Hybognathus amarus. The sequence continues at coordinate 26,085 of JAQIUQ010000606.1, forward strand.
TTTTGGCTGTAGGATTGCACCTTCAGCTTACCTGTTTGGGATTTGAGAGTTCGCTCTGATTGTTTGAGTCTTTTAAAGAGTTGGGCTGGCAGTAGCGTGATGTTTGAGCTAGTGTCTAGCATGGCTTCAAGGCTCAAATCATTGTCTCTAGGTGGCTAGGCAGAGTTTGTGCCACCCCCTTTTTGATTAGGTTTCCCAGAAGTCCTGGCGTCTGGGCTGATGTTGTGTGGGACACGGTGTTGTCATGCTCAGGCTGTGCAGCTGTCAGTTGTGGTGGCTGCTTGGTGCTGTCACTTTGTGAAGTGGCAGTGAGCTCTGTGGTGTGATGCTGACGAGCAGTGTTCTGGGTGTCTGTTTGGGTCTTGCGCTGAGACATAGCATGTCTGGCTTGTCCTTCTTGTGAGATCTTGTGCAGAAACTCTTTCAGCACCTTCAGGATTTTTGCTGTCAGTGACATGGCTGCACTGTTGTTATCTGATGTGTGCTCAGATTTGTGCTTACCAGTGGCGTGTTGAGAGGGGTACCGCTCTGGGCTGGTTGGGCTTGAGTCTCTTGGTGATGAGGTGCGGCTCAGAGCTCTTGCTCTGGTGCGGTCGATGAGCACCAGGACTGTTGTGTTGCCCTCTGTTGGCTTGGAACGGTTTACTCTCAGTGAAAGTGTGGGGTGCCTCCTAGAGGCAGCTCTGAGTCGTGCTCAGAGACAGGTTAGTTTGAGGGTGTTTACCCAGTCTTTTCGGACAAAGTCTTTGCGTAATGTGAGCTTGTGGTCTCGTAGCTATGGTAGATATGCTACAGGGACAGGCCAGGGTGCTTACGGAATAACTCACTGTGGGATGCAAGCTTCAAAGAAACAAAGTTCTGAGATTGGCATCCTTTCCATACCTGGTGGTTTGTCGGAGTCGGTGGAGTTTCAAGTCGGTCTTGCTTGATGTCCACGGCGGTGAGAACCTTTGGTATGATTCTGGATCAGGGAGTTAAGCGATCGAAGCTTATTGCAACAGCTGATAGTCCATTTTGGCAGTCTCTGTTTGACGAGCTAGGAAGCTGTGCACCTCACGACTGGACGTAATCCATATCGAGCAGAATCTGTTTCATGCAGTCAGGTTGGTTAGACAGTTTGCAAGTGACAGTCTGGTCTGCATGTCGTGGCTTTTCTGGTTAGCTTGGTCCAATCCTTTTGGAGCCATGCCGTGGTTTGTGGCAGTGGTTCCTTGGGAGGTTGAGGTCAGGTTACGCAGGGGCTCTGTGGCATTCTGGCACACTTGTTGTGAGTGATTAATGCGTGGCCCTAAAAGTTCAGAACTACTGCTTAATAGGTTCGTTAAGTATTTAAGCATAAAGCTAAGTGTCTCTTGTGTCCTAATCTTAGCTGCGAATGTTAGGGGGCTAAGTTTTGTGTGGTTCCAAGGGTATTTCCTGGGAAGGACATAGCCGAGATGAAATAAATGACGTAAGGTGGGTCTTTATGACTAAGTTATTTCTCTGGACTTAGCTGGTGGTTCACTATAGCTCGATGGTGTGAACGATAATAGGGGAAAGGACAGCTTTCTTATTTAAATTCTGCTTATTGTCGATCCTCAGGACTCTAGTAGTGCCTTTAGTAAATTGTTGAGATTACTTGTGTTAGAGGGTCACAAAACGAGTGCACTGGCTGGAACTAAGCCAAAATAACAAATAAGGGTGTCTGCTTCCTTTCTGGGCCCTATGGGAAATGGAACCACACTCGGACAAGAGAGGCAAAGGAATTAAATCATATAGAGGACCTAATGGACAAGGGAATAGCTGCTTGCTATTATTATCAAGGTCAAAGGAATGAAATAATTAACGAGGAAAAATAAAATCAAAATTAAAGCAAAAGGAAATAAAATGATCAAAACATGGGAATGATCTGAAGTCGAGAATAATCAGTGGCATTAGTGGCTAAACTTTGGATTTGCTTTGATCAACACTCTATAGTGGGTTGTAGCGGTTGCGTGTTCAAGACCACATTGGGTGTGTTCCTCCAAAGGTTTAGTCAACATGCCGACGAAAAATTCCTATGGTTATACAAATTCTTCTGTTGTTAGTTACGCAGTTTACTTGCAGTTAAACTTGAGTTTAATTAACAGGGCATCTGTGAAGTTAGTCTTCAATGGTTAGCAAGGAGTATTCCTAACCCTGTGAGGGTAAACTTTGGCTAATAAGAATTGCAAACACGGAAAGTGAATAATTAGAAACCCTAAGTGGTGTTGAGGAAAGTATTCTAGAATACTTTGCACTGTGGAACACAGCTGTGATTAAGGGTTCAAGAAAATAATGCTAACTGCTAACTGTGGAGGTTATTCAGCTTAGCCTGCATTGGATTGGAGCTATGTTAGGTTAGCTTAGCCCAAGTTAGCTTGATGCTAAGCTAGGTTAGCTTAGCCTAAGTTAGCTTAGTGATGGGTCAGTTTAGCTTAGCCTAAGTTAGCTTGATGCTAGGCTAGGTTAGCTTAGCCACCCAGGCTGGTTTGTTTACAAAAGTGACATTAAGAGTTAGCACTTCCTGTGACAAGTTGTCATGGGAGCCAGAGGGTGTCAGAGCAATTCAACAGTACCTGAAGAATGTCTGTGTATTTTACATGAATCGTGCATGTTTTAACGGGTTAAAAGGGAGGCACCTATATTTTATGATTTTCAAGAACTTGGTTGCATTAAGTAAAACGCAAATGTGTTTTGGCATTTGCTAATTTTCTCATGGAACTCTGCTCTTTACTTCACAGTCTTCTATTTGTTTACAGAGTAAGGAAATAGATTTGCTGCAAGTCAAAGCTTGTCTTGTTCTATTTGCTTACAGAGTAAGGGAATAGATTAGCTTTCCTAAGCATATATAGTTACGTCTCTCTCATGCATGAATGCTGACTTTTCCGCGAGTTACTTCTTTTGATCTTTTAGTAGCTTTCTGCTTGTAGAAGCAGCTAAAATTTAGGTGAATTGCATCAATCTAACAATAAAATTAAGGCCTTTACTTTGTAGAAGGGGAGCGTCGCCCAGATCTACATACATATAACTCTGTCCTGAGCTGTCTTCGTCAGAAACAGGTTTACTTATACCGCGATTTTGGATTTCTTTTTTTTTTGTTTATTTCCAAAGCGGAAAAGATATCGGTACAGATTACAAGCTGCTGAGATGATTCTTCTGTTACACAGACTTACGCTTTAATGCTGAAGTTCCTGATACCAGTTGGGAGTCTAAGGCCTAAAAATTTTTTTTTTAAAGTAGAGATGTCAATTCCCGCTATTTGTTTTATCTGCATTTAGGCAAGCCAGCTATCAAGATGCGTATTGCACGTAGTGTTTTAGTTGGACCGCGATGGTCAAGTGCACGCCTGTTGATTAACAGTAATTTAAACTCGGGTGATTTTACTACACTCTGTCGTCAAGGCAAAGTATGGAGTGGGTGTTTTCTGTGACTCTTCACTGTCGTGAAATGTTTAACGGTGCCGTTCTAAACAACATCTAAAAACTGTTTGTTTCAAAAGAGTCGTGCATAGTCTGTCGGCCGTTGAGGCGTACATGTCTATGTAAGATTCCTTTAACTTAGTAAAATTCTAATTCTACAAACGCAGAGTCTTGCAACTCTTTGAACACCCATTTTCATCTACTTTTTAAAAGTTCTACGTCCGATGTTGATCAAGGACCTTTTAGCAGAGTCTTGCACTGCGTTCGTGCAGTGTCTTCTGGGTTGCAGTTCAGAATAATTTGGGGTTTTAGGAATTCTTACTGAGTGGGCCTTCACGCATCGTTGAGTGGGCCTTGCGTGGGGGCAGGAGAACTATGGTGACTGACGGGATAGGAGGAGAGGTTTCTTGAAACTGGTGTCCTCCTCAGTTATAGGTTCGCTGCAAGTTCCACAGCAAACTCGTTCGGAGCCGGTGGTGGTAGCACAGGCCCTCCTGGGTCTGTTCTGCTGGGTGTCGGTGTCGTGTCAGACACCGGTTGGAGACAGCAGGTGGAAAGTCGATGTCTTGTAGATTGTCAGAGATGTGGTGGAAGGCGGGCTTTCCACCTCCCCTTTTTCAGCTCTTGTGTTGTTGGCTGAAATGTGCAGACTGGTTAGGGGAGACTTGTGGTGTGTGTTTCCCCTTTTCCGGTCATGCTGAAGTCTATAAGAGTATTGCAACTCTGTGGATCAAGTTCATGTTCGAGATCTTGTCTCTGCTGAACGAGCTTGTGGATGGTCACACGGGCCTCTTGAGAGTTTCTTTCGTAGGCCGTGGCTTTCGAATCTCTTTAAGTTCAGCCTCTGCTCTTTGCAAAGGGGCTTCACTTTGTCGAGTTTCTCGTTGAATTCCTCTTTGGTTCTTTTCTCTGACTATTCTCTTCAGTCTGTGTAGAAGATTTAGACAGGGCAGTTTGAAGTCTTTTACTTCCTTCTGTAGCTCGGGGTCGTTGTCATCCTCGGCGCTGCAACCTTGTGCTCCAGGGCGATGCGGCTCCTTTTGCGGAGGCGTGCGTGTGCGCTGAGCTGGTAGGCGAGGTTGACGTGTCTGGCCCAGTCTTTGTCGTGGGAGCTTTGGCTTGGTTTGTGTGCCATCAGCTTGTACACGTCTGCGTCCAGTTGCTCTTGGCTCGGGGCTCTGAGTAACCGGTGGCTTTGGGCAGGGATGGAGATGTCATGAATCTCGGCCATGTCTCCAGGTTGTCCCCGCGGGTTGTGGGACTGGAACATACTGGCTTCACTGTGGGCGAGATGAACACAACACACACAGAGAGACCAATGCAAGTTCGACTACGTCTAACGAGCTATAATACCGGCTAGGCCGTGTATGAAAATTTTGGTTAACTGATGCAGACAGTTAAACCGTTAGGTGGGACAATTTGGGTAGGTCATCATGGGTCTGAATGAAGATTTGACAGGGCGCTAGCTTAGGGGTCACCTGTTGATGCTAACGACTTGGTTGTCAAACTATTCTTCAGCTTTCCTTGGTGTGTCAGAGAGGTTCTGTCTCTAGGTGAACTGAAAGGAACAGAGCACAACAGAACAGAGCAATGGCAAGCTAGCAAAGTTTGAAGTAACATGCAACCATCAAAGATGGGGAGGTCTGTAATGAAATGGCATTAATAGTACACAAGAAGTGTTAAAAGTGAAAGAGGCAGTTTGTGAGGCTAAAGCCTGCAGTTTGTGGCTTGGAGAGGCGGAGGAAGCCAACCACTTCAAATATCAGGGGAATCTCTAGATTCGGTGGCCAATATTAAGTGGATGGGTTTTAATACCTTTTTCTAGTTTGCCTGGGGTGAAATGAGGTCATCCCGGTTGGAGTCAGCCTCGTGGCTGGTCCCTCTGTCACCCCCCAACACCTGACAGCAGTGTCCCGGGCATTTCGTGCATCTGTACCGAGGTGCGCCCTTTCAAGCAACTTGACCTTGAACACAACCGGCGGTGCCAGATTGGTGGTGTCGTGTTGCGGGCCGCATCAACAGAAAGATACAGGAAAGTACGAGACCTGCGCTCAGTCAGCGATGGTGGCGCAGATCAGACGAACCAGCCAGCCGGACCCCAAGCGAAGGTGACTGTCACATCACCACAGCACTTGAGAGATTTCTACCTACAAACACAAAACAGGATGAAGAACAAGTGTGCCTCAATTTGAATTAAAGCTCCTCTATCTACATCAAGTTGAGTGTCTATTTTTGTTGAAAAATCAAAGGCAACGGCTTTACTAAAGTCTATGGTATAAACACGAAGGGAATTGTGACAATGTCAATTATCAGAATAACCCAACCTCCATACAGGGAAGAGATAGCATTAAGTGCAGCGGGAGGAGCACAGGAGGAAGCAATCTGTAGTGGCGAGTTTTGGCCACTAAGGGTGTGTGTCCCTTCCTCCTAGTGGTCAATCTGGCTGACAGAGAGCTTGATTTGAAGTGCATTCAAACTGATTTAAATACAATTCAAATTGAGCAAATGCATAGGGGTTAAGTAACCTTTAGATTAGTAAGGATACAGTTGTAATAAAACCAGATCAAAATTATTAAAAATACTTTGAAATGGAAATATAGAAATAAAGCCATAAAGCAATTTCCCAATGGGAAATGAGAGACTTAATTCAAATTAACTTTGAAATTTGTTTGTTTCAAACCAAATTTAAATAAGTGTAGTAAAATTACAGGTTGGTGTTATATTTGATGACAATCACGATTACGGTGAGGGATCAGTGACTGTAACCAAAACAAAACCGACTGGGAGAGAGAAAGCCATTCAGGACAGTGAGGTTAGGTGATGGCCACAAGGGGGCGCTTTCCTCCCAAGTGGTCATCAGAAACTGTTAAGACTTAATTCTGAATTTCAAGTTCAAATGTGGTTTGAACCAAATTCAAAACAAGTGCACACAGTCAAGGCAAGGAAAATCATGTTAATGAAACAGGCTGTAGATTGCACATGCATTGAAAATTAGGGAAACTAGTTCGAAATTCAGTAAGGAAGCAGGGTGTTCCTGACAGAATTTTGAGGAAAGAAATGACCTAGCTGTTAGTGTCCACACGAGGGCGCTATTGCGTTCGTGGAGGGTTGAGTCGGGGCTGGGGTCATCTGATACTGGAAAACACTCAGGGGTGCACCCTAGTGTTTGGCAGTAGTATTACAGCCAGCCCGCTTTCAAATGTGATTGTTTCAGAGGACGTGTAGCGAATTACACACCTATTTTCTGCATAATCACGAATAGTGCGGAATTTAAATCTCGACGGATTTCTTTTCGGTACTATATTTTACAAACACGTTTGGCAGGATTTTTTTTTCGCTGCGCGTGCGAAAGGGAAACAGGAATTATCCATCTGTTTCAAAAACTCCAAATAACATTTATCACAACTACCGTTAATGATTAGAATGTTTTCAGTTTGGATTTTCTTTTGGTGCTATTTTTTTTTTTACAAACACGTTTGGCAGGATTTTCTTTTTCGCTGCGCCGTGCGAAAGGGAAACAGGAATTATCCATCTGTTTCAAAAACTCCAAATAACATTTATCACAACTACCGTTAATGATTAGAATGTTTTCAGTTTGGATTTTCTTTTGGTGCTATTTTTTTTTTTTACAAACACGTTTGGCAGGATTTTCTTTTTCGCTGCGCTGTGCAGAAGGGAAACAGGAATTATCCATCTGTTTCAAAAACTCCAAATAACATCTATCAAAACTAGTATTAATGATTAGAATGTTTTCAGTTTTGGATTTTTTTTTTTTGGTGCTATATTTATTTAAAACACGTTAGCAGGATTCTTCGCTGCATTGTGCAAAAGGGGAACAGGAATTACTCATCTGTTTCCTGCTCCAATAGACATATATCACAATAGCACTTATGATAATATGCGGTTTTTATACATTGAGTAGCTAAGTCAATGTTTTTTTCAACCAGGAGCTCATCGTTTTTCTAACGATTATAATATAAGGCCTTTTAAGAATGGTAGAAGAACATCGTTCTAACATATCTTGTCTTCGAGAATCTCAGGAGAATTTCGTCCTGAGAGAGGAGTTAAAATTATTAAAAATGTTGTTTATGCACAGAGGTTTCTCTTCCATCTGTGTCAGAACAAATTTAATACTAAGGAAACTGCAGTTTACTTTTAGCAATTTAACAGTGACTAAACGTTTGAACATTTAGCAGCTTGTTAAATATGCTTGGCTGAGGCGGCTTTCGTGCCCAGCTCAGTCATATCGTGAGTTCGCAAGCGTTCACTCCGATGTGCGCGTGTAATATTAAATATTACATAACAATATTAAATAACAATATACCCATTTGGACTGAAACTGATTTGCTCATAAACAAGTTTGAAGTGCTCGTTCATTCTCCACCATTCTGTAATGACTCTGGGCGGGTCTGATCGAGGGAATTTGCATATCATAATTAATAATTCATAATTAATAATTATTCATACAGATTTGGATCAGCCCGGTCTTACATGTTAATAAATCCCTCGATGAGGGCTTTCTGTTAACTTTACTTATATGTATACATGTGTATCTCTGCACTTAACCACAAATTAATTGTAATAGATTGCACAGACCACGTCTTACAAGACAAGTAAAATTAATTAGCTCAAGTAATTTATAGAGCAGGGAAAACTTAATTCTCTGGCCAGAAGAATTCAGCATTCCAACTCCATAAAACATAACCTTTTTGGTATGTTTAGTTATATAGAGCATGCAGCGTTCGATCTACACTTCAGGGACTTTATTTTGAGCATTGGAACAGTAAATCAGTCAGGATGAGTATATTGGTTTAATTAATCCACTATAGCATTCAATAAGGCAACTAAGTAAGCATTTACTACGTTACAATGATACATGTATATACAAACATTAAACACAAACTAAGACGACGCAGGGCGTTAGACGATAAGTGAGTTGGAGAGAGAGAGAGAGAGAGAGAGAGTGAGGGTGAGAGAGAGAGGGAGTTACAGTCACCAAACAGTCAATTAATCTTTCTGAACACCATGAAAACACTTTCTTTATGCTTCTGAGAAGCTCTAAAAGAAGGTAACGTTATACTTGCACAACATGTTTGGTCTGTGTGTGTCACGGACTCGTGGCCAGGCCCGGTTGGGCCGCACGATGAATGGAGAGGCTCTCCTGTGTGCGCGCGTTCCGTGGAGCGCGTGAGCGCGTTCCGTGGAGCGCGGCGCTTTTGCACTGCCCGTCCTGGCGCGTGCATGGTTGGTTGCGTGCGCGTGGCTTCTTTGTTCCGTGGGGAGTCACGTGGCGTTCGTTGGCATTCGGCGCGAATGTTTGAAAGGCTTAAAAGTCTTTGAGGTGACGTTACCCGAGGAAATAGATCGGCAAAGTCCACTTCCTTTCCTGGGAAACGAACTTGGTAGTTCATTTGAGGAGAAGACGAAACTTTGGACGATCAAAGAAGGATCCCGGTTGGGGGTCGGATCTCCGTGAGGAGATCCTTTACGTGCTTCTTGGCATGAGACGTTTTCGGAAGAGAAAGGGCGGAGCTGGTGCACTGCCTTTATCCTCTTGGGGACATCCATCCCCTTCCTGTTGGCTTGAGCCAATCAGGGAGATGGAGGCTGCACGCGGGAAACATTCTTTTATGGTGCTTTGTTCTCAGACCACGCGCTCCTCGTGGGAGGGGGTGTGTTCACATAAGGGCTACTATTGAAACCGTTCGATCATCCTTGGCAGTAAAACATATTAAAAACACACTTTACTTTACATCTCTGTACATATTCGGGTCGTTCATCTGATACGTATTCTAGAGACACCAAGGAGCATTATGTTACATTAAATGAACATATACTTCTGTTTACAATGCCTAAGGAAGTTATTTCTAATTCCTGTTTTATGCTGCAACCAACAAAGATATTTCACGGTGACCTGGGGAAAAACACACATACATAGAAACACATTGAATATATCTGGTTAAATGTCTTTTAACACAGAAAAGTCCATCTCTTGGGTCAGAGACATAAAGCACATTCCACAGTCTTGTAACATGATCTCACTCCAGTGAGTGGAAGAATGTGTGTGGCGGTGTATGTGTGTGTGTGTTGTGTGTGTGTGTGTGGGGGGGGGGGGGGTCCGAGTCCTTGGAGGACGGTTGATTCAGTCTGGCCAAAATCATTACATCTCCCCCTTTTCGTTAGATGAAGTCCTTACGTGGACTTCCATCGAACGACACCCATCGCAATGGATGGAGGGCAGGTGAATCATGAAAGTCAGGTAGCAGGTGGTGGCTGAGGCTGAGGTTCGGGCTCAGCTTGATGAGGTTGGACGCAGTCTCCAGTGTGGTACCCTCTTCCTGAGGGTCCAGTGGTGGCTGTGGAGGTTTGCGTTTGTTGAGTCTCTTGTGGAGTGTGAAAGTCAAGTGTCAAGACGTGGTTGATTACCGTAGAGGTACCCAGCGCAGAATCAGCTGCGGTCCAGGATTGGACAACAGGTGATGCAGTGGTGCAGTGCAGTGTAGCAGGTGTTCAGTTGAAACACAGCTAGGAGAGCTATGTTGCTGAGAACAAGTTCAGTTCGGCTGGGCACCCCCGTTTTTCACAGTTCATAATTCCAGTTCTGGAATCAGGGTGAAATCATGGGTTTCGTAAAGGATGGGACTTGACTCAGGCTCAGTCGCAGCAGGGTAGCTCGAGTCTCGGAGCAAAGGCTGCCGGATGCTGAGTTTTGAGCAAAGTCCTTCTGGCAGACAGTAAACAGTTGTCTCGCTGGAGTTCACTTGTCTGGTTCAGTAGAATGCCGTGAGCGTTGTGGATCTGTCACAGCTACTTTCCATTTCTTGATGGTCTGTGAGGAGGCACTCTGTGTTGTGAGTTACCTTTTGGCTGAAGGATTTCAGTTCGTTTTGTTGCTGGACATGCCGGTGTTTGACTGCGTTCTGACAGCAGCGGCGTGGGTGTCCATTTAGCTCTGCTTGCGTGGTGGTCGACCCTATGCTGTGTGATGTCGGACCTGGTGATGACTGCAGTTGTCCTCTGGTTGGCTGGAGGCACAGGAAGACGACCACAGCAGCAGCATCCTGTAACAGAGACAGGGGAGAGAGAGAGAAAAGGGAGGAAAGATTTCAGCGGCTGTTGGCTGGGACAGCCTGATGCCTTTGAGGATGCCGAGATGTCCTGGTGCTGCGGTGTGCAGCCCACATGGTGCGTGACAGGCATACACTGGCTGGTATATCCCCCTTTTTGTACTGTGGCAGCACAAGCTGTGGCGAAGTGATGTCACGAGGTACATAAATTTCAAGTGTTGGGCCGTTTAGCAGCATGTGCTTGGTGAGCTGCCGTTGTCGTGGTTGACGGCCGGTTTGGGCGGTTGGAGGGGTTGAGAGGTGGTTGTCTCAAAGTTCATTTGGTTAGTCTCAGTTTTTGGTAAGCTGAAAGGTGCAGGGTAGCAAGTTCACGTTTACATTTGGTGCTGAGGCTGTGCCTTTATGGCTGGTTGCAGGAGTTCTTGTGACCTCTGTGACCTGCCAGTTAGGTTCTTTTGACCTGTGTGACTGGAGGGGGAGGGGTACTTGAACTTGAGCTCAGACATTCAGTTGTTTAAAGTCTATTAAAGGCTCATAACGATCTAACAGATCTTGGCCAATCAGACGTGCGTACGTGATCGTTCGTGATCGGTACACTGGGTAAATCCGGCACATAGGGACCAATTGTTGGGTGAATGAGAGCTACCTGTGTTGAGCCAGATGTCGTTTTGGCTGTAGGATTGCACCTTCAGCTTACCTGTTTGGGATTTGAGAGTTCGCTCTGATTGTTTGAGTCTTTTAAAGAGTTGGGCTGGCAGTAGCGTGATGTTTGAGCTAGTGTCTAGCATGGCTTCAAGGCTCAAATCATTGTCTCTAGGTGGCTAGGCAGAGTTTGTGCCACCCCCTTTTTGATTAGGTTTCCCAGAAGTCCTGGCGTCTGGGCTGATGTTGTGTGGGACACGGTGTTGTCATGCTCAGGCTGTGCAGCTGTCAGTTGTGGTGGCTGCTTGGTGCTGTCACTTTGTGAAGTGGCAGTGAGCTCTGTGGTGTGATGCTGACGAGCAGTGTTCTGGGTGTCTGTTTGGGTCTTGCGCTGAGACATAGCATGTCTGGCTTGTCCTTCTTGTGAGATCTTGTGCAGAAACTCTTTCAGCACCTTCAGGATTTTTGCTGTCAGTGACATGGCTGCACTGTTGTTATCTGATGTGTGCTCAGATTTGTGCTTACCAGTGGCGTGTTGAGAGGGGTACCGCTCTGGGCTGGTTGGGCTTGAGTCTCTTGGTGATGAGGTGCGGCTCAGAGCTCTTGCTCTGGTGCGGTCGATGAGCACCAGGACTGTTGTGTTGCCCTCTGTTGGCTTGGAACGGTTTACTCTCAGTGAAAGTGTGGGGTGCCTCCTAGAGGCAGCTCTGAGTCGTGCTCAGAGACAGGTTAGTTTGAGGGTGTTTACCCAGTCTTTTCGGACAAAGTCTTTGCGTAATGTGAGCTTGTGGTCTCGTAGCTATGGTAGATATGCTACAGGGACAGGCCAGGGTGCTTACGGAATAACTCACTGTGGGATGCAAGCTTCAAAGAAACAAAGTTCTGAGATTGGCATCCTTTCCATACCTGGTGGTTTGTCGGAGTCGGTGGAGTTTCAAGTCGGTCTTGCTTGATGTCCACGGCGGTGAGAACCTTTGGTATGATTCTGGATCAGGGAGTTAAGCGATCGAAGCTTATTGCAACAGCTAATAGTCCATTTTGGCAGTCTCTGTTTGACGAGCTAGGAAGCTGTGCACCTCACGACTGGACGTAATCCATATCGAGCAGAATCTGTTTCATGCAGTCAGGTTGGTTAGACAGTTTGCAAGTGACAGTCTGGTCTGCATGTCGTGGCTTTTCTGGTTAGCTTGGTCCAATCCTTTTGGAGCCATGCCGTGGTTTGTGGCAGTGGTTCCTTGGGAGGTTGAGGTCAGGTTACGCAGGGGCTCTGTGGCATTCTGGCACACTTGTTGTGAGTGATTAATGCGTGGCCCTAAAAGTTCAGAACTACTGCTTAATAGGTTCGTTAAGTGTTTAAGCATAAAGCTAAGTGTCTCTTGTGTCCTAATCTTAGCTGCGAATGTTAGGGGGCTAAGTTTTGTGTGGTTCCAAGGGTATTTCCTGGGAAGGACATAGCCGAGATGAAATAAATGACGTAAGGTGGTTCTTTATGACTAAATTATTTCTCTGGACTTAGCTGGTGGTTCACTATAGCTCGATGGTGTGAACGATAATAGGGGAAAGGACAGCTTTCTTATTTAAATTCTGCTTATTGTCGATCCTCAGGACTCTAGTAGTGCCTTTAGTAAATTGTTGAGATTACTTGTGTTAGAGGGTCACAAAACGAGTGCACTGGCTGGAACTAAGCCAAAATAACAAATAAGGGTGTCTGCTTCCTTTCTGGGCCCTATGGGAAATGGAACCACACTCGGACAAGAGAGGCAAAGGAATTAAATCATATAGAGGACCTAATGGACAAGGGAATAGCTGCTTGCTATTATTATCAAGGTCAAAGGAATGAAATAATTAACGAGGAAAAATAAAATCAAAATTAAAGCAAAAGGAAATAAAATGATCAAAACATGGGAATGATCTGAAGTCGAGAATAATCAGTGGCATTAGTGGCTAAACTTTGGATTTGCTTTGATCAACACTCTATAGTGGGTTGTAGCGGTTGCGTGTTCAAGACCACATTGGGTGTGTTCCTCCAAAGGTTTAGTCAACATGCCGACGAAAATTCCTATGGTTATACAAATTCTTCTGTTGTTAGTTACGCAGTTTACTTGCAGTTAAACTTGAGTTTAATTAACAGGGCATCTGTGAAGTTAGTCTTCAATGGTTAGCAAGGAGTATTCCTAACCCTGTGAGGGTAAACTTTGGCTAATAAGAATTGCAAACACGGAAAGTGAATAATTAGAAACCCTAAGTGGTGTTGAGGAAAGTATTCTAGAATACTTTGCACTGTGGAACACAGCTGTGATTAAGGGTTCAAGAAAATAATGCTAACTGCTAACTGTGGAGGTTATTCAGCTTAGCCTGCATTGGATTGGAGCTATGTTAGGTTAGCTTAGCCCAAGTTAGCTTGATGCTAAGCTAGGTTAGCTTAGCCTAAGTTAGCTTAGTGATGGGTCAGTTTAGCTTAGCCTAAGTTAGCTTGATGCTAGGCTAGGTTAGCTTAGCCACCCAGGCTGGTTTGTTTACAAAAGTGACATTAAGAGTTAGCACTTCCTGTGACAAGTTGTCATGGGAGCCAGAGGGTGTCAGAGCAATTCAACAGTACCTGAAGAATGTCTGTGTATTTTACATGAATCGTGCATGTTTTAACGGGTTAAAAGGGAGGCACCTATATTTTATGATTTTCAAGAACTTGGTTGCATTAAGTAAAACGCAAATGTGTTTTGGCATTTGCTAATTTTCTCATGGAACTCTGCTCTTTACTTCACAGTCTTCTATTTGTTTACAGAGTAAGGAAATAGATTTGCTGCAAGTCAAAGCTTGTCTTGTTCTATTTGCTTACAGAGTAAGGGAATAGATTAGCTTTCCTAAGCATATATAGTTACGTCTCTCTCATGCATGAATGCTGACTTTTCCGCGAGTTACTTCTTTTGATCTTTTAGTAGCTTTCTGCTTGTAGAAGCAGCTAAAATTTAGGTGAATTGCATCAATCTAACAATAAAATTAAGGCCTTTACTTTGTAGAAGGGGAGCATCGCCCAGATCTACATACATATAACTCTGTCCTGAGCTGTCTTCGTCAGAAACAGGTTTACTTATACCGCGATTTTGGATTTCTTTTTTTTTTGTTTATTTCCAAAGCGGAAAAGATATCGGTACAGATTACAAGCTGCTGAGATGATTCTTCTGTTACACAGACTTACGCTTTAATGCTGAAGTTCCTGATACCAGTTGGGAGTCTAAGGCCTAAAAATTTTTTTTTTAAAGTAGAGATGTCAATTCCCGCTATTTGTTTTATCTGCATTTAGGCAAGCCAGCTATCAAGATGCGTATTGCACGTAGTGTTTTAGTTGGACCGCGATGGTCAAGTGCACGCCTGTTGATTAACAGTAATTTAAACTCGGGTGATTTTACTACACTCTGTCGTCAAGGCAAAGTATGGAGTGGGTGTTTTCTGTGACTCTTCACTGTCGTGAAATGTTTAACGGTGCCGTTCTAAACAACATCTAAAAACTGTTTGTTTCAAAAGAGTCGTGCATAGTCTGTCGGCCGTTGAGGCGTACATGTCTATGTAAGATTCCTTTAACTTAGTAAAATTCTAATTCTACAAACGCAGAGTCTTGCAACTCTTTGAACACCCATTTTCATCTACTTTTTAAAAGTTCTACGTCCGATGTTGATCAAGGACCTTTTAGCAGAGTCTTGCACTGCGTTCGTGCAGTGTCTTCTGGGTTGCAGTTCAGAATAATTTGGGGTTTTAGGAATTCTTACTGAGTGGGCCTTCACGCATCGTTGAGTGGGCCTTGCGTGGGGGCAGGAGAACTATGGTGACTGACGGGATAGGAGGAGAGGTTTCTTGAAACTGGTGTCCTCCTCAGTTATAGGTTCGCTGCAAGTTCCACAGCAAACTCGTTCGGAGCCGGTGGTGGTAGCACAGGCCCTCCTGGGTCTGTTCTGCTGGGTGTCGGTGTCGTGTCAGACACCGGTTGGAGACAGCAGGTGGAAAGTCGATGTCTTGTAGATTGTCAGAGATGTGGTGGAAGGCGGGCTTTCCACCTTCCCCTTTTTCAGCTCTTGTGTTGTTGGCTGAAATGTGCAGACTGGTTAGGGGAGACTTGTGGTGTGTGTTTCCCCTTTTCCGGTCATGCTGAAGTCTATAAGAGTATTGCAACTCTGTGGATCAAGTTCATGTTCGAGATCTTGTCTCTGCTGAACGAGCTTGTGGATGGTCACACGGGCCTCTTGAGAGTTTCTTTCGTAGGCCGTGGCTTTCGAATCTCTTTAAGTTCAGCCTCTGCTCTTTGCAAAGGGGCTTCACTTTGTCGAGTTTCTCGTTGAATTCCTCTTTGGTTCTTTTCTCTGACTATTCTCTTCAGTCTGTGTAGAAGATTTAGACAGGGCAGTTTGAAGTCTTTTACTTCCTTCTGTAGCTCGGGGTCGTTGTCATCCTCGGCGCTGCAACCTTGTGCTCCAGGGCGATGCGGCTCCTTTTGCGGAGGCGTGCGTGTGCGCTGAGCTGGTAGGCGAGGTTGACGTGTCTGGCCCAGTCTTTGTCGTGGGAGCTTTGGCTTGGTTTGTGTGCCATCAGCTTGTACACGTCTGCGTCCAGTTGCTCTTGGCTCGGGGCTCTGAGTAACCGGTGGCTTTGGGCAGGGATGGAGATGTCATGAATCTCGGCCATGTCTCCAGGTTGTCCCCGCGGGTTGTGGGACTGGAACATACTGGCTTCACTGTGGGCGAGATGAACACAACACACACAGAGAGACCAATGCAAGTTCGACTACGTCTAACGAGCTATAATACCGGCTAGGCCGTGTATGAAAATTTTGGTTAACTGATGCAGACAGTTAAACCGTTAGGTGGGACAATTTGGGTAGGTCATCATGGGTCTGAATGAAGATTTGACAGGGCGCTAGCTTAGGGGTCACCTGTTGATGCTAACGACTTGGTTGTCAAACTATTCTTCAGCTTTCCTTGGTGTGTCAGAGAGGTTCTGTCTCTAGGTGAACTGAAAGGAACAGAGCACAACAGAACAGAGCAATGGCAAGCTAGCAAAGTTTGAAGTAACATGCAACCATCAAAGATGGGGAGGTCTGTAATGAAATGGCATTAATAGTACACAAGAAGTGTTAAAAGTGAAAGAGGCAGTTTGTGAGGCTAAAGCCTGCAGTTTGTGGCTTGGAGAGGCGGAGGAAGCCAACCACTTCAAATATCAGGGGAATCTCTAGATTCGGTGGCCAATATTAAGTGGATGGGTTTTAATACCTTTTTCTAGTTTGCCTGGGGTGAAATGAGGTCATCCCGGTTGGAGTCAGCCTCGTGGCTGGTCCCTCTGTCACCCCCCAACACCTGACAGCAGTGTCCCGGGCATTTCGTGCATCTGTACCGAGGTGCGCCCTTTCAAGCAACTTGACCTTGAACACAACCGGCGGTGCCAGATTGGTGGTGTCGTGTTGCGGGCCGCATCAACAGAAAGATACAGGAAAGTATCGAGACCTGCGCTCAGTCAGCGATGGTGGCGCAGATCAGACGAACCAGCCAGCCGGACCCCAAGCGAAGGTGACTGTCACATCACCACAGCACTTGAGAGATTTCTACCTACAAACACAAAACAGGATGAAGAACAAGTGTGCCTCAATTTGAATTAAAGCTCCTCTATCTACATCAAGTTGAGTGTCTATTTTTGTTGAAAAATCAAAGGCAACGGCTTTACTAAAGTCTATGGTATAAACACGAAGGGAATTGTGACAATGTCAATTATCAGAATAACCCAACCTCCATACAGGGAAGAGATAGCATTAAGTGCAGCGGGAGGAGCACAGGAGGAAGCAATCTGTAGTGGCGAGTTTTGGCCACTAAGGGTGTGTGTCCCTTCCTCCTAGTGGTCAATCTGGCTGACAGAGAGCTTGATTTGAAGTGCATTCAAACTGATTTAAATACAATTCAAATTGAGCAAATGCATAGGGGTTAAGTAACCTTTAGATTAGTAAGGATACAGTTGTAATAAAACCAGATCAAAATTATTAAAAATACTTTGAAATGGAAATATAGAAATAAAGCCATAAAGCAATTTCCCAATGGGAAATGAGAGACTTAATTCAAATTAACTTTGAAATTTGTTTGTTTCAAACCAAATTTAAATAAGTGTAGTAAAATTACAGGTTGGTGTTATATTTGATGACAATCACGATTACGGTGAGGGATCAGTGACTGTAACCAAAACAAAACCGACTGGGAGAGAGAAAGCCATTCAGGACAGTGAGGTTAGGTGATGGCCACAAGGGGGCGCTTTCCTCCCAAGTGGTCATCAGAAACTGTTAAGACTTAATTCTGAATTTCAAGTTCAAATGTGGTTTGAACCAAATTCAAAACAAGTGCACACAGTCAAGGCAAGGAAAATCATGTTAATGAAACAGGCTGTAGATTGCACATGCATTGAAAATTAGGGAAACTAGTTCGAAATTCAGTAAGGAAGCAGGGTGTTCCTGACAGAATTTTGAGGAAAGAAATGACCTAGCTGTTAGTGTCCACACGAGGGCGCTATTGCGTTCGTGGAGGGTTGAGTCGGGGCTGGGGTCATCTGATACTGGAAAACACTCAGGGGTGCACCCTAGTGTTTGGCAGTAGTATTACAGCCAGCCCGCTTTCAAATGTGATTGTTTCAGAGGACGTGTAGCGAATTACACACCTATTTTCTGCATAATCACGAATAGTGCGGAATTTAAATCTCGACGGATTTCTTTTCGGTACTATATTTTACAAACACGTTTGGCAGGATTTTTTTTTCGCTGCGCCGTGCGAAAGGGAAACAGGAATTATCCATCTGTTTCAAAAACTCCAAATAACATTTATCACAACTACCGTTAATGATTAGAATGTTTTCAGTTTGGATTTTCTTTTGGTGCTATTTTTTTTTTTTTACAAACACGTTTGGCAGGATTTTCTTTTTTCGCTGCGCCGTGCGAAAGGGAAACAGGAATTATCCATCTGTTTCAAAGACTCCAAATAACATTTATCACAACTACCGTTAATGATTAGAATGTTTTCAGTTTGGATTTTCTTTTGGTGCTATTTTTTTTTTTTACAAACACGTTTGGCAGGATTTTCTTTTTCGCTGCGCTGTGCAGAAGGGAAACAGGAATTATCCATCTGTTTCAAAAACTCCAAATAACATCTATCAAAACTAGTATTAATGATTAGAATGTTTTCAGTTTTGGATTTTTTTTTTTTTGGTGCTATATTTATTTAAAACACGTTAGCAGGATTCTTCGCTGCATTGTGCAAAAGGGGAACAGGAATTACTCATCTGTTTCCTGCTCCAATAGACATATATCACAATAGCACTTATGATAATATGCGGTTTTTATACATTGAGTAGCTAAGTCAATGTTTTTTTCAACCAGGAGCTCATCGTTTTTCTAACGATTATAATATAAGGCCTTTTAAGAATGGTAGAAGAACATCGTTCTAACATATCTTGTCTTCGACAATCTCAGGAGAATTTCGTCCTGAGAGAGGAGTTAAAATTATTAAAAATGTTGTTTATGCACAGAGGTTTCTCTTCCATCTGTGTCAGAACAAATTTAATACTAAGGAAACTGCAGTTTACTTTTAGCAATTTAACAGTGACTAAACGTTTGAACATTTAGCAGCTTGTTAAATATGCTTGGCTGAGGCGGCTTTCGTGCCCAGCTCAGTCATATCGTGAGTTCGCAAAGCGTTCACTCCGATGTGCGCGTGTAATATTAAATATTACATAACAATATTAAATAACAATATACCCATTTGGACTGAAACTGATTTGCTCATAAACAAGTTTGAAGTGCTCGTTCATTCTCCACCATTCTGTAATGACTCTGGGCGGGTCTGATCGAGGGAATTTGCATATCATAATTAATAATTCATAATTAATAATTATTCATACAGATTTGGATCAGCCCGGTCTTACATGTTAATAAATCCCTCTGATGAGGGCTTTCTGTTAACTTTACTTATATGTATACATGTGTATCTCTGCACTTAACCACAAATTAATTGTAATAGATTGCACAGACCACGTCTTACAAGACAAGTAAAATTAATTAGCTCAAGTAATTTATAGAGCAGGGAAAACTTAATTCTCTGGCCAGAAGAATTCAGCATTCCAACTCCACAAAACATAACCTTTTTGGTATGTTTAGTTATATAGAGCATGCAGCGTTCGATCTACACTTCAGGGACTTTATTTTGAGCATTGGAACAGTAAATCAGTCAGGATGAGTATATTGGTTTAATTAATCCACTATAGCATTCAATAAGGCAACTAAGTAAGCATTTACTACGTTACAATGATACATGTATATACAAACATTAAACACAAACTAAGACGACGCAGGGCGTTAGACGATAAGTGAGTTGGAGAGAGAGAGAGAGAGAGAGAGAGAGAGAGAGTGAGGGTGAGAGAGAAGGGAGTTACAGTCACCAAACAGTCAATTAATCTTTCTGAACACCATGAAAACACTTTCTTTATGCTTCTGAGAAGCTCTAAAAGAAGGTAACGTTATACTTGCACAACATGTTTGGTCTGTGTGTGTCACGGACTCGTGGCCAGGCCCGGTTGGGCCGCACGATGAATGGAGAGGCTCTCCTGTGTGCGCGCGTTCCGTGGAGCGCGTGAGCGCGTTCGCGTGGAGCGCGGCGCTTTTGCACTGCCCGTCCTGGCGCGTGCATGGTTGGTTGCGTGCGCGTGGCTCTCTCTGTTCCGTGGGGAGTCACGTGGCGTTCGTTGGCATTCGGCGCGAATGTTTGAAAGGCTTAAAAGTCTTTGAGGTGACGTTACCCGAGGAAATAGATCGGCAAAGTCCACTTCCTTTCCTGGGAAACAAACTTGGTAGTTCATTTGAGAAGAAGACGAAACTTTGGACGATCAAAGAAGGATCCCGGTTGGGGGTCGGATCTCCGTGAGGAGATCCTTTACGTGCTTCTTGGCATGAGACGTTTTCGGAAGAGAAGGGCGGAGCTGGTGCACTGCCTTTATCCTCTTGGGGACATCCATCCCCTTCCTGTTGGCTTGAGCCAATCAGGGAGATGGAGGCTGCACGCGGGAAACATTCTTTTATGGTGCTTTGTTCTCAGACCACGCGCTCCTCGTGGGAGGGGTGTGTTCACATAAGGGCTACTATTGAAACCGTTCGATCATCCTTGGCAGTAAAACATATTAAAAACACACTTTACTTTACATCTCTGTACATATTCGGGTCGTTCATCTGATACGTATTCTAGAGACACCAAGGAGCATTATGTTACATTAAATGAACATATACTTCTGTTTACAATGCCTAAGGAAGTTATTTCTAATTCCTGTTTTATGCTGCAACCAACAAAGATATTTCACGGTGACCTGGGAAAAACACACATACATAGAAACACATTGAATATATCTGGTTAAATGTCTTTTAACACAGAAAAGTCCATCTCTTGGGTCAGAGACATAAAGCACATTCCACAGTCTTGTAACATGATCTCACTCCAGTGAGTGGAAGAATGTGTGTGGCGGTGTATGTGTGTGTGTGTTGTGTGTGTGTGTGTGTGGGGGGGGGGGTCCGAGTCCTTGGAGGACGGTTGATTCAGTCTGGCCAAAATCATTACAGTACTACCCTGATGAAGCAGTTTATTCTGCAAGGTGTACGTAAACTTTAGACTGTTAACTGTTGATGAATGTGTGATGTGATGAATTACCTCATCAGTGTCACACCGAAGAGAAATCTGGGCCAGGTTCCTCTATTTCCCACCAGGATTGCACTGACCACGCCATCTTCACTGACACTGGGCTTAAAGTCATTAAAAATAGAGTAATTATTAAACATTAAATAGCATTTATTTTGCTACTTTACAAGGAATTTAAACATAACTTTATCAATTACACAAATATAGGTTAATGACCCTTGCAAACCCAAGACCCATGCAAATTGAGAAAGGTAATCTTGAATTTTAAGCCTGCCGCACGTATCTTCATGTACAGTATTTACCACGGTTGACACAGTAATGCGGCAGCCTTCTTCATTTGGTTTGTTGTAAAATATATGATGATTATAGGGGCATATGTAAATGCATAGGTTGGAATGTATAACTTTCAAATGTAAAAGATACAAAGCATTAAAAGCTATAGGGATACTTAGTGACTTGATAGCAGTGTTTTAGCTTGGTGTGCTGGCTGGGCAAAAATTCATAATAATCTTGTAACATCACCTCAAAACAGGTCTGTGATTCCACACCGCTTACTCTGTCTCTCCAATAACAAATGTGAACTGATCCTGCAAAATGAAAGTTTAATCCAGATAAGAAAAAAATATGACATATTCCAAAACAAATAGTAACTGAACAACTCACTCTTCAAATGCAAAACGAAATTAAATACATTACAAGCAAGCATTATTTCTAGAGGTGGGTGATAACGTATATTAAACATGTATGGTGGTTAAGATTGATTAATATATAAATGTCTTCGAACGTTACTGGATTGGATCAGCATTCAGCATGCAAATTTAACTTAAAGTCATTTAGTTTGTTTAAAATTATTTAAAAAGTCGGTTTAATAAAAATAAATATATTTTTAAACACATTTCAGTAGACAAATTCCTCGAACACGCCCACACACGCGAGCACATTACGATGCAAGACATTATTTGAATGCAATCATAAATTATTGGAAACATGATTAATTTACCTCCCGAATGTATTTACATTTACGTTACTATCTGCGATTAAACAGCACTCGCAATATCAACTGCGGTGAAAACAAATTCAATAAAGAAAGCATCAAGATATACTTACTTGACTGATTATTTGCAGTATAACACCTCATCTGCAAACAGTCAAACGTGGCGTTTCTTTTGTTCTCTTCTTGTTTGGGAAGCCTTGTTAGTTTCCTTTCCTCACGCATCGCGATTACAGAAACATAACAGCGCATTTTTCAAACTCTAGTGAAGTAGTGCGTCATGACGTAGTATTTCTGGCGCATGCGCATTAAACACCATGTTCGTATATAGTATATTTTTATTTCAGCTTTTCTGTTTAAGTTGAGGTGACGTGATTGAAATGTGTTGACAAATGAAATCGGTTACATTTCGGCCGCGGTTTGTGTTATAAAAAAAATCTTAAAGGAGGAGTCGATTCCCTTAATGGAATCGATTCCAACCTCGGAATCGAGGAATTGATTCTTTTTGGAATCGATTCCCAGCCCTAGTTGAAGTTGTTCTAACTCTTTGTGTTGTTAGACTCTGTAAGTTCACAAAACTTTACTCTTTCACCTTACTAAAAGTCAATATTTTTGTTCAGTGTAGTGTAGATTGTAATTAAATGTGTTTAATTGACTTAGAACAACATAATGATATTGAAAGTATTCTCACAGATGTAAAGTCCAACACATTACTGTTATGCTAAGAATCCTCTCATAAATTACATTTTATTGTCATATATTATGTAGAAAACTGACAAAAATGTTAACAAGTTGTCCTCCATTATAGTACTGTATCACAAATTTATTGGAAAAACACATTCCAAGTGCATTAATGCACACAGTATATATTATAGATTAAACACATTTAAAATAAATGAACAAATGTAATGTTTTCCATTAAAATTTTGGTAACACTTTACAATAAGGTTCATTTATTAAACATTAGTTAATGTATTAACTAACATGAACTAACCATGAGCAATAGCCTACATTTGTTACTGTTTTTGTTAATCTTTGTTAACGTTAGTTAATACAAATCCAGCTGTTCATTGTTTGTTCATGTTAGTTCACAGTGCATTAACTAATGTTAACAAGATTTTAATAAAGTATTAGTAAATGTTGAAATTAACATTAACAAAGATTAACAAATGCTGTAGAAGTATTGTTCATTCTTAGTTAATGTTAACTAATGTAGTTAACTAATGAACCTTATTGTAAAGTGTTACCAAAATTGTATTTAGTATATTATTCAATTCATCAAAATAAATTTCATTTAATAACTTATAACTTTAATAACTTTTAAACACTATAAAATCATAATTATTTAAAATGTAAAACTTAAGTAGTTTTTTTTTAAAACATGCACTTGAGTGTGTTTAGAAATATTATCATGAAAGTGTACTTTCTTTAAGAAAAACTTAAGTAGACATTATTAAAAATAGATTTTTTTTAAAACATGCACTTAGGTGTGTTTATAAATATTGTGATGAAAGTGTACTTACTTTAAGTTAAACTTAATTAGATATTATTACAAAGTGCATTTTTAAGAAGTACACTTAAGTGTGTTTATAAATATGATCATGAAAGTGTACTTTCTATAAGTAAAACTTAATTAGACATTATTACAAAGTGCATTTTTAAAAGGTACACTTAAGTGTGTTTATAAATATTGTCATGAAAGTGTAATTACTTTAAGTTGAACTTAATTACATATTATTACAAAGTGCATTTTTAAAAGTGCACTTAAGTGAGTTTATAAATATTGTGATGAAAGTGTACTTACTTTAAGTTAAACTTAATTACATATTATTACAAAGAGCATTTTTAAAAAGTACACTTAAGTGTGTTTATAAATATTGTGATGAAAGTGTACTTACTTTAAGTTAAACTTAATTACATATTATTACAAAGTGTATTTTTAAAAGTGCACTTAAGTGTGTTTATAAATATTGTGATGAAAGTGTACTTACTTTAAGTTAAACTTAATTGGTATTTAATTTTAATTATATTATATTATCTGCAAGTACACTTTTCAAAAAGTATACTTTAATAGGTTTAAGCACACAAAAAGTACACTTTCAATACAATTAAGCACACTTCTTTTTCACAAGGGACTGATGAACAAGACGAGGAACAGGTGGCTGATGAGGGAGTGAATTCAGGAGTGGAGACAAGAGGATCCTGGGAAGTGTAGTGCTGATGACAAAGACAGACTGGTGCAGACGAAGGACTGTGACAACTACATTTAGAACGCTTGAGGTATGAACAACACGAATATGCATAAAAATATAAAGTAAAGTGTAGACTGCAATCAGATCCTCAGAGTCTTTACAGTAAGGATGAAGATAATGATGACACAAACACTGAATAACTTTAAATTACCTGTATGTGGTAAATTATATATTATATCAGAATTATAAATTATATCAGACCATATTTGCACAAAATCAAAATTTAAAATAGTGTTATATTTTCCTTTTTTGTATATTTTCTGTCCTAAAGAGCATATGTATATGATTTTATTATACTTTATTTCATTTCACAGTGATATTTTATCATAAAAGAGAAGATCTAAAGCAATAGATATGTCTATATAACAAAGTTTATCAATGTTGAGATATATTTTGCATAATTAGATTTTTACAGCAAGTGTAAATCTAAAATTTGTAATTTTCATATCTTAAGATACCTACATGGCACTGCTATCATGCATTAGGTCAGGGGGCATGCTTGTTTTGAGAAATAAACATTAGAATTGGTGCCCTTTCTGATACCAATTTTCTGCCCACTTCATTAGCCCGATCTCATGAAAGTTTGTATCTATAACATGAATGTCATTTCTCGTGCCATTTATGCGCCAAAAACAGATTTTGTGTGTATATGGTACGCGTTTTTCACATGCACATGATACGCACTTTATGGCGTATAATATGCACAAACTCCCCACCCCCTCCCCCCTAAACCTACCCCAGGGTTTTTTAGCCGTAGAATATGCACGCAAAAAAAAAAAAAAAAAAAAAAAAAAAACATTTTGGGCATATAAATGCCACGAGAAATGACATTCGTGGCATAGATACACATTTTCATGAGACTGTGTTGGCATCACAGACCAATAGTGACACAGGAGGTGCTGGATCCAATAAAAAAGGTTCCGGATCCAACTTTAGAGGTGTAAGTATATCTCTTACATAGTTCTTCAGTAGCAACATAATTGTTGTTGCTTTTTTTCAGGTCTAAGATTTGTAACTCAAATAGTTGTCCAGCCTTCTGGATGAGTTCTGACCAGTTTGGCACTGTCTTTATCTGAGAGGTGGTATTTTCTTCACCTCTCATTGTAAATCATGCGTTATCTGGAATCCCTTTACTCTCCAGCTTTAGCATAATACAGAGGATGCAGTTTAGACATGATTCCTATTTTAAGAACATTGAATACATTTTACACAATTTCAATCAAGCAATCTCCTGAATTAAGAGCATATGATCTTACTGATAGGAAACACGATATACGAGGCCGTTCTCATCCTTTAGCGTCACATAAAGCGCTTTATGACAAAACGGCGCTATACTACGCACATGGTACCCTTTATCGTTTATATAACACGCAAACTCAAGGCGTCATAAATCCTTTAGCGTAATATGAGACTACCCCACCCTACCCCACACCTAAACCTAACCATCACAGCGCGTGTTATATAAACGATAAAGGGTACCATGCGCGTAGTATAACGCCGTTTTGTCATATAACGTTCTATATTGACGCTAAAGGATGAGAACACGTTGGATATACTTTCATTCACACATCTAATAGTTATAACAATTACCCCAGATAGCATGGTAACATTAATTCAATGTTGAGTTTTGATCCAAACCATCATTTTGGTTGAGATTGACATTTCAATGTTTAAAGTGTGTTGGATCAGCATTGAAATGTTGATGAAAGCCAACAGCACACATGGGCGAAGACGGTGACATTGAACTAACGGTGATTTGTAGTTGATGAGCACAAGATCATTCAGGCATGTGTCTCTGCAGAACACTAGTGGGCGTTTCTCATTCAGTGGGGCGTTTAAACCACAATGGGCATTTTCAACCGCTTTACCCGATTTGCTCTAATCTACTGGGGGCTTGGTTTAGGGGTGGGCCTTCATGATTTTAGCATGTCTGTTGAAAAATGGTTGAAAAACATTTATTGTAGTTTGAAATTGGCCACTGATTGGTAAACACCCATTTTTGTTTTGCATGTGCACTTCTTAATAGTCTAAAGTCGTTAGAGAGAAAACAGGTGCATCCAATACAGACCTCTTGTTTGTTGAATCACCTGACATTACATGATTTCTCTAGGACAGTTTCAAACAATGGAGCATCTACCTTATTTCTCTGTTTTGTGTGCTTATGTGTTTTATTTGTGTTGTTACCGTAATTAGATACATTAAAAAGTTACATATTTACATATTTTAATACATATTTTAGATACATAGATACATATTTTGTTTGAATAAAGCATATATCTTTCTACATTTTATTTTTAAAACATGCATCTTGCTTTAGTAAAGCTTATAAAGAATTTCCTGAATGAAGTTCTAATGTCATTTAACAGATTTCTTCAAGTGTAGGACATGAACATGAGCAAGAATGTTACACTACAAACATAGCCCATGTCTTGTATGCAGAGCATATTGCTCCTTTAGTAGGAGTGAAGGCAGATGAAGATGGACAATAAAAAATAAAATAAAAAATAAACATTAAAAAAGAGAAGCACCCTCCTGATAATGCTGACATTGATTATACATTGAGTTGTTGTCGACAGCATAATCACATGACCTGGGACTTGATGATATCCTGCATCTTATCACTGCTAAAATCAGGTAATCATTTATAATCCTGAATCTGTATTAAATTTGAGAAATGTTACTGAATTTCCATTCAGTTAAACTGGTTTCCACTGAAACACAATAACAAAAAACATCTTGTGTTTATTAAGAAAGTTACTGACATCTATTTTGTCATATTTAAATAAAATAAGGTGAATCTTCAGCTTTAAAGGGATAGTTCAGCATGAAATGAAAATTATGTCATCATTTATTAACCCTCAAGTTGCCCAAACCTGTATGAATGTCTTTCTTTGGTGAAGGATGTTGGTAACCAGACGTGATGGTTGATGGTAGCCATTGACTTTCATATTTTTTTCCTACTATGGAAATCAATGGTCGCCGTCAACTTTCTGGTTACCAACATTCTTTAAAATATCTTATTTTGTGTTTAATGGAAGAAAGAAACTCATACAGGGTTGGAACAACTTGAGAGTGAGAAAATTATGGCAGAATGTTCATTAAGGGCTGAACTCTCCCTTTAAAGAACTGTTCATTGAAAAAAAACTAAGCTCTTTTATTCTACAAGATAAACTTGTTACTTGAAAAGTAGTTTGACAGAAAATGAACTGAGATGTAATTAATGGCTATAGATGTTTGTTCCTCTTCATGAAGAGTTTAGCTCCAACACCTGCCTGTAAGTTCTCATTGATCCTAATGACCTTGATTATCTGACTCAGGTGTGTTTAATTAGGGCTGGAGATAAAATGGGACACCCCTGACTGTATGTATGACAACTGAATTGACTCGTTCTTGTGTAACATCATGCTTTCTCTTTCAGATTTCAGAGAACCCAAAGGAAAAGAGGCAGAAGTGTAGTCTGATGCAAGATATATTTGTAAAAGCCTGAGCTGGATCACCTGGACCAAGGCTGAAGTGCTTTTGTCCCCCTTTATTTTTTAAAGAATAATCTTTTAATGTTTTTTGTCATTGATTGAATAAAATAAATTGACTCAACTGCTGAAAAGTTTTCATTTATATTTTAAAAGGTTTTCACCAAATTTTGAAATGTCAGGAATTTGTTGACCCACCATTGAAGTGTTTTAGAAATGTTAATGTTTCAACATTAACTTGGTACATCAGATGGCAACATTGGCATTCCTTAAAAAAAAAAAAAAAAAAAATCAGTGTTTCAACTTAATGTATTTAGAATCAACATCACATTGTAACATTGATCAAAACATATTACCAAAAATTATTCTTGTTAATTTATGAGCTGATTCAACAGCAGTCAATCAGCATCAGTGATGTAGAATCAATCGTAGTGTAAAGTTGATTCAATAGCATTACCATTGATTTTTATTTTATTTTTCAACATTAACTGAGGGTGCAAATGTGATGTTGATAAAATATCACTTTGTAATGTTGAATCAATACTATTACTGTTGATTTTTGGTTGAATTCTGAACATTATTTCAATATTAACTGAGGGTGCAAGAGTGATGCTAAATCAACATCACTTTGTAATGTTGAATCAATATTAACACCATTGATTTTTGGTTGAAATCTCAACATTACTTCAACATTAACTGAGGGTGCAAAAGTGACATTGAAACAACATCATTTTGTAATGTTGAAGAAATATTAACACCATTGATTTGTGGTTGAAATCTGAACATTATTTCAATATTAACTGAGGGTGCAAGAGCGATGCTAAATCAACATCACTTGCTAACGTCATTTCAATGTAACCAGCGTTGACACATCAACACTGACTCAACATTGTTTCAATGGTTACATGCTATCTGGGACATGACTTATATGTGATCTAAGCCTAAGAGACACGTACAGGGGTTGTAGACACAATATTGAGGAATGAGACGATTGAAGAGCACTTCTTTTTGCTTATTAGGCTACAGCAGTAATTTTATTTTATCAATATGAGCAAAAAGAAGCGCTCTTCAATTGTCTCATTCCTCAATAGACAACAAACAGTAGTAAAAATAATCAGCGTCATTGCACCTCATTTATTTTCACTGGAATATAAGATATTTATATTTGCGAAATATAGGTGTCAGGGATCAATCAGGTTCAGTCACACCCACTGCACAAAGATCACAATCACCTGATTATTGAACCACTGCACCTGTCATCTAATCCAGCATCACTGAGCACTATAAAAGAGCACACTTCTGGGGGGGAGGTGGCGTTGGGTGCTCGAGCACTTGCCCTTTTGCCCCTTGGTGCCCAAAGTGCCCTTTTGTCAAGACAAAATTTCCTCTCTTTTTTTTTAATTATATTTAAAGGCACTTTTGTGGATGCCTGCCCCATCTAACTAGTAGTAAACTGAATGAATAATAATTTAGCCGTAAATAAAATGACCCACATGATGACCTTTCACCTGACGCGCTGTGGCGCGCATTTTTTAATTTCGCGCGGCTACGCGCAATCGCGCATTCCCAGAGGATATCTTCAACTCTTGCGGCTGCTGGTAAGTGGTGTTCTATTCTCAGCGAAATGATTTTTATGTTTGTTTAGTTATTATTTTACTAGAACGACGTGAAGAGAGCATGAGAGATAATGTTTGTATTGCTGTGTGTAGAAGTAACGTTAGCTTGCTGTTTGAGGGAGAAAAGTTGCACGGGCGTGGAGGGGTGTTATTTGACTAAAAGCTATTATTTTTACTTTAAACTATTATTATTATTATAGTATTTATTTAAAAACCGTGGAGTGCCATACAAATTATTATCACAACTCTGGTAAGTTATCACATAGGCTTACCAGTTAGTATCTTATGTTTTGTGTGCAGAAGCCTCTGTGAACATCTCCCCTTGTAACTTGACTATTATATACTAATATTTTATTATTATAGACCATTTCACAAGATGTAAACAACACTGGTCAAGAAACACTTCCTGTTTCAGTTTGTAACTGTTTTCTTTTGTTTTCACATGTAAAGAAAACATCTTAAAGATGTTTAACTTTTTGATTCAGTTTTAAATGTTCTGTTGGTTGTATTTTATCCCAGCTTTTATGTAGTGTTAAACTGAAACAGGAAGTTCTTCTGGACCAGTGTTGTTTACATCTTGTGAAATGGTCTATACCAGGGGTTCTCAACTCCAGTCCTCACGACCCACTGCTCTGCATATTGTGTATGTCTCCCTTGTTAAACACACCTGATTCAGATCCTCAGCTCATTAGGATAGCCGCTATGTCTACCCTAACGAGCTGAGGATCTGAATCAGGTGTGTTAAACAAGGGAGACATATGCTGCGTGCAATTCGCCTACTTATACTACGCCCTAAAAGTATGTACTCTTTTTGTGAAGAAAAAGTATATACTTTTGAGTGTGCAGCAAAAGAGCTTCTAGGGCCCAAGCCCTGAAAGGGCGCAGAGCCCTATTGTTTTCCTTCCGATTATTTTTTTTTTTTTTTTTTTTTTTTTTTTTTCTAGCGACTATTCGGGCACTTTTGGGGCCCTTAACATGCTCGAAAACTCTTGAAACTTTGCACACGGGTCAGAACCCGCGGCCATCAGAGCCGGGCTGAAGCTGGTACCCGGGCGTGGCAGGGCGGCTCGTCCAGCGCCCCCTGGAATGGGGTCCGAACACCTGGTCCATAACTCAAACACACTTGCATGTAATAATATGAAACTCGGTACACATGTCGATAGCAGAATTTCATCTATACCTCGCGTTCTTGCTTTTTACCCCAGCCCAACAGGAAGTCGGCTATTGAGGTTTTTTTGTAAAACACACGCAATGAACTTTTAAATACTCCTCCTGAGAGCTCCTGATCCAAATTCGACGAAACTCGGTCAGCTAGAAGTCAAGACATTGAGGATGAAAGTTTGTGTGGGGATTTTTGATATCTCGAACGGTTTGGCCGTGGCGAGGAAACGAAACTATGGCGAGAAACGTGAAACAGGAAGTGTGTCATAACTTCAGCATACATTAACTGATCTGGATGAAACTTCAGCAGTGCGTTCGCTGTAAGAGGACGATCACATGGATGTGACTATTGTGAGTCAAAGTTATAGCGCCACCAACTGGCAGCAGGAAGTGTGTCACTTTCAAAATGCTTTGAAATCACCCTCTTATTTTTACCCGATTTGCTTCAAAGTTCATCTGTATAATGTACATACACGGCAGATGAAGACCTATGAATGGATTCTTGATATCTTTGAAACTGTTGCCGTGGCGACGCATCAAACTTTACCATTCTTTTAGGATGCATTCTTTTAGGGATTCGAACATTTGTCCATAAATCAAACACACGTGCATGGATTAATATGAAACTCGGTACACTCATAGATCACATCAGGCCAAACAACTTTCGTGCTCTAAGTTTTACGACAGTTCAAACGGAAGTCGGGAATTATGTTTTTTTTTTTTAAATAATTGTCCTAGAAAAACATCAAATTACAACCCATGCTGTTACCAATCACCACCAAACTCGGTGTGCATGAAGTCAAGACATTGAGGATGCTAAATTCCGGACGGATTTTTGATATCTCGAACGGTTTGGCCGTGGCGGAATTTTTTGACTAAAAAAGGACACATAAAGTGTGTTATAACTTGGTTAGTTTTACTGACAGTTACAAAACTTGCCGTGTATATTGTTCTATTCAAGCCAAACAATTTTCTAATTAACAATAATAAGCTCAAACCCACAGACAGTCAGATATTGTAGTTTGAATATGATCATGCTCTTTCTAAACCTAGGCCTGTCACACAGTCTGTGTGTGTGTGTGTGTGTGTGTGTGAGGGGGAGGGGGCTTAATCATTTCACTGTGTGTCTGGCCTGCTAAAGTAAATACATTTCTTAAGCCTGGTATTTTTTACATAAGTTTTTATTTTTATTTTTTTATAAGTAAAGGCATATAACCTGTTTAATTGTAGTGCATTGACAATAGTTTTATATAATTAGTGTATTAATTAAATTAACTTGGTCCATAAATCAAAAAAGTAAGTAAATAAATCAAAAAGGAAGTGTGTTAAAACTTCTGCATACATTAACTGATCTTGATGAAACTTCAGCAGTGTGTTCGTTGTAAGAGGTCGATCACATAGATGTGAGTCAAATATATAGCGCCACCAACTGGCAGCAGAAAGTGTTTCACTTTCAAAATGCTTTGAAATCGCACTCTTACTTTTACCCGATTTGCTTCAAATGTAAACACACGCCAGATGAAGAGCTGTGAAAGCATTATTCAATATCTAAGATAATGTTGCCATAGCAACGCATCAAACTTTAACATTCCTTTTTTTTGATGATTTTGAGACTCTTAGCGGCTTTTGGGGCCCTTAACGGGTTTGAAAACTCTTGAAACTTTGCACACAGGTCAGATCCCACAGCCATCAGAGCCGGGCTGAAGATGGTACCCGGGTGTGGCAAGGGGGCTAGACAGCGCCCCCTGGAACGGGGTCCAAAAACTTGGTCCATAAATCAAACACGCTTGCATGTAATAATATGAAACTCAGTACACATGTTGATCTCATCGTTTCATATATTCATATATTCTCCTCAAGCCGGACAACTTTCTAATTTACACTCATGAGCTAGGACCCACAGAAAGTCAGATATTTTGGTTTGAAAATGTTGAGTGTCTCTCTGAGCCTACACTTCTGTATGGCAAGCCCTTTTAACATTTAAAAGCTAAGTTTGACTATTCGTAATTAACATTGTAGATATCAACAACGTCTTTCTAGTCGTAATTACATTTTGGATAGTTTGTATTATCATTTAAGATATCTGTAACGTAATTGTGACTAGTCGAAACGACAGATAGAGTATGGCAAGCCGTTTTAACATTTAATCATTTTAACCTACTAGTCTCTATTTTCATGCTACTAGTACTTATTTTTTAGATACTAGTATCTATTCCATTAAGTACTAGTACTTATTCATTAGCTACTAGTGCTTATTCTTTAGATACTAGTGCCTTTTCTTTAGATACTAGTGTTTATTCTTTAGGTACTAGTACCTTTTTAAAGATACTAGTACTTATTCATTAGAAACTAGTCCTTATTTATTAGATACTAGTACTTATTCATTAGATGCTAGTCCTTATTCATTACATACCAATGCTTATTAATTAGTTACTAGTACTTATTCATTAGATACTAGTACCTATTAAATAGATACTAGTACTTATTCATTAGACACTAGTACTTATTTCAATGGTGACTAGTAACTATTCTTTTGTTACTAGTCACATTTTTTCCGTTGACTTCTATGGTGATCTGTCATTCAGATATCAACTATTCAGTTCTGACTAGTATGTTAGTATGTATTCCAATTGTGGAATACATACTAGTATGTATTCCAAAGCAGGGGTTACGTTTTGCACGTCGTGCAGAATAACCCTAAAGGCACCAAGGTGGCGGATGCCACCGGGCTTTATATATATATATATATATATATATATATATATATATATATATATATATATATATATATGTATATATATATATATATATATATATATATATATATATATATATATATATATATATATATATATATGTATATATATAAATATAGCTGCGAGCAGCGATGGAGGGCCAGTCCGCCGGGGCCGCCATCCGGGCCTCGAGGCACCGGGGTCGGCGGTGCCAGCCCCGGCTTGGGCACGCCGTGACCGTGGCTCGCAGCTATTTTTTATTTTTTTTATTGAATACAAAAAATACATACAACTTAGGCAAATGTATACTTTCTACAATGCGTAAGGCAGAGAAAAGGCTCAACACAATTTAACAAAACATAAATAAAATTTTAAATCATAACTTACATTAACTTAAAAGTAACAAAAAATAAATAAAAAATACAAAGTTCAAAATTAGAATTAGAATTAAGGGGCAATGTCATACCAAGTCAAAAGCACTCAAAAGATCAAGCAACTTAATCGCACTTTCACTTCTCATTTTTTTAAGGGCTCTAGAAAAACATTTTAAATCATTTTTGAAAACAACAAGTAATGGGAAAGACTTAAAAAATCTACATTTGTGTATGAAATATTTTGCCATTATTACAATGTTATTAATCAAATAAACATTAGCTACAGCATTCTTTGGGAATTCCATATAAAATATGTTGTAAAGTAAAAGCAAAACCATCAACAACCACATTCTTTTCTATCAACCAGTCTTGAACCACTATCCAGAAGATTTTGGAACAATTGCATGTAAAGAAGATATGATCAGTGTCTTCAGGATGGTTATTACAGAAATAACAAGGGACAATATCTATATTAAATTTTTGATTTAAAAATTTGTTAGAAGGATAGATTTCATTTAAAACTTTGAAGTGTGTTTCTTTTGCTTTAGGGGGAATGGGAAAACTTAAATAAGCAGTTCGAAGATATTTTACAGTTGTCTTATTAAAAATGTGATCTAATTTATTTCTTTTAACTTGACAGGGATAACATGTCTTTAAGATGACCTGTCTTATATACTTGTTAGTACACTGAGCACTTTCAAAATGAATATCACCAATGAATAAAGTGGGAAGAACTGGGTTAACTTTAGCATAAGAAAGAGCATATCTCATCAGCATTTTTATGCCAGAAGGTATTGCATTAATGACAGTGAAGAATTCTTTGGGGTGACAAGTAAATCCATGCTTTAATGTAAAATCATTATAGTTTAAAAGGTTACCCTTTTCATCCATTAGATCCCTCACCGACCATATACTTCTGCTCAGCCAATTCTTGAAGCACAAAGATTTATTCCTGTGCAATATATATTTGTTGTTCCAAATTGAAACACTATGTGGTGTAAAATTGTGTGTATGTGCCAATTTCCAAAATAAGAGAACTTGTTGATGGAATGTTGATAGTTTCACCGGGAGTTTGGATAAATCAAAATCACATTTGAGAAAATATTGAATTCCACCAAATTCTTGAAATAAAGCTGAAGGAACTGTAAACCAAAAACTATCTTCATTACAAACAAACATTTTCAGCCATTTGAGTTTTAACAAAATATTCATGTTTTCGAATTCAATCACATTCAAACCACCTTGTTCGTAAGGTTTAGTGATGTCTGCTTTATTAATATAATGAGCTTTGTGCCTCCAAATAAAATTATACATTTTCCGGGAACATGTTTTAATAAAATTTGCAGGGGGAGCTAAAGAGAGAGCGGGATAAACTAATCTGGATAAATATTCAACTTTGGTTAATAAAATTCTACCAAAAATTGAAAGATCTCTCTGTAACCAGCAATTTAAGATTCGATTTGCTTTTTGTAGATTATTTTCAAAATTTTCTTTCATACAAATTTTCTGATCTTTAGAAATTGTAATGCCTAAGTATTTCACCTTATTATTTACTGGAATATTATGCAGACAAGTGACATCACTCTGGTGAAGGGCAAAAAGTTCACATTTGTTTAAATTTAGCTGAAGTCCTGATGCCTTAGAAAAGATATTAATTAATGAAATAGCCAGAGGAATTTGATCTTTGTTTTTTAAGAATAACGTAGTATCGTCTGCCAATTGACTAATTGCTATACTTTTACCAAATAAATTTAATTTCTGCACTGTTCGATCATGAATAACTAAGGTAGATAACATATCCGCAGCCAGAATGAATAAAAGAGGGGATAAGGGGCAGCCCTGCCTTATTCCACGACTAACAGGAAATCTTTGTGAAGTACCGTAAGGAAGAGAAATGGAACTGTTCATATCTTTATAAATCATTTTTATAATATTGACAAAGTGCTCACCAAAACCAAAGTGCTCTAAAGCTTTAAACAAAAACCTATGTTCTAATGTGTCGAAGGCTTTCTTAAAGTCTAAGAAAAGAATATATCCATCATCCTCAATCAAATGATTATATTCAATCAAGTCTAACACTAGTCTTACATTGTTATGAATAGATCTTCCTTTAGGAATCCCGATTGAACCTCATTAATAATCCCATTAAGGCCCTCTTTCAGTCGATTGACAAGAACATGTGTAAAAATTTTATAGTCATTGTTTAGCAAAGTGATTGGTCGGAGATTATCTAAAGTACCTATGATCTTTATCTGCAGCAAAAAGAGTAGGCAAGCTTTGGGACATACTATCACGTCATCTTTAACGGACAGCTCTGTCGCGTGCTGCGTGCATCCTGTCCACCGTAAACTGACCTGTCAATCATCTTGTCACAGTTAAAATCCTCCATCATCTGCCAGTCGTGGGTCTTTCATGCAGATACTCTCCTCGTGTTTGCAATTTGAATATAATGATGCATTTAAAAAGTAATGGCTAAACGTGTCTTTACAAAAAGTTCACAATGCTGCTGCATATGCAATATAATGTGGACAACATTGAATAAATCGATTTTCCGTCCAGTTAGATACTGATAATTAATCACTCAAACCTGTTTATCTAAACCTCTCTACACAGCGCGGGGCCAGCGCGGACTGCGCGGACGCGTGCACTCCCGTCTCTGTAGTTTTTTTTTTTTTACACTTTTTACTCGTGTTTGTAGCTCTGAACCGAATCCTCGTCCACCGCGCAATGGTTTGTGGGCAATATCCGCGTTCAGAGTGTGCACCAGTCTAGGCCCTGTCCCAATATCCGCACTTCTGCCCTTGTGCCCCTCAAATGCGCGTTCTCGCTAAGGGGTGCAAGACCGTAGGGTGTCCCGATCCTCTAATGTGTTCTCCAGGGGTGATCGTAAGGGCACTTAATGCACCCTTTTCGCAAGTGTGCATCAGACCTCACTTTGCTGTGGGATATTACCCAGAATCCTTGTAGTGTTGTGACGTTTCGAACAGCTAACCAATGGGGGAGAACGGTTGCTATGGTACTGTTCGGGAGCGCAAACTCCGACGAGAAAGGTGGTGAAGTGTTCTTCCAAGGCGGCGAAATGTAAAAATATTAGTATTATTAAGTTACGAAATGTAGTTTTAAGAGTTTTTCACTCGAGAATATAGTTGTTTAAACCTCAAATCTGTGGTTTATTTATAAAGATAGCGCCTGTTTAAAAAAATTGATCGGACATTTTCGGAGTTCCAGGTGATCACCGGGCGGCGGGCCGGTGCTCAGCGCTCTGTACCCCGCCTGCAACAGCCTTGCCCCGGCTAGTCATTCTGACGTTTCCCGCGGGCTCTCTGTCTAGTGTTTAAACATGAGCTATAAATCGGCTGACATCTAACGGGCGACCTTTGGTCTCATTAATCTATTAACTTATTTGTTCCCTGGCAAATCGTGGGGAAAGTGAAGTTTTATAACTATATTTAGACTATTTAAATGTAACGTTGTAACGTTAGCCTGTTATATTTGACTGAATCTTTTAACTTGCCTTATTTCTTGACTTTTACATCTTCTTAAACTTTTTAGGCTACTTATACTTTAATAATGGCTATTGTTGATCAATAAAACTGAAATTTAACAAAAGACAGGGTTGTGTCATTTGATTTCATATAAGAATATTTTAATATATAGCCTATATATATATAAACAACATGTATTTTTTCATGAATGGGGTGGGAAGAATTTCATTATCAATTTCCATAATAACAATTAAAATTGCATTTCGAATCGCTGTGAATACGGTAAGGCAGTATAAGCTCAGGTAAACCTCAATCACAATTTATCTTTGCCAAAACTGTTTTAATATTAATAACATTAAAAGAAAGGTTGGTAGCTAAGAGTAAAAAAAAGATATTGATTTTTTCATTCAAAGGATTGTGTCATATTACAGCTATTATAAGCAGCACACACATTAGCCAAATTAACCAACCCTTGCTGATCACAACAGAACTGACGTATATTTTTGACGTGTGCAAAACTGTCCCAATTCTGCTCTTCACAGCCTCGGGCCCTTGCGCACTTTCTTCGCTAAGTGCACTTTCAACAAGTGTCCACTTCCAGGAAGGCCTTAGGGCTCAAGTGAGAATTGGGACTGGGCCCTACACTTCGGATTCTGACCGGAAACAGTAGACCATCCGGGTATCTTTGAAACACTCATTTCAACATACTACGGTTTGGGACGGACTAATTCTAGTTTCAAGATACTATTTAGGACGGATAGTACTGCTGAATCTGGACGCAGCAATACACAATATGCAGAGCAGTGGGTCATGAGGACTGGAGTTGAGAACCCCTGGTCGATACTATAGCAGCCTGGGTAGAATCTGTAGCTTTCAGCAGGTCAGTGAACTAGTGAGCCAGTTCCAAACACTGTCGGCAATCTTTACATCTTGTCATGGTCACATAAAAATGGTTTAATCAGCTAATACCCTATATTTCTGTTTATTTTAATGTCTACAGTCTCAGATTAACCTCGCAGCAGTATCAGCAGCAGTCAACAACATCAACAGCAAAGGCAGCAAACTCACTTAAGGACTTAGTAAGAATTTACCAGAACAGGTATCACATTAATGTTAAAAATCTTGTAAAGTATTAATTGCTGTTTCTGTTTGCTTTGTTTTTATTTTCATTGTATAAAATGTAACTCTTGTATTTTTGTAAATCAGTTTTTG
This sequence comes from Hybognathus amarus, assembly GCA_030378365.1. NCBI lineage: Eukaryota > Metazoa > Chordata > Actinopteri > Cypriniformes > Leuciscidae > Hybognathus > Hybognathus amarus. The sequence goes on from JAQIUQ010000606.1 coordinate 64,207, forward strand.
CCATAGCCACAGATGCTGATATGCCATTAAATAAAACTATACTGCACTGCATAAACATGGGCCACGTTGATTTCGTCCTACACAGTTCACTATAACAGCTGTTCTTTATTATTCTGTATAACAGAGAAGAAAAAGCCATCAGGTTGGGACAATTTAAGATGCTTCAGTTTCTAATCCCAGAGTTATATATAGAGCACATAAATTATTTTTTTAAAATTTTAAACTTTAAATTTGTCTTTTCTGTTCTGTTTCTTTTTCAAAACTGCATCAATGCATTTGCTGCTGTATCGATGCAGAATCATCTGTATTGATATATTACTGTATTGATATTTTGAGCACAGCCCTGATTTAAAGCCTTGTTTCCATGTGCCCCATTTTATACTTTGAGCACCTGCCCCTCCAGAGGTCTCTGCACGCTGCCTGAACTAGGAACCAACCTGCTAACTTTTCTCTCCGTGATTCCCAGATTCTTACTGCTACCCATTGGTTCCAGTGTAACTTTACCGAATTCCAGCAAAGAGGACTTACCTACTGCTTCTCTCTCAAGACCCCACGTTTCCTCCTCTCTCCCTGTGTGTCCCGGTTTGCACATCCTATCTGCACCCAAGCATATCTCTGCAAGATATTCTCACCATCATTCCTCTGCATATCAAATCCTGCGTACTCTGGCCGTTTCGCCCTGATGCTCACTTGCCCTTCTACTATTAAAGCTTTCTGAATCCACTTAACCTTGCTTGTTCTCGTGTATATCCTGACAATAGGCCTATTTTAATTTTTGATTCACTTTTTTTTTTGCTTTCAGTAAAATTTAACCAAATCTTAGTTTAAGTTGTAAGTTGTATCATTTTAGTTATGCAAATTATTTATTATGAAAAAAAAATGTAAATTATATATTTTTTCTAAAAGTTTGTTCTATTCTGTTTCGTTTATATTTTTGCATATTCAATCAGTCTTATTCTTGTTTAAATAAAAAGAAAATGTTTTTTTTTTTTTTTTTTTTACGAGACCGTGTGCTGTGCCTTGTGCTTTTTTGGCTAATAAACAGATAGCCTAACAGAGATATATAATAGTTCACTGTTCGAACAAAATCTGTAAGGCTATACTATATATGTCGAAATCTGTATGATTGTTTGTTTAAATAACATTAACCAAATTGTCTTACTTTGTAATACTATAAACTATTACATTACTATTAGAGACTAATAAAACTATTACATTATAACATGCAGAGTCAACATGCAGTCGTCTTCAAAAAGGTAAATTTAGATTTTTTCTATCAATATCTGTTGTTTGCCTCAAAATATGGCAGTTGGGTTCATTGTATTTGGAAAACTGATGTAAGGAGAAGAGGCAATTAGAGAGCTGACTTTGGGTGTTTATTTTTGTTTTATCTTTAGGCAGGAACTAACATCCACAATCACCTTGATACCATCGAAGAGAGCACACGGCCATACTTGCTTGCCATGGGGACAAAGAAAAACAAAATTTCATGTATACATAATTCTCGACAAGAAAGCCATTACATTCAAATCAGTGAGTGGTCTGGGTGCCTTTGATGAACTGTTCAAAGCCCACTTTGTGTTTGGTGCATCTTACAGCAAAGTGCTGCATAAGATGTACACATTTGTAGAGACAGCTGTTTTTCAGAATGATATTGGCAAGGTCAATAAGAGTCCAAGAGTTACTGAGCTCAGAGCTAGATTTGTGCATTTGAGAGCTGATTGTCAGCTAAAAATGATCTGCTTTGTTTGTTCTTGCGACCTTGAGAGCACAAATGTGCTTGTTCGTACGTCTTAAGTTAATTCATGAACTGTTGTTTGGCAAATAACTTCGTCTTAAATGTGGTTAAGCAGGTTGCTGTGTAGAAGTTGGTATATTTTTAGGTTTCTGTAAACATTTGAATAGAGTTCATGAAAGAAGTAACTGAAGTTATCTTACATGATGTTTGAAGATTGTTCGGAATGCAGTTGAAGATCGTACTGTTCAAAATGCAGCTGTTGAAGATGGTACTGTTTAGGATGCAGTTGTTGAAGATGGTACTGTTCAAAATGTTGTTGTTGAAGATGGTACTGTTCAGGATGCAGTTGTTGAAGATGGTACTGCTCAAAATGCAGCTGTTGAAGATGGTACTGTTCAAAATGTTGTTGTTGAAGATGGTACTGTTCAGGATGCAGTTGTTGAAGATGGTACTGTTCAGGATGCAGTTGTTGAAGATGGTACTGTTCAAAATGCAGCTGTTGAAGATGGTACTGTTTAGGATGCAGTTGTTGAAGATGGTACTGTTCAAAATGCAGTTGTTGAAGATGGTACTGTTCAAAATGCAGATGTTCAAGATGGTTAGGCTACTGTTCAGGATGCAGTTGTGGCAACATGTTCAAATGGCAGTTCTTTGCTAAGTTTCTAGCAAGATTGCCACATATTCTAAGTGCATCAGCAACAGCAGACTACTATTAATACATTTGTTATGTCTATTGAAGAAGCTGTTCAAGACATCCAGGATCCAGTATAAGATACTCCTCTGAAATTTTTCACAGGACACAGACATTAAAAGTACAATAGAGCAATCATTTCAGGAAATAAAAAACCCTTTCACCTTATTTAATTCCATTTCTAAACGGAAGTCATATTTAAAAAAAATAAAATAAAAAAAGGGTAGTTGTTAAACCTGTGCAGAAAGGTCAGGTTTGAAAACCTGTGCTTCAATAAACCATATAGTGCGCGGGACGTCGGAGAGGGAGACAGCAAGTGACTGCGTGTGTGCGCCTCATGCCACAGACTCATGCATCCAAATCAGGCACCGAAATTTTCATTCGTATTTGGTCTGGCTTACTACCGTTTACATCAGAACCGGTTCCCTCATTGGCATCTGAGTTTTGGTACCCAACCCTAGTAGAGAACAAGAGTTAGATCCAGTTAACTGCCCGGTGGCTTCAGTTCTGGAATTTCTTCAAGATTGTTTCTCTGCATCTTGCTTCATCGCGAGGCTGATATGTGTTGTGACAGCGTCACTTTTATACTTCCAGGTATGGCTTCACATGTTACGTAACAATGCAACACCAATCAGTATTTGAATACTTTCAGTTTCATTCATACTTCAGAGGCGCACGCTTAGGGAGCGTCCCCAATGTGTCGAATTCTCGACTCAGTGTCTCGTTCCCTTCTCAGGGAACAAGGGTTATAGTCATAACCTGGGACGTTTTCTGTGCTATAATGCACTTGTCAGAGCAGAGGCCATATAGAATTTTATTAGTAGAGCTAAACATTGGAATCATGAGAAAATCGAGTCTAGGTTTTGTGGTGTGCTTTTTACACTACTACTCTTTTCCACTATTGCACTACAGGTACATGTTGTGTCCAGATCTCTTTATGCAGATCAGCTGTGCTTCAGGAACACAAGCAACCATCATGTTTATCAGGGAAAAAATGGGCCGGCAAGATTTGCTAAATCTTCAAAGACATATTTAGATTTAATATTTACCAACAAACACTGAAAAGGATAATCAAGTGTTATAATTTGATCACTAGGTTTTCTGATCATAATTTTACTTTGGTTGGACGAAAACTAGCGGAAAATGGAAAATTTGCAAGATTGGAGATTTTGATAAATATAAATATTATCATAATGTGGGTAAAGGTATTAATCTAACCAAGACAAATGAAATGCAAGTCAACAAAGTTATTAGCTCATTAAAAAATTCTAAATGCAGAGATGCTCATCAATTTGATACTACTGTATGTTTGTAAAAACTCACAAGGATAGTTTAACCTGTCACTCTGTCATGTCTTGCAGGTTAGTGTATTCGCTGCCATTCTCCGTATCAGAGAAGACAACTCGAGCGACACAACCTTAGTCAACTTTCCACAAAAGTAGAAGATGGATTCAAAGGGGCTGTTTACACGCACTTCATGCGTTTTCTGTGATCGGATAGCTATTCGATTCGTAAAAAGACCAGGTTGCCCTCCGAAATGCATCTCGAGATTTGCTCAGATCACTGAGGACGTTGTCTGGGCCGCACTACAGACAAAACTGGACAAGTGTAAATGCATCTGGTTGTTGAAACCAGGCTATATGTCATGTTGTTTTAGTCATATATGACAACGCGCATCACCTCAGATGAGCAGCTGAGCGTCTATTCATAAAGCCAGCGCGCCGCAATCTATCACAAATCAAAGTGAAAGTAAGTCGCAGATGCACTACCATCTTCATTAAAAGTAAAGAAACGAAATGATCTTACCAGGCCTGTTGCCGCTCTCTCTTATTGCTGTCTTTGCTGATTTTGAAATTATCCCATGATCAATAAAATGCAGTTCAATATCTGTTGCTTTCGGTGACGTGCACTTCATTAAATCTGTATATAGCGCGGGAATTGAAGATCAGATTAATATCCATATTGCAAAAACACTTTTATGTGACCAGGTGTAATGGAATCGTTTTGATAAATCAGATAGCTCTCCGATCTTAGAAAACGCATGAAGTGGCCAGGTGTAAACAGCCCAAAAGAGAGTGGCTTGTAGTTCATTCCAAACCGCAACGCAAACTCCACGTAAGACAAAGAAAATACAACTTCTGTCTGTCTATTGCCAGGCGTCAGAATAAGACGAGAAGTCAACATCGGGAAGATTTTAACAAATGGAGAGATCTCTGGTCTGCTTTAGGGCTCAAACAGGTCCTATACAAAGTAATAACTTGTAAGAAATATTGTTCATGAACGTGTTTCCATAATAATACAATCATAAGTGGATACAATAAGCACATAAAACAGTTCAACATAAAGATAGATGGAAACAAAACCCGAAGTTTTCTACTGCCCCCGTTTTCCCCTCACACACACACACACACACACACATAATTGTGTAATTTACTCGAATGCCTTTCCTTTCATATATTTTAGATGACTTGCAGATTTATAACTGTATTACCTCATTATGACTGTAACAAAATATGTGTGCCGCACAGTGTGCGGCTGATGCTCCTTTGGTTATGAACTACTATGAAACTGCAAACATGCGTGCCGTGTATGTGTGTGTGTTGCGTTTTGCACCTTTAATACAGTTAAGTTTCGTTTACATTGTGTTATTTGGTTTTAAAGTACTAAAACAGCTGCTTTCCAGAGCAAATCAAATCTAAAGTTGACAAAAGAGCATTAGTTGCTATATTTTTAGATGTGCGTAAAGCCTTTGATAAAGTTATTCACAAAGTTTTCCTTTCCAAACGGTCTAAATTGTAGTTTTCATCTGAAGCTTTAGCGTGGATATCCTTATATTTATCAAACAGAGAACAATGTGTAAAACTTAAAGGGTAAAGTCCTGTAATCTACATTATAACATGGGTGCATCTCAAGGATAAGTGTTGGGTCCCTTATTATTTAGTCTGTATATTAATGATCTCCCATGACTGTGTGAATGGATACAAGTACTGTAACATAATCCATTGGAGGCAGGTTGAAGTGAGAGCCCAAATTCAGCTTTAATTCCAAAACATGATCAAACACAAAACACAGGCATGGAACTCAAACCATGGACCCGTTCTTTGTACGTTGCTTAAAACATCCGAAATCAAATGAGACATCCAAGATAATATCATCGTGCTCATCATGATCCGGCTAATTGGGTTCTTTGAACACTCCTGTCGGATATGATTAGTATAGCTTAATTGAGTTATCTGGGATAATTGTGCGTTCATGCGCTGGGTTAAAAGGGGATATGTATCGATAGTAGAAACATTGATCAGCAACGCTGCTATTGGCTTTTCGCTGTGGCCAAAGAACACGCTCAGTTTTTTTTCTACACAGAAGAGCAAGAATTATTGCTTGAAGGATAAGCTGAATTTAAAGGGTTGATGAACTGAGAAATCAAATTTTCCTTGAGCTTTTGACATCTAAGAGGTCATCATATTATAAGAATATCCTGTAAGTTTCAGAACTGAAAATGACCTTGTTAGTCCAATAAAAGCTTTTATTGACACCAGCCTCAACAAACGTCTCGTTTTTGAAAGCGTGGAAGTATGACGTCAAAGACTAAGAAACCCCACCCGCTCATCAACGCCTACTTCAACACGGCCGGTTTAGCCCCGCCCACCGATTCGCGCAGTCACGCATAGGTAAACAAAAGCATACCTCGTGATGACTAACCGGAGCGAACTCCCAGCAATAATCATTCCGTTGACAAAATGTTGTGCCGTGCCTGGCTGTGGAAGAAGACAGTTGCTGCATAAGCTTCCTCTGGATTCCAATATTAGGAATGCCTGGTTAAAATTTGTTTTTAATGACGTTCCAGCTGATGAGTGTAAAACATTATCCATATGTTCGCTTCATTTCACCGAGGATTGTTTTGAAGACACAGTTCGAGGCTGGCAGTCCGTCTATATTGGATCTGACAGGAATTTTGCAACACGGACTCTGGGTCGAACATGTATGGGCGAATCCGGTTGCCATTTGACAACATTGGATGTTTTCCCCCACGCGTGCACCGATGGGTGAGTTAAACACATAATAAGAGGGAGAAATGAAGACGACACAGATATGCATTTTGTGTATGACCTAGAAGTATTTATTCAGCGATCGGCGGTTAAAGTTAATCTGTACGGAACATCGTTGTTGTACGGAACATGATTAATCTACGTTACCTTCTTTATTGGATCCAACAGGAGTGGTGCAACACTTATGTGAGTAATATTTTTATTTTAGAAATAATAATCTACTCGGCTAGCATTGCATTGTTACAGATCGTTTGATATCTAATAATTATGTGTATGTGTCTAAAAGTATCCGTTGTATTCGAGGTGCTGTTGGTTCATTGTCCTGCGATTCGGGATCGGACTCTAGGTCGAACATGTATGGGCGAATCATTCCGGTTGCCATTTTACAACAGTGGTTTTCAAAACAAACTCCCCCATGTGCACCAACCGAAACAGACGACAGAGTTGAAGCTCATTATAATATGCAAAACTGTTATCCACTCACAGCAGTGGGCGTTTACTTCCTAGTCTTCAATGCGATACGCCCATAAAATCCGAGCATTTTTCAAGTAGGCTGAAAACTAGGGAAGAAAATAGCCCATAACTTATTCATTTTTATGTTTTTGAATGTAAAAACCAAGCGAACGTCATAAGTTGACCTAAGACAACAAAACAAAAACATTTAAAAAGCCAGTTCCTGACCCCTTTAAAAACTTAATTAAAACGCAGGAAACACCTTAAAGTGTGCAAAAGCCAGGAGAGAGAGCCGGCAAAAAGTAGCAGACAAATTAAGTTTGTAGTTAGATATTTGTATAATTTATTTATATTTTAATAATTTCTAAATAATTAATATTTTTTTCATTTTAATGTCAGAGTCACACCCACTGCTAGAACATAGGAACAAGTAAAAGTGAAGTAGTAGAATATTCTACATAATAGCAATTTGTACTAACTAATCAATTTTAAAAAGGCACTGTTAATAAACGTTTGCCTGTTTATAAAAGCAAGAAAAAGGCTGAGAAAAAAAAGAAAAACAAACAGGCGGTGGTCCTGCACCCCCACATTACCCAGGCAGAAGAGCTGGCCCTTGGGTTAAATGTGAACCTTGTGGAGGGCATCCTTGTGTTCAGCTCTTCCTCACACACACAGCACCTTCACTGCTGGTAAATGAACTTTAAATTATCCTAGTACACTATAAAATAATTTGTTGCTGCATTAAATTAAGTAGGCCTATGATTAAGTAGGCCTAATCCAAATGGCTGTCCAGTCATATCAGCTGTTAAACCTTGAGTAGTAATGAATTGCTTTGACTTGTGAAAGTCTACATGTGTGACTGTGAAACTACATAATAATGTAATATATATATATATATATATATATATACATATATATATATATATATATACACATATCACACGGCCACTTTATTAGGTACACCTGTCCAACTGCTCGTTAACACTTAATTTCTAAGCAGCCAATCACATGGCGGCAACTCAGTGCATTTAGGCATGTAGACATGGTCAAGACAATCTCCTGCAGTTCAAACCGAGCATCAGTATGGGGAAGAAAGGTGATTTGAGTGACTTTGAACGTGGCATGATTGTTGGTGCCAGAAGGGCTGGTCTGAGTATTTCAGAAACTGCTAATCTACTGGGATTTTCACGCACAACTGTTGCTATGACAGCAAGTCCAGGATGAGCGTTGAAAAACCAAACGATCCAAGATCATGCCAAATCGCCAACAATCAAATCCAGCTAACTGAGTTAGCGACGTACGAAGAACGGGCCTCATGAACAGGTATCTTATAAGACACAACAGTGGTTACAGAAAACAATACTTGATTAGGACACATGGCAAACATGATGGCTTATAATACACACAAAAATAATGACTAGACAAGGGACACCTGTGAACATAATCAAAACAATTGACCAATTGGCTTGTTCAACTTCATGGAGCTCCGCGCAGACTGATCGGCAGCAGACTTGAAACAGCATGCCGGTTAGAAATTTTGTCCAACTTGATCCGACGCCATGACTGTGACGTATGCCATCAAAATACTGCAAGAGCGATTTGAGAGTACCCGGAGGACTTGAGTTTAGGTGTGTTCGACATAGGCTGTGGCTGGATGTAAGCGATGTCGGTGAGATTAGCCGCGTGCAGGCGGGGAGGAGCTGCAAACGGAGACGTGAAGTCGGACACTTTCTGGTTCCCGTAGTGACCACTCACCTGGTGTTTGCATTCTTTACCACAGCTGAAGTGAAATAAATGCAATATTTGCCAAATACACAACTATATGTCCTTTTGCACTGCTCTCACATCCCTCGTCCTGCTTGCCACAGCCAATTAACTTGAAATGTTGTCTGAAATGAATTTCCAACACTGCTGGCAGCTGAGCGTTAGCCTTGTAGACGCAAGAGTGATTTCTCTGATGTTTTGACGCTGGTTCTGGATCAGTGGGTGTGCCTTGCGGAGCTGTGCAAAGTGGTGCATTGTGGGTGTTGTTGTTTTACATACAAATGCCCCCTTCAGTTAATTTATGTCTTTTGTTAAGAGGGCATTTCAGACTACATATATGATCCACTTTCAATAAAGATTAATGTTGAAATGGTTAAAATGCTCCTTTAATTCTATGTGGCATTGATTCAACAAGGTGCTGAAAGCATTCTTTAGAAATGTTGGCCCATATTGGTAGCATAGCATCTTGCAGTTGATGGAGATTTGTGGGATGCACATCCAGGGCATGAAGCTCCCATTCGATCACATACCAAAGCAGTGTTGTGTACTCAAGACTCAGACTCGACTCTTGAACTCTGGTCTGAGACCATAATTTAATGGTCTCGGTCTTGTCATGGACTCGTGTGTATTTTGACTCGGAATTGACTCGTACTTCGAACATATTAGGACTCTGACTTATTCCTGAGTCCACTCGAGTCCCATTCAAAATATGTCATGATTATTACTGTATGTTAATATTACTTTAAATTGATGTTTGATTGAAACATCCAATGATTGCTGTCTTTCAGTTTGAATATAAAGGCCTGTTCGGGGCGAATTTCGCATGCGTTATTCACCGACGTTTAACGCCTCATGACTTAAAGGAAAACTCCACCGTTTTTTGAAATAGGGCTTATTCACATCCTTTCCTACATTTAGATATGTGTGCAAATGCATTTTTGTCTCAGTGCCTGCATTGTTTTAATTTGAGGGTTCGGCGCTCAGCTTAGCTTAGCACAATGAATGGAAACATTTGTTGCCAGCTAGCATGTCCTGAGTAAAAGTGATTAAAAAAATAAACAAACCCACGTAATTACTTCTTGTGCCCTGCGTTTTCACAACGAGTACAAATAGCGATGCAGATTAACACTAGGCGATTTCCTAAGCAGATATTGACTTGGGACTATATTAGGGGAAGCACAGGCGAAGCACCGCTGCTCAGGCGAAGCACTGCTACTTGTGCGCAGAGACGTCACGCAACACGTGAAATCCCACGTCTTCCATAAACAAACCGGCATTCAACGCGTCAAAAAAAAACAGAAGAAGAAGAACAACATACGTGTTGTGTCCACCGAGTGTCTTCCCTGTCGGATTATTTATTTTAATAAGTTACAGCAACATGGTAATTACCTGCATAGCAAAAGGTTGTGAGAATAAACAAAGAACATACACGAATGTAATGTTTCATAGAATTCCATCTAATGTTGAATTGCGAAGTAAATGGCTAGCTGCTCTGAAGATATGTACAACAACACCACTCTTCAAACTAAAACAGTTTTGCATTTGCGAAGAGCATTTCACACCAGAGGGCTACTATGAAAAAATGGAGTATGGACCCAGAAAGACGGTACTACGTCTGAAAGATACGGCCGTTCCTTCAATTTTCAAAACACAGGCAGAACAAAGTGCACATGTAAGTTGTCTTTTATTACTCTCTTCCTTATGTTTATCTGTGTATTTATTCTGTTGTAAGATCGATGCTGAGAAGTTTTATCTAGACTACGAACCTCTTGTTTAATTCATCCTGTTTAGCATGAACACCTGTTATCGTTACCTATAAATTGAAATGACTTCGGGCTAAGTTAGCTATATTTCTCTCACAGTTACACTCAGGAGGTTTAGTATAACTGCAAACATTTAGACCAAAGCAGGTATGTTCAGTCTTCAACACACACATACACACTAACATACATACATATAAATAATGTTTTATATATATATATATATATATATATATATATATATATATATATATATATATATATATATATTATAGCTCCTGTGCTGTGATAGAAGATGAATCAGTTGACTGAATAGTACATAAGCACTGGTAGTAACTGTAGAGAATCTAGGCTGTAGACCTTTTCTTCCTATATAAAGCACTGATATTGTCCAGGCTCTAATTTCATAATGCCTAATCAGTTCTTTGACACTAACTTCACCTTGCTGTAATGAATGGCAATGAATATCCAATGTGACATTGCATTCATGTGATTTTTAATCATGTTCCTGTATGTTTTGCCTTTGAGGAGTAACACTTTTCATTTATTGTGACAACCATCCATCAGGGTGCGCTGAGTGATGTACTGCAAGAGCTATCAGAACCAGAGGAATCCCTTAGCCAATTTGCGGGTTTACCACAATCAACCCCCCAGAAATCCCAAACGGCCAAGTTCAAGGTTCCATTGCCTTTGCAGCTGACGACTTCTGCTCAGATACCAACATGTACCAAGCCATATTGCCCTTGCACCCACATGGACACAACAATCGGTAGGCTATGAAGCCTTTTTGATGTTATATTTACATGTACTTTATGATTGCAAAAAATACTAAATAACATGAAATATATTTCTTTTGCAGGACATTGCGTCTTCGTCCACCATGACGCCTGTGTGCGGTTCAAGAATGAGTCTAACCTTTGATGTGAGTTGCCAAGTTGCGCGATGTCTTTGATTCATGATTGAAGTTATGAAAAGGTTTCAGTTATTGTTTAGTTATTCTGCTGGCATTTACGCGAAATGCGTTACAATGCAGGCATAGTGTAGTCAAATGATTGCTAGTTTACTCTTAGTCAGTTTTATGTGAGGTGACAAGCACATTGTATTCAAAAACTAAAAATGCAAATGTGTGTAACAACACAATAAATCAATGTGTATTTGTCCACAACAGGAAACACACCATATTGTTTCTAGTGCAATGGACATCAGCTCAACATCTGCCTTAGATGTCAGCATGATCTCAGAGGCAGCTACTGACCCAGCAGACATCAGTTTTGTTCCTCTGTCAAGCCCCTCCACCTCCACCACAGGAAGCTCAGCAAGTCTGTCTGGACCACACCGAGGATGGAAGGAAAGGAAGTGGATGGTAAGACGAGTCCAAACTAATGGTACTCTTTCAAAAATGTACAATTTGCGGAGTAGCAATGTGCGACCTCAACCACAACATAAAAAAAAAATTCGCCAGCAGAATACAAATCACATGGAAATGCAACAATGGACACACCGGGGAATGGGAGTCATGTCCCAATATTGGGGAATGGCTGAAAATAATCTCCTCTCAGCAGCAGCCACACTTTTCACAGGGGCAACATACACAGACATTGCTGACTGGGCTGGGCTATTGAATCTTCAACTACCACAAAAATTTGCATTTTATACCATACAGTCAAGCTACCTCATTCCTGTCATTAGCGAAGCCTACAAGAAGCAGGAAAGCATCATCAAAGCCAGACTCATCTGCCAGACTCTGGATGGTGAGGGTGTGCATGTCTGTGGGGATGGGAGGAGCGACAGCCCAGGTCATTCGTGCAAATACACCACATATTCATTCATGGATGATTCTACCAACCAGATTGTTGTTTTTGATTTGATTCAGGTAAACAAACAAACATAAACAGTCAATTATGGACACAAACCCTTATTAAGTATGGTCTAAAATGACATTATGTGTAACCTTGTCTCCCTTAGGTGACCCAAGCTAAAAATTATGTCGCCATGGAACCAATGGGTTTCAAAAAAGGTCTGGATAAGCTTTTAGATGAAGGGATTAATGTGAAAGTGGTGACCACCGACAGACATCCCTCCATCAGGAAGATGATGCGAGAGGACTATCCGGACATCGCACACCAGTTGGACCCATGGCATGTAGCAAAAGGTTAGTCTATTAGTCTAATTACATGCACAACCCCTAATACTTATTCTCCTTTGGTCTCTGTGATACTCTGTGTTTGACAGGTACCATTGGAGAAAAACATTTTGTATGTGCATTGTATGGGGTCCATTTTCATTCTAACATTTTTCTATTCTAATTCAGGAATAAAAAAGAAATTGGTAATGGCATCTAACCGTAAACATTGCAGGGACCTTGCTCCGTGGGTAAGAAGCGTGAGCAACCATATGTGGTGGAGCTGCAGCTCCTCTAAAGGAGATAAAAAGGTGCAAGCTTATTGAATAGATGTAAAATGCACAGCACAACTGCTATCATCACAGACAGTTGACACAAACAACATTATAGCAAGGGTTTTTTTCCGATTCAGTTTGAAAGGAATGTAATGTAATGTCCAATTAAATTTCTGTTTGTGCTCTAATGTAATTATCAGGAGTTGCTCAGACGATGGACATCCATCCTCCATCACATATGTGGTGTCCATCGATGGGAGGAAAATGGAATTGAATACAAGTGCTACCACGCTGATCTCACATCAGATGAACAACGGAAAAAGAAATGGTTGCCTCAGGACTCACCTGCATACAAAGCTCTCTGTGAAGTTGTGTTGAACACGCGTCTACTGAAAGATCTGGAGCAAATGACGCTGTTCAAGCACAGAGGTATGTCTAAGTTGTCTCTGGTCTGCACAAAGGGGCACTTTACAGAACCCCCCCCCCCCCCCTCCTCATCATCAATTTTGCTTTATGTTTTAATAGGACAACTCAAGGTTTTCCACAACGCCCTGCTGAAGTACTGCCCAAAGCGCCTGCATTTTGAGTACCAATCCATGCAGGCACGCACAATGTTTGCTATTATGGACCACAACGAAAATCATGAGTCACCACGACAACCGGAAGCAACATCAAGTGGTAAGTATCAAAAATATACCAATTACAAGTTCTCCTGTGAGCAATTGAAGATTGTTACTTTTCATAGCTAAAACGGAGAAGTTGAACCACGTTTTACATTCCAGCAATAGAAATGTCTAATGGTTTTCAAATAATATCTGGCCTTGACTTATATCTGACCAAATTAATGTTTTAGAATGTAACAATGCTTGTTCTAATGGATATCCGACTGAAAACGTTGTCATTGTGTACCAAAATCAGTCAAAACAGTGGATTGCAAGACCTGTTTAAACCAAGACAACCCAACATTTCAGAGATGACATTATGGAGTATGTTGTTAAAAGAAGACTAGACCCATCCATCCAATATAAAGACTCCTCATCTCGCATTCAAGTCCCGTGTCTGGCAGCAAATATTGGCCTCCATCCAAAACCCAGCAAGGAGGATGTCATAGAAGGCCACACATCAAGATTTAAATCTTAGATTTAGACCCTCAGTTCCTTATTCAAATCATATTTGTGTAGTTTTTTTTGTTCAGATGTTTATTCATAATAATAAATAACATTTTTCTATTTTTTCTCTCTGTTTTCTCTTGTTATGGTGAATCAGCATGCACATTGACATAGATGTGATACTTATAGTAAAAGCTGTTTTATCACATGTTGATAATACATTACCATAGTTTATTAAATCAAGTAAATAGAGATGACTGGATTCTAAAGAGTTTATTCATAAAATCAAATCAGTTACAACATATTTATTGCCTCCTGTGCCTCTTGGAAGCCAATATACCATCCTCTAATGGAATTTTTTTACGAATAGCAACGACCGCACATGATGGCAATGGTGTTCGATTTCCTCTGCCCAATGTCTCTCCCTTCAGGGCCCACTCCAGCACAACACAATAAGCCACCAACCTATATTGCCTGGGAAAACAGCAGCTCTGAGTGAATACAGCAAGGTATAATATTGGTCGATCTACCCAGGTGAAAAAAAAGTACACTAAAATACATTTTATTTAAGTGCACTTAGTACACTTCCATAATGTGCTTAAAGTGCTCTATTTTCGCGCACTTATTTTGTACTTAATATACTAAAAGCTAAACTTTAGTACTTCTTAAGATAAACTTAAGATCAACTAAGTGTACTCAACTGTGCTATTTTGACACACACTGAAGATGAACTTAAATATATTTTTAATATACTATTTCAACCTTTTAAAAAATGTATTTTGTTACCACTTTTAGTATATCTAAAACCCATTTTAAATGCATTTTAATTATACTAATAAATTATTTAAAATATAATAATAATATATTCTAAATATATTTATATTATGCTAAAGGTGTATTCCTTTGTCAAAAAAGTACACTAAAAACACTTTATTAAAGTGCACTTAGTACACTTCCATAATGTACTTAAAGTGCTCTATTTTCGCGCACTTATTTTGTACTTAATATACTAAAAGCTAAACTTTAGTACTTCTTAAGATAAACTTAAGATCAACTAAGTGTACTCAACTGTGCTATTTTGACACACACTGAAGATGAACTTAAATATATTTTTAATATACTATTTCAACCTTTTAAAAAATGTATTTTGTTACCACTTTTAGTATATCTAAAACACATTTTAAATGCATTTTAATTATACTAATAAATTATTTAAAATATAATAATAATATATTCTAAATATATTTATATTATACTAAAGGTGTATTCCTTTGTCAAAAAAGTACACTAAAAACATTTTATTGAAGTGCACTTAGTACACTTCCATAATGTACTTCAAGTGCTCTATTTTCGCGCAATCTTAATATACTAAAATCTTAACTTTAGTACTCATTAAGATAAACTTAAGATCAATTAAGTGTACTCAACTGTACTATTTTGACACACTGCAAATAAACTTAAATATATTTTTAATCTACTATGTAAACATTAAAAAAATATATATTTTGTTACCACTTTTAGGATAACTAAAACCCCTCTTTAATGCATTTTAATTATATTAATAACTTACAATATAATAACATAAATATATAAAAATTATACTTAAGGTGTATTCCTATCAAAAAAGTACACTAAAATACATTTCATTAAAGTATACAAATACATCCAATGTACTTAAAGTGCTACATTTGCCCACACTAATTAAAAGTTTTTTGTTTAGTACTTCTTAAGATAAACTTAAGATCAACTTAACTATGCTATTTTAGACACACTGAAGATGAACTAAAATATGCTTTTAACATACTATTTCAGCTTCAATTTTTCTATTGTAAGAAAATGTAACCCATAGTTTAAAAGGATTCCACAGATACAGCACAGGTATGTAATGTACAAACAAACAGCATTCCTTTATTGAAAAATACTTTAATTTTTTTTAAACCTTATTCAAAGGTCTGTTACTTTGTGGGAATTACAAGCAAAAGTGAATAACTTTCATTTTAAGTAGGCTTATTGCAATGCTTTATAATAGTTGACAAATGTTAATATGTAGCAGACCCCTCCCGAATGATGGACAAAACTTTACTGATATTGATGAAGTTTGTTGAGTCCGTTTCATTCCAATAATTATCTCAATAATCACCTCACAAATCACTGTAAAAGCTGAAAAAAGGAAATACAAGAGCTTGCATTAACGACTCGTACAAATTCACTCTCCGTTATATTACCAATAACATACAGTAAAATCAAGATATTAATAACAACAAACTATAAACAAATGTATATACAGACCATGTGCTTTTTCCAGGGGTGCTTGTAATAGCCTTCAAAACTCAACTGCATGCTCTCCCTTTGCTTTCCTGCCATCAACCACGTGCTCTCCCCTTACTTCCTTTTTCGCCCCGTCAAAATAAAAGTCCCTTCTTAATAAGATAAATACATTTCTTAAACCTAATTTAAACTAACAGGACTATCAAAAATGTATACAAAAACGAATGAGAAGAATAATCACATCAAAATCTGTTACATAATACATTATAAGTTTTCTACATTATAAATGTAACCCCCCCCCCCAAAAAAAAAAAAAAATAAATAAAAAATAAAATAAAATTATAAATATATAAATATTAAAATATACCTATTGCAGTAGGCCTAAGTGTTTAAAAAGTACTTTAAACATACTAAAAGCTTAACCATTTTGTTATGTTCTTACACAAAGAGCAACATAATGTTTTCTTTAAATACACTAAAACTTCACAAAAATTGTATGATTGTGTTTAGCATATTTCTTAAAAATGAAATTAAGCATATATTTATTACCAAAGTACTTGTAGTATACTTTTTAGAAATATATTAAAATTATGCTTGTATTTAGCATATTTCGTAAAAGTATTATTAAGCATATATTTATTACCAATGTACTATAGTATATACTTTTTAGAAATATATTAAAATGATATGCTTGTTTAGCATATTTCTTAAAAGTATAATAAAGCATACATTTATTGCCAATGTACTTATAGTGCATTTTTTAGAAATATACTAAAATTATGCTTGTGTTTAGCATATTTTTTTAAAGTATAATTAAGCATATATTTATTGCAAATGTACTTATAGTGCATTTGCTAGAAATATATTAAAATTATGCTTGTGTTTAACATATTTCTTCAAAGTGTAATGAAGCATATATTTATTACCAATGTACTTTTAGTATACCTTTTAGAAATATATTAAAATAATATGCTTGTGTGTAGCATATTTCATAAAAGTATAATTAAGCATATATTTATTACTAATGTACTTATAGTGCATTTGTTAGAAATATATTAAAAATATGCTTGTGTTTAACATATTTCTTAAAAGTATAATTAAGCATATATTTATTACCAATGTACTATACTTTTTAGAAATATATTAAAATTATGCTTATGTTTAACATATTTCTTCAAAGTGTAATTAAGTATATATTTATTACCAATGTACTATAGTATATACTTTTTAGAAATATATTACAATTATGCCTGTGTTTAGCATATTTCATAAAAGTATAATTAAGCATATATTTATTACCAATGTACTATAGTATATACTTTTAGAAATATATTAAAATTATGCTTGTGTTTAACATATTTCTTCAAAGTGTAATTAAGTATATATTTATTACCAATGTACTATAGTATATACTTTTTAGAAATATATTACAATTATGCTTGTGTTTAGCATATTTCATAAAAGTATAATTAAGCATATATTTAATACCAATGTACTTATAGTGCATTTGTTAGAAATATATTAAAAATATACTTGTGTTTAATATATTTCTTAAAAGTATAATTAAGCATATATTTATTACCAATGTACTATAGTATATACTTTTTAGAAATATATTGAAATTATGCTTGTGTTTAACATATTTCTTCAAAGTGTAATTAAGTATATATTTATTACCAATGTACTATAGTATATACTTTTTAGAAATATATTACAATTATGCTTGTGTTTAGCATATTTCATAAAAGTATAATTAAGCATATATTTATTACCAATGTACTTATAGTGCATTTGTTAGAAATATATAAAAAATATGCTTGTGTTTAACATATTTCTTAAAAGTATAATTAAGCATATATTTATTACCAATTTACTATAGTATATACTTTTTAGAAATATATTAAAATTATGCTTGTGTTTAACATATTTCTTCAAAGTGTAATTAAGTATATATTTATTACCAATGTAAGTATATACTTTTTAGAAATATATTACAATTATGCCTGTGTTTAGCATATTTCATAAAAGTATAATTAAGCATATATTTAATACCAATGTACTTATAGTGCATTTGTTAGAAATATATTAAAAATATGCTTGTGTTTAACATATTTCTTAAAAGTATAATTAAGCATATATTTATTACCAATTTACTATAGTATATACTTTTTAGAAATATATTAAAATTATGCTTGTGTTTAACATATTTCTTCAAAGTGTAATTAAGTATATATTTATTACCAATGTAAGTATATACTTTTTAGAAATATATTACAATTATGCCTGTGTTTAGCATATTTCATAAAAGTATAATTAAGCATATATTTAATACCAATGTACTTATAGTGCATTTGTTAGAAATATATTAAAAATATACTTGTGTTTAATATATTTCTTAAAAGTATAATTAAGCATATATTTATTACCAATGCACTATAGTATATACTTTTTAGAAATATATTAAAATTATGCTTGTGTTTAACATATTTCTTCAAAGTGTAATTAAGTATATATTTATTACCAATGTACTATAGTATATACTTTTTAGAAATATATTAAAATTATGCTTGTGTTTAGCATATTTCATAAAAGTATAATTAAGCATATATTTATTACCAATGTACTTATAGTGCATTTGTTAGAAATATACTAAAAATATGCTTGTGTTTAACATATTTCTTAAAAGTATAATTAAGCATATATTTATTTCCAATGTACTTTTAGTATACTTTTAGAAATATATTTAAAGGCAAAAAAATTCCACTAAAAATACATTTAAAATATCAATGGTATTTAATATACTTTAGCAATTACACTTAAGTACTACTTAAGTAAAAGTATACTTTAAATTAGTGTATTTATATTGTATTATTTTTACACTTTTATTTAGCACAAAAAGAAAGAATGTACTACAAATATACTTTCTTGTATTTAAGTGTTTTTTTAGTGCACTCAAGTACATTTCTTTTCACCTGGGTATACACTTGTGTCATGTTTACATTAATTACTTACTTTGTGGACAGCTGTCCATTTGGTCCATTCGACGTGGGGCGTTTTTTCCAGTTAACCTTGTCACACCGGTAAAAAAAATTGAGTACTGCAGGATGGATAAGCGGCGTGAAATCCTCTGTAGCTGTGACACAACTGCGGGCACGCTCGGAGCCTGATCATCGATGGCAGTAACCACTCTCCACAGCACAAACACTCCATTTCAGTCAGCATAGGTTGGCATATTCTGCCACATTCACACCACCAGTTCGTGTTGGCCCTCATCCTCATGTCCTCAGGCTGTTGAGCGATCTCAACCTCCTCCTCCTGTCGGTCTAGTTCTAATGCATGCAGCTCCTCTTCTGTAAACTCCGGATCAAATTGGTATGGCTCTGGCTCTTTACTGTCTGAGAAGTCATCCTCTTCGTCTCTAACAAAATCAGCCATGTTCATCGCGAGTCTTTTCAAGCCGCTATGTTTACGGAAGTCATGACGGTATGTTGTTCTTCTTCTTCTGTTTTTTTGATGCATTGAACGCCGGTTTATGGAAGACGTGGGATTTCACGTGTTGCGTGACGTCTCTGCGCACAAGTAGCAGTGCTTCACATGAGCAGCGATGCTTCGCCTGTGCTTCCCCCTAATATAGTCCCAAGTCAATATTTGCTTAGGAAATCGCCTAGTGTTAATCTGCGTCGCTATTTGTACTCGTTGTGAAAACACAGGGCACAAGAAGTAATTACGTGGGTTTGTTTATTTTTTTATCACTTTTACTCAGGACATGCTAGCTGGCAACAAATGATTCCATTCATTGTGCTAAGCTAAGCTAGCGCCGACCCTGTCAAATTAAAACAATGCATGCACTGAGACAAAAATGCATTTGCACACATATCTAAATGTAGGAAAGGATGTGAATAAGCCCTATTTAAAAAAACACGTAAAACGCCACGCGTAAAAGCGTATTTTTTTTTTAAAACTCCTCGGGTTTTTTTTTTTTGTTTGACGCGACGCGTCAAAAACTATCCGACCAATGAGATTGCCGCTCTTGCTCACGTGTTTGAAGCTTCTGAAGTTACAGTAAAACACAACTTGGGGGAGATCAAACACTAGGGGTGTAAGAAAAAAATTGATACACTTGAGTATCGCGATATTTTATTTTGCAATATTGTATCGATTTTCAGAAACGCAATATCGACCCACGCCACATCTTTTAAATTCGAACACATTTTTCTCTATGAGTGTACACACACCGGCGGCGCCATTCGGCGCCTGTCTGTGGTGCCCAGTAACAGCTCAGGACTGTGTTCAAAATCCAGCTGCGCCACAGAGCGCCATTCACATAGTTTTATATAAAACTGAAGCGTTGCTAATGTATCCTGACATCGCCCTATGCTGCAATATACATTTAGTTTTTCATTCATTTACAGAAATCAGCTGCTTGAATGACAATTGCTGATGTTATTGGATTTTTCAGGTGAGATTTTCAATTCATTCAGTTAACGGATGCTCTGAGGCAAAGTTTTCAGACTGCAGACTCAGCAACGATTGTATTTAATTGTATAGTACAATCATAACATAGAACAGACATTGGGCTCTATCTTGCACCCAGCGCAAATTACTTTATTCACTGAAGCATTTATCATTCCTATTTTGCACTCGCGCAAAGCGGGCTTTTTTCCTCCACAGACGCACGTCGGTAAACTAGGACACGAACTTGCGCTCCCTGGGCGGGTCGGCGCAAAAAAGAGGCGTGTGTCGGCGCAAACAATCCCTGGTGCTATTATGCAGTTCCAGAAAACAATTGCGCCAATGACCAGAAAAAACCTGGTCTAAAGTCAGTGGCGCGTTGCGCAGATGTCACCAGGTGATGAAGGGCGGAACCATTATATCGGTGTTGTTTCCATGGGGAACTAATTTAACGGTTGGCACCCAGTCGGTTGCCCCATGAAAAACAGTTCGGCTGGATTCCGCAAATGGGAGAAACGAGTGGCAGCTGTGAGATGGGCGGAGATTGAGTGACTCGGACTCGACTCTCTTTGGTCTCGACTCGGACTTGACTCTCTTTGGTCTTGGTCTCGAGCTTCGGACTTCGAACTCTCTTTGGTCTCGGTCTCGACTCTCTATGGTCTCGGTCTCGACTACAACACTGTACCAAAGATGCTCTATTGGGTTGAGATCTGGTAACTGTGGTACGGTGGCCGAGAAGCTCTTCGCGCTGCAAGCTAAAGAAGACGCATGCAAATGGAAAAACGCTTGCTAATATAAAAAAACATCCGCAAATTAAAAAAAAAAACATCTTCATCAGTTCCACCACACACGTGTTCCCTAAATACTGACAACACCACCAAATACAGAAAAGCGCTGCAAAAACTCACAACTCTACCAAATACAGAAACGCGTTGCAAACGTTCACAACACAACCAAATACAGTTTCCGGGGAACCAAATAAGTGACGGACCCGACTGGGACGTGCCCATAGCATACACAGGACATGCTTACAGAAAAAAAAAACAACTTTTATTTACAAGAAGTGAAAGCCTATATTTTTTATAGAAATAAACTATACTATTAAAACAATATTGTATATATAAATAATATTATATTATCATTTTTATAGTTCTTCTATACTCATTACTTACAGCTCAAAATTCTACTTTATTTTATTTAATTTCTTTTAACTTTCCCCCGCAAAACACAGAGATTCAATTTATTATGATTAACAATATGCTCAATGTCATCAGAATACAAATGAGAAAAGAACAATGACCTGAAAACTACTAAACTAAATTAAAAAATATATATAAAAAAGATAGAGAAGATCAACATGAAGGCAATATATTAATCTATACATCAGTTACACAATACAAATTGTTTCATTTTTTATGTTTAAATTCCCATAAAGAAAAGTTTCAGAAGAAATGTTAGGTAATGTATGGTCCAAAGTTTTAAAGTTGAGACACTGATATACAGATACAACGGATATATAAAACATATATTTTAACAGTTTTTGGAAAGTAAAAATAAAAAATAAATAATTTATTTGCAACCATTATGTTAATCATTATATTTCTGTCGTCAGAACAACTATACAGCTGATGGACAATGTGCTGCGTTGTCATAGTAACATCCTGGTAAAAATAATTACATTAGAAATTACGTTGTCTTGTTGCTCCCTTCATAAGTACGTTCCAAACGGCTACATAAATGACACACTAGTGCCATGCTCACGCTAAAGTCCCACTTGAAGGGCTGTGCCGTCTACCCTTTGAAGGGAGTAGGGCATAGGGAAGCTCACGAGCAATATAGTCCGTCACTTATTTGGTTCCCCGGAAACATTTCCGTTGTGGACCTTGTTACTTGCAGCGCGTTTCTGTATTTGGTCGTGTTGTGAACGTTTGCAACGCGTTTCTGTATTTGGTAGTGTTGTGAGTTTTTGCAGCGCATTTCTGTATTTGGTGGTGTTGTCAGTATTTGGAGAACACGTGTGGAACTGATGAAGATGTTTTTCTTAATTTGCGGATGCTTTTTTATATTTGCAAGTGTTTTTCCATTTGCATGCATCTTCTTTAGCTTGCAGCGCGGTGAGCTCTCTCGGCCACCGTACTGTGGGGCCATTTTAGTACAGTGAACTTATTGTCATATTCAAGAAACCAATTTGAAATGATTCGAGCTTTGTGACATGGTGACATGATTGTGTAGGCGCTGCGGGATGTATGTAGCGGTTGAACAAACTGTGACAAATATTGTAAACAAAAATAAAGGAAGAAGGTGCAAGGGAATAAACATATTGTGTTGTTTTTTCAGACGTGCTTTAGAAATAAAATGATTTATTGATTGATATCAAGTGTAGCGCCTCTCTAGCGTGTTGGACTATAATGAGAGGTGGCTATCCTGAGTTCTTTAAAAATCTACACAATAAAATAAGTAAGGTTTCACTAATAAACTAATCAATGTGAAACTTGCATGAATGAAATAATCTTTCCCTTTAAATTACTAGTTAAGCAGTAATAGTTAATAGCACACTTTACCTGGAAATTAAATGTAATGTAATTATTATCCTGTAAACACTTATATATTATCCAACCTCTTTGGTCTCGGTTCTCAACTCGGACTCTTAACTCTCTTTGGTCTTGGTCTCGAGCTCGGACTCGAACTCTCTTTGGTCTCGGTCTCGAGCTCTGACTCGAACTCTCTATGGTCTCGACTGGGACTCGACTTTCTATGGTCTCGGTCTCAACTCGGACTCGAACTCTCTTTGATCCCGGTCTCGAGCTACAACACTGTACCAAAGATGCTCTATTGGGTTGAGATCTGGTAACTGTGGTACGGTGGCCGAAGAGCTCTCCGCGCTGCAAGCTAAAGAAGACGCATGCAAATGGAAAAACGCTTGCAAATAAACAAAAATAAAGGAAGAAGGTGCAAGGGAATAAACATATTGTGTTGTTTTTTTTTCAGACGTGCTTTAGAAATAAAATGATTTATTGATTGATATCAAGTGTAGCGCCTCTCTAGCGTGTTGGACTATAATGAGAGGTGGCTATCCTGAGTTAGAAAAAAGTTAGAAAAATCTACACAAAATAAGTGAGGTTTCACTAATAAACTAATCAGTGTTAAACTTGCATGAATGAAATAATCTTTCCCTTTAAATTACTAGTTAAGCAGTAATAGTTAAAAGCACACTTTACCTGGAAATTAAATGTAATGTAATTATTATCCTGTAAACACTATATATATACAGTATATATATATAGTATAACAGATTTACTTAGCAAAAGTAGAGTCAGAAATAGTAATTAAATATCTGGTGAAAATCACTTCAGATCACAAAGGCATTCACATTCAAAACATAAGGGCCCAAGAAAATAAAATAGCCAGCAAAACCTAGTTGAATTGTAAATACCCTTAAATGTTCAGCTGATGCAGGCCTGAATGTAGCTTGGGTACGTTGTAGCCTCAAATGAAATGGCTGCTTCACCAGACCTGGATCAAAGTGTCAGCAGCAGAAGACAGGACGAGAGGATTCAGCGAGGAAGAGAAGATGAAGAGAAGAGTCACATGGTTGACGATCTGGGCAAAGTCTACCAGTCGGTAACGCTATCTGGCTCCATCGTGTCTTTGATCCTCGTCATAAATCTCACATCTCCACACAGGCTTAAAGGGTAACTAAACCCCTGGTCAGAGCCTGACTCCACCCACTGGCGATGTTTGAAAAATGCTAAAAAAAATGGGCAGACCCCAGCGGAGATAGAGGGGACGAGCCGAGGGCGGGGCTGAGCGGGGGCGTGCACTTGAGACCAGCAGTGACAGCTGCTGTCAGACTCTAAAATGGAGAACGACTGGAATGACACAAGCTTTGAAACAGGGCGGTCATTTGAAGTCCAGAACTTTTCTCCCCCACCTTTACCTGAAGTGGAGGAGGTTGAATTGTCTGTGGATACAGGGCGATATCATCTCCAGCCACTGGCTCAAACTGCGGTCTTAACTCCAGCATCACGTTCGGCATCTGATGAGTTCTGTCGAGTTGATGTATATAGCCGCGCGGTCTGTAGGCATATTTTGCCGCTATGTGAAAAAATCCAGCAAACTGCGCCGGCACATTTGTCGACCCCATAGGATTAATTTTAGACAAACCATAAATTGTGATTAAAATATACACTCACCGGCCACTTTATTAGGTACCCCATGCTAGTAATGGGTTGAACCCCCTTTTGCCTTCAGAACTGCCTCAATTCTTCGTGGCATAGATTCAACAAGGTGCTGGAAGCATTTCTCAGGGAGTTTGGTCCATATTGACATGATGGCATCACACAGTTGCCGCAGATTTGTCGGCTGCACATCCATGATGCGAATCTCCCGTTCCACCACATCCCAAATATGCTCTATTGGATTGAGATCTGGTGAGGCAGGATGGATCCATGCTTTCATGTTGTAGACGCCAAATTCTGACCCTACCATCCGAATGTCGCAGCAGAAATCGAGACTCATCAGACCAGGCAACGTTTTTCCAATCTTCTATTGTCCAATTTCGATGAGCTTGTCCAAATTGTAGCCTCAGTTTCCTGTTCTTAGCTGAAAGGAGTGGCACCCGGTGTGGTCTTCTGCTGCTGTAGCCCATCTGCCTCAAAGTTTCACGTACTGTGTGTTCAGAGATGCTCTTCTGCCCACCTTGGTTGTAACGGGTGGTTATTTGAGTCACTGTTGCCGTTCTATCAGCTCGAACCAGTCTGGCCATTCTCCTCTGACCTCTGGCATCAACAAGGCATTTCCGCCCACAGGACTGCCGCTCACTTGATGTTTTTTTCTTTTTCGGACCATTCTCTGTAAACCCTAGAGATGGTTGTGCGTGAAAATCCCAGTAGATTAGCAGTTTCTGAAATACTCAGACCAGCCCTTCTGGCACCAACAATCATGCCACGTTCAAAGTCACTCAAATCACCTTTCTTCCCCATACTGATGCTCGGTTTGAACTGCAGGAGATTGTCTTGACCATGTCTACATGCCTAAATGCACTGAGTTGCCGCCATGTGATTGGCTGCTTAGAAATTAAGTGTTAACGAGCAGTTGGACAGGTGTACCTAATAAAGTGGCCGGTGAGTGTACAAGATCACTCACATCAAGGTGCCGCTGCGGTGGTGGAGTCCATGCAGGAGGAGCAATGTTTGGCACTGCATCACTTTTCAACATGAGCTGTGTGGTGTATGTCCATTACCATCCTGATCACTGTACTAAACACAGATAAATCTATGCTAACTTGAAGCTATCCTAACTGTACTATGCAACTAACTAACTAGGCTACACAAAATAATCTAAATAACTATATAAATGCTATGCTAAATAGATGCTACAATACTCTATCCTGATCGTTTTTAATACCCGTAATTCCAACTCTGACTCGCAGTGGTTTTGACGAAACAAGATGATTTTTAAACTGCTGAGGGCATGGTATCTGTATCTGTATCTGAGGGTATCGGTATCTGACCTCAACTGTGATTGGATCATTTACAAAACTTTCAGAAATAAAATAAAAATTCACAAATAATTTGTGTAACTCTTTCTTCCTATTCTTGTAAGCATAATTAAAGTATTTCACATATATAATTACCAAAGAAAAATTTAACATTTTAAATACTGTATTCAGTAAACCATGAACATCACCCAATAGGCATTTCTCTCATTGCGCAAAATCCTAACTTCATTGCTGATCAATAAATCTAAACTTTTTAACCTTCAATTCTATTTATTAAACTATGGAATTATTTATTCAAAACTATATATATTATTCAAATGAATCTATTTCAACAGGGTTACATCAGAATAGCTCCAATTAAATATCTAAACAAGAAATTATCTATTTTTCCAACTTTTTTTATTATTATTGTTTTCTATTTTTCCCCTTTTTTTAAGCATTGACACTTCCACACTCCAGTTTAGTTGGTGGATGTAATGCACCATAAACTGGTTTGTCAACCATTAATAAACACAGGAAGAAGAAATATGGAGATGCATAGCAAAACAAAATGTGAGTTTTAGTGATGGAAAGTTCTGATCATTTTACTTACTTGAATATTTGAGTCTCAATTTTGATTAAAACAAAAGATTTGTTCCTTTTGCATTCAAGTAATTTTATCCATTTGGTTCACTTCAGCAGAATATAATTGAAATATTCCATGTTAATAACCAAATTCCTAACACATTGACTTACGCAAACATCGATCACATATTGTTTTAAGGAAGGTTGGGAATTATCTAGTTTCAGTATCCAAAACAGCCATCACGTCACGTGACAAAAGAATGAACAACTCAGACTCAAAGACTCAAAGGTGAAATACTCTTTTATGCTTCCAGTACAGACTGCATAGCCTTAGCCTATGGGGCTGTCACAGGATGAACGAAAGACTCAGACCTGCAGACTTAAGAGGTGAAGTAATCATTTCTGTTGTCTGTACAGAACCTATGGGATGTTGAATTTTGTTCTTTGTTCACAAGTCATATTAAAGATTTTTTCATGATTGAGCTATCACTAGAGTTTAAAATTGCATTTTTTTGAAGCACCAATGGCATTTTGGCTTGAGTCTTTTAGCTCATGTTTCAAGGGGCATGTACCAGAGCACTCCACATCACAAACAGCATTGAGCTGGTTATGTGATATAAATGTCAAACTGCATTAGTTTACAATTGGAAAAGTAATTCTGCCTGTAATAATAGTTCATGTGTAGGCTACAGAAATTGGTGTTTAACTGCCACTAGTGTTCATTTCAAACTTCAGTGCAATTGCATGTAAGTATAAGCACATTTTTTCTAATGAGCCTATATGTTGAGCATCACAGATAACTCAAGTCCCCTGATCTATGAGGGCAACCTAAGAAATATATACTTTCCTCTGGAGGTTTCAAGTATAATCAGCCCTGTAAAACATCTCATTTGTAATATTTGTAAGTTGCTTTTGGGTACTCACATTTGCTTAATTAAATGTAAAATACCTATAATAGTAATAAATGAAAATTTACAGGCTAAATCGTATATTTTTTAAAGCACACATGTACATGAAAAAGTGTACAGCTTGGTTGCATATAGACAGTCAGATAAGACTGTAGCCAAGGTGAAAAGAAAAAGTTAAAAGAGAAATGAATCAAAGCTTGAGAGAAGAAGAGACAAGAAGGCTACATTAAAGCAAATGTAAGTGAAGCCTACAGTGACAGACATCTAACCAGAGCTAAAACAGCCTGTGGCAAAGCAAATAATGAAAACAAACACTCCAGTCTAACAACACACAGAGCAAGATCTATTTTTTTTTTCACGTTTAAATACACCTACATATGAATGTTTGTCTAAATTTGTCATTTGTGTCAGGGTGCAATATTGATGAAATGTTAGTGGTTTGCTGCTTATACTCACAGCCACACAATAACACTGTCTATGCTTTCACCCCAAAATAGCATAATACTACCACAGGCCTTAAATAATGTGTAACATAGAGCAGACAAATAAAAGATATTGAACGGCAATGGATTGTTTTAACAGTTTTTAAACAAGTCCTTGTGGAACATTTAATTGGATGTTCACTTGTAAGTTTCACAGACAGGGTTTAGAAGTCACGATTAGACTTAGTTTCATTAGGGAATTACATTTCATTTGCTTTCAACTAAAGCAGATAAAACATGTGTTTTAGTCTAGGAGTAAGCTTACTAGGATCTAAAGGACACATACTTCTATGGTTCCATCCTTCCACAACACTGGAAGTTTCTGAGGTTTGCTTTTGGGGGTGAAGCATATTGTACCAGTATCAGTTTAACTCTATCACCCCGCACGTTTATGAAATGCATGGATGCAGCTCTGGTGCTGCTCAGACTGCAGGGAATTCTCATTCTGAACTATATAGACAACTGTCTTATTCTTGCGCAAATGGTGGCTTGGCATCGATATGTAGTTCTCTCTTACATGCAAAAGTTGGGGTTGAGACTGAATGCCAAGAACAGCATGTTCCCTCCAGTTTAAATAACCACTTTTCTTGGTGTGCTATGGGATTCAGTGGCGATGCAGAGTGTCATATCGCCTGCTCGTGTTGTTGCGGTCCTCCCAGTTGTAAAAAAGAGATAAAGCTAGACAGTTTCAGAAACTGTTGAGTCTGATGGCAGCTACATAATAACTTTTGACCTGCTGCACATGAGACCCTTGCAGTGGTGGCTCAAGACCAATGGTGAGGGGGAATCCACTTCGTTTGATCAAGGTCATGTGCAGGTGTCTCTGCGCCTTGGTAATATGGAGGAAGCCTTAGTTCTTGACCCAGGGTCCTGTGTTAGGTGTTCATTGTCATCGCATCACACTCAAAATGGAACCTGTGGATTTCGTCTCTGTGGGGGTCCAACTCATAGACTCAATTCTCTCAACTGAGGTTGTGGAGACCAGACTTCACTCCAGAGCTCTGTCCATGAGGAAACGTTATGCCTTGAAGTGGACAGTCTTTGTTTCTTGGTGCAGAATGTGACAGTGGGATCCAGTTAATTGCCTGGAGTTTCTACAAGGTGCATAGCGATGCTTATCACATCCCTTTGGGTGCTGTATATGTGGGAAGCAACCCATTGGAAACACGTTTCCTTAGTGACACTATGAGGCAGAGGCCTAAAATTCGCACCAGAGTTCCTTGAAAAGGGAACGAGAGGCTATGTTGCCCTGCCACATATCCTTCATGCTTGCGATCAACTTGCTTCGTCTAATTGAAGCAAACGCGGTCATTCCAGATGTGCTTTTATGCTTTCCAGATTGTAATATCATCCGCCCATTATATTCCGTCTCGCCATTGGATCAGTTGACACACGTGCTCATGCAGAGGTGTTCCAAAACATAGTGCAGTATCAACGCAGTGCCTTGTTCCCTTCTCACGGAACAAGGGTATATTATGAAATTCTGATTTAAAAAAAAAAAAAACAGGAAAATGACCTCAGACATCCTCTCAAAGGATAGTTAATGTTTCTGGACAAAACGCTGTCAGTCTGAAGTGAGAGCACAAGTACTCTTGTTACCGTGGTGACTAGATGCACCCTGTAAAGATGAGAGGACAGAGACGAAAGAGAGAATAAGAGTGTAGATATTGTTGTGGAAAATCTTGATGACTCTGAGCTCAGTCAATTACTGCATCAGCAGTACTTCTCGCCTAAAGCTCCCGTTCCACCACATCCCAAAGATGTGTCAGGAAAACATCCCCCTCATCATTACACCACCACCACCAGCCTGCACAGTGGTAATAAGGCATGATGGATCCATGTTCTAATTTTGTTTACGCTACCATCTGAATGTCTCAACAGAAATCGAGACTCATCAGACCAGGCAACTCTTGCAAACTGTACCCTCTTTTCCCTATTTGTAGTGGAGATGAGTGGTACTTGGTGGGGTCTTCTGCTGTTGTAGCCCATCCGCCTCAAGGTTGTGTGTGTTGTGGCTTCACAAATGCTTTGCTGCATACCTTGGTTGTAACAAGTGGTTATTTTAGTCAAAGTTGCTCTTCTATCAGCTTAAAATCAGTCGGCCCATTCTCCTCTGACCTCTAGCATCAACAAGGCATTTTCACCCACAGGACTGCCACATACTGGATGTTTTTCCCTTTTTACACCAGTCTTTGTAAACCATAGAAATGGTTGTGCGTGAAAATGTCAGTAACTGAGCAGATTGTGAAATACTCAGACCGGCCGTCTGGCACCAACAATGCCACAATCAAAATTGCTTAAATCACCTTTCTTTCCCATTCTGACATTCAGTTAGGAGTTCATGAGATTGTCTTGACCAGGACCACACCCCTAAATGCATTGAGGCAACTGCCATGCAATTGGTTGATTAGATAATTGCATTAATGAGAAATTGAACAGGTGTTGTTTATAATAATCATTTAGTTGAGTGTATATATATATATATATATATATATATATATATATATATATATATATATATATATATATATATATATATATATATATATATAGTAATTATAGCATTATTATCTTATTGTTTTAGCACTTTTATGATTGCAAGCAGTAAAAGATTTACCTCAGAACGCGCTCTGGAGCAATTATTGGATAATGATGAGGAGAAATCCGAAGCTGACTTTTGATTGAACAATTACAAATGTCTGTCAAGCAAAGGGTTTGAACAATATATTTTAATAATAATATATTTGTTCAAAAACTTGTTCAGAAAAAATTTTAATTTTGAAATAGTCTACTTTATTGTACATTTATTGTACATGTTTCACTCGTACTTCCTGTATGAACACATTACATACTAGCTTAAGGTCTTCTGAATCCATAGGTACCAAACACATGGTGTTCCATCTCCATTACACATGGTTTTATAAGCCCAAATGTAAAATAGAGAAAACGGACCAAAAAGCGCTTAGTCCCAGTACAGAAGTACAGAAACAAAGAAAAAACACAAAGAACAGACTAAACTGAGGGCAATAAAACTGAAAACTCTTAATCAAAACAAAGAACGGGTGGATGAAATCATGAATAACCATGGCAACCAAAGGGAAACAGTGACAAGGTAATAAAAATGAAACTAGCACCAAAATTGGTTGTAATGCTCAGTCATTATGTGCATATTTTTGATGTTGTTGTATTGTGCTCTGATTTGTCTCACAGAGAACCCACTGCTTCATCTTACCAACCTAACGCTCCAGTGAAATTAACCACTGACATTCAATCTCTTCTTTATTCTCTGTGATCTCAGGTGATTTTCTGTGACATTAACTTAATAAGCTGCAAAACTGCACATCATCTCCATATTGCTTCCGATTCTCCAAATTAGAGAAAAATAGTCATTTCTTTTATATAAAACCATGATGATCAGTGTCAATAAAAAATATTATTCATGTAATATTTCATGTAGTGTTTCTATTTTCTATAGAGAGTGTAAAAAAGCATTAAAAAGCACTTTTATGCTCATATGCTCAAAAAGCACTTTTATCTTATATGCTTGTATTATCTTCTAGTATGTTTAGATTTTATTTTTGTATCCATCTGTTACATGCTGTGTCACTGTATTTTGAGATTAGCCTATAGTTTGACATTCCACATGCATCTGGACATTATTAGTGCATCACTCAATGAAAACTTAATAAGCATTGCTCATATCTCTGCTAACAGCAATACAACTTTCAGCTGTGAGCTATTGAAGTTGGCACGTCAAAATTAAGAATTTGAATCTAGCTTGTAGAGATATCATCAGAAATACATTATGCATGGTCATTGTCCCTCAATTAATGTCTTTAGAAGATGCAATTTTGAGCAAAAATGGCATGTGTTAATCAGCACTGTAAGAAAATAACCCATTAGCACAGTGTGAGCAATGTACATGCCGAGCTCTGATGCAGGTAATGTGTCATTGATTGGATTGCTGACTGACATTAGCTAGAGGTTAGGTGTCAGTTTAATTAAATATCATCAGTTAGAAGACCAACTGTTGGGTGTTATAGCGGTCATATCGTAACAGCTTTTCACTTCACACTCTTTGGACTAAATTCAACAATCTCAGGCTGATGCAACGCCACAAGCCGAAGGAAAATACAACAATGCTGTGCTTTGTATTTCTACGTAGGTTTCTAATAGCAGGGAATAAACATCTTAATTTGCATACTTAAATATTTAATAAGCTTCAGTGCTAAATATCTCGATTTAAAAGGGTTTGCATAAGATGTTCTGATTTGCATATTAATGTGACCATTTTTCAGACTTGCTCACATTTATTTTCACTAAATGTCAGTTTTTTTGTCAATCTTTATTAAATAGCTAAAGTTAAAACAGCCTCAGCAGACTGAGGGAGGGTGAGGGTTCGCAGCAGAACTGCTTCTTCTCGGGGCTCCAACGGGCGGAGAACAGATAGCGGTTCTCAGTGGAACGTTTTTCTTCTCTTCACAGGGCTCGAGTGGCCGAAAGGGACTAAGGAATCGGCAACGGAGCTGGCGCGGCAACGGAGCCGGCACTCTTCTCTGAACTCTGACCGGCAGATAACAGGTAGGGATTCTCAGTGGAACTGGTTCTCTCGAATTCCCAACCGAGCTGTTTCTTCTCTTTGCAGGGTTCGAATGGCTAGAGGAGGGCCAAGGAATCCGCAACAGGGCTGGCTCTCTTCTCAGGGCTCCGCCAAGCAGAGGACAGGTAAGGGTTCCCAGTGGAACTGTTTCACTCAGATTCACAGTAAACTGTCTCTTCTCTCTCTTCACAGGATTCGGATGACTGGAGAGGAGTACGGAATCCACAGAAAAGGGGGCTCGCTTCTGAGGGCTCAGGCAGACAGAGAACAGGTGAGGGTTCAACGGTATAACTGGTTCTACTCACAGGGTCCAGATGAACAAAGAGGAGTGCAGATTCAACGGTATTACTGGCTCTCTTCTCAGGGCTCAAGCAGGCAGAGGATAAATGTGCGAATTCAACAGTGTAGCTGGTTCTACTCACAACATCCAGAGGAACAGGGAGGAGTACGGATTCAACAGCAAAGCTGGCTCTCTTCACAGGACTCAGGCAGGCAGGGAATATCCATGAGAACTCAACAGTGTAACTGGTTCTACTCACAGCATCCAAATGAACAGGGAGGAGTAAGGATTCAACAGCAAAGCTGGCTCTCTTCACAGGGCTCAGGCAGGCAGAGAATAAACGTGAGAATTCAACAGTGTAACTGGTTCTACTCACAGCATCCAGATGAACAGGGAGGGATAAGGATTCAACAGCAAAGCTGGTTCTCTTCACAGGGCTCAGGCAGGCAGAGAGGAAAAGATGGCAATTGTACAATGTAGCTGGCCCTCTTCACGGGACTCGGGCAGATAAAGAGATAGAATGGCAATTCAACAGTAGTCTGGTACTTCACAACTCCACATAGAGATTAAAGAGAAGAGAAAGAGAATTTCACCACTAGATGTCTTCCTCCACCGGCTTCCATCCAATGAAATGCGGACGATGTCTCCACAGCCAGGACCACTTCCCCAGTGTCACAGCATTACACTTCCACTCGTGTTTAACTGTAATTCACACAAATCTGCACACGTGATTATATCGATGAACAACACTGCAAAGTCTCGTCACTCACAAACTAGGGCATAGACAGGAGATCTGGTCCACTGCACATCACTACAATCTCTTGGGCTTCTTCCAATAAGGCGTGGGACATTCAAACTTCCTCCAAAAAGTCAGATTTGCACCTTCTGAAGTTTCATCACATCCTCCAAACAGATTTCTCATATCATACTCCAAACATCAACAGCATTCATCCTCTTATCACGTCTTCCACAAGATTTCTCCTTTCACAATCCAAACGTCAACAGTACTTATCCCTTATCCACCGCAGTCCTCCTCTTGACTTCTCCAGCTTCACCCAAACGTCACACGCAGCTCCTCTCCTCTCCTGCTGATTTCCTCCCTCTTCTCCCCTTGTTGAAGATGAGATATCCTTTTATCCTTCCCAACTGACAACGTGTCCCGAATCGCAATCGCGATCGTCTTCCCCCGCACCTGTTTTGAATCAACTAATGATCCTCCGTCTCTGCTCGGAGTTTTTCCGGAACTGGAGTCTTCCGGGTCCACACCTGAAATCCCTCCCCACGAGAACCCGTCCATGAATAAAAGGTTCCGCCTGCCTTTGTCACCCCGGTGACATCCCCCTGCCATTCGGGACTAGTCCCTAGGACCGGGAAATTCGGCCCACTCGCCATATCGTTGAGTTGGTCTCCCTTGGTTATCCGACTCCGATTTCAGGGCCTCTGGGGCCACGGCCCATCCCACCGGTGGAGCTGCTGGGGTCATAGACCGTTTAGGGGCCTCTTCTGTCGGGGCCATAGTGAACCTGTGGCTGCTTCAACTTGCGGTGGTAAACCCTGCCGACTACGCCACTTTTGTCATGGGTCATCAGGGAGGGTGGACGCCAGATGACCGGCCGTCCTAAACTCCCCCGACTCACGTACCACCGCAAGGAGCTAACACCACAGAGACCACAGAGGCAAGTAACTTAAAAACCACAGAATCTTTATTAAATAGCTAAAGTTAAAACAGCCTCAGCAGACTGAGGGAGGGCGAGGGTTCGCAGCAGAACTGCTTCTTCTCGGGGCTCCAACGGGCGGAGAACAGATAGCGGTTCTCAGTGGAACGTTTTCTTCTCTTCACAGGGCTCGAGTGGCCGAAAGGGACTAAGGAATCGGCAACGGAGCTGGCGCGGCAACGGAGCCGGCACTCTTCTCTGAACTCTGACCGGCAGATAACAGGTAGGGATTCTCAGTGGAACTGGTTCTCTCGAATTCCCAACCGAGCTGTTTCTTCTCTTTGCAGGGTTCGAATGGCTAGAGGAGGGCCAAGGAATCCGCAACAGGGACTGGCTCTCTTCTCAGGGCTCCGCCAAGCAGAGGACAGGTAAGGGTTCCCAGTGGAACTGTTTCACTCAGATTCACAGTAAACTGTCTCTTCTCTCTCTTCACAGGATTCGGATGACTGGAGAGGAGTACGGAATCCACAGCAAAGCTGGCTCACTTCTGAGGGCTCAGGCAGACAGAGAACAGGTGAGGGTTCAACGGTATAACTGGTTCTACTCACAGGGTCCAGATGAACAAAGAGGAGTGCAGATTCAACGGTATTACTGGCTCTCTTCTCAGGGCTCAAGCAGGCAGAGGATAAACGTGCGAATTCAACAGTGTAGCTGGTTCTACTCACAACATCCAGAGGAACAGGGAGGAGTACGGATTCAACAGCAAAGCTGGCTCTCTTCACAGGACTCAGGCAGGCAGGGAATATCCATGAGAACTCAACAGTGTAACTGGTTCTACTCACAGCATCCAAATGAACAGGGAGGAGTAAGGATTCAACAGCAAAGCTGGCTCTCTTCACAGGGCTCAGGCAGGCAGAGAATAAACGTGAGAATTCAACAGTGCAACTGGTTCTACTCACAGCATCCAGATGAACAGGGAGGAATAAGGATTCAACAGCAAAGCTGGTTCTCTTCACAGGGCTCAGGCAGGCAGAGAATAAACGTGAGAATAACAGTGTAACTGGTTCTACTCACAGCATCCAAATGAACAGGGAGGAGTAAGGATTCAACAGCGAAGCTGGTTCTCTTCGCAGGGCTCAGGCAAGCAGAGAGAAAAGATGGCAATTGTACAATGTAGCTGGCCCTCTTCACGGGACTCGGGCAGATAAAGAGATAGAATGGCAATTCAACAGTAGTCTGGTACTTCACAACTCCACATAGAGATTAAAGAGAAGAGAAAGAGAATTTCACTACTAGATGTCTTCCTCCACCGGCTTCCATCCAATGAAATGCGGACGATGTCTCCACAGCCAGGACCACTTCCCCAGTGTCACAGCATTACACTTCCACTCGTGTTTAACTGTAATTCACACAAATCTGCACACGTGATTATATTGATGAACAACACTGCAAAGTCTCGTCACTCACAAACTAGGGCATAGACAGGAGATCTGGTCCACTGCACATCACTACAATCTCTTGGGCTTCTTCCAATAAGGCGTGGGACATTCAAACTTCCTCCAAAAAGTCAGATTTGCACCTTCTGAAGTTTCATCACATCCTCCAAACAGATTTCTCATATCATACTCCAAACATCAACAGCATTCATCCTCTTATCACGTCTTCCACAAGATTTCTCCTTTCACAATCCAAACGTCAACAGTACTTATCCCTTATCCACCGCAGTCCTCCTGACTTCTCCAGGTAATGGGCTTTAAGGTAATGGTAATGGGCTTTAATCTTCCGGAAACGTGAGCGCCAGTTTAGCCAATCACAACACACCGGGCCAAACTAACCAATCTGAGCTCACTACGTGTTTCTGAGGGAGTGTTTTTATAGAATCAGGAAATGAACCGCTCATCCCCCGTTCGTGGGACAGAGGAGAGCACGGCTGACAATAAAGGTGAAGTTTATGAAAAATAAGACTTTTAAAAAAAGAAAAAAACATGAATACATGTTATATTGCACCCCATAAATACAATCATGCAAAGAAAAAGCAGTCAAACCCTCCCCCCCTTTAATCTTTGTTAATCCTACATGACTTTTTGATTTTAATAATGTATAAGTATGTTAAAATAAAAATTAAATTAATGTCTTTTTAGAAGTATTTTCCATTGTTAGTTTGTTAACCAATGTTAAAAATCTGTGAATTTTATTGTAAATTCTACTTTGCATGAGGTACGTTATGGTTTTTAGATTGCCTGAAGCCAAGTATATGGCAAAAATATCTCAGTATATGTATTTAATGGATAAAATGGATTTTAATTTAAATTTGAATCCCCTAAATTTAATTTGAAAACACTGTAATTAATAAAAAAAACTGTCTTTTAAAAAGCAGTTTCAGTTTAAGAAGATTAAGATAATATTTTTAACTGTGAATTAAAATTAAATTACTTTTTGTTTGTTCATCAGTGCATCTGACATTTTGAGTTATACACAAGCCGCTATTGACTAGGTCCTCATACATAGTAACATGCCAGTATTTCAACAGGCCTTAGATTCAGTAATCCAGTCCTCTCTTTGCTGAGTGCGATGGTAATAAGTAATTTTCAGTCTCTATGTCTGTGTCATTTGGGGTTGATTAGATGTAATCTATATGCAGTAATGGCCTTCCAATCTGCTATTCTGAATTTGTTCTATGTAAATCTAGCACGCTACATGCATACTTCGCTGATCTGGCCTTTTTTTCTTACATAATTTGCATAGGAAGACAACAAGGATTCACCTTCCCTTCACATCAAGGCAACAGCAAACACAATAAATGAGTGAATGTGAAAGATCACCTTTATTTCTGGTATTGCATTTTGTATATGGATAGTATCTGGATATTCTTTAGCTGGATTCCATTTACACCTTATATCCTAATGCATCCTCCGGTGTCATCGGATTAGGATCCAAACCCGTATATCTACAAAATGAAAAAGAACACTACATTACCTAAGAGGGTGAAAACTGTTATAAAATTTAAAGACTTACCAATATTCCTGAACAATATTCAAAGATAATTAAAAAATGTTTTCCATCAGTTTGACAGCTAAAAATAAGTTATTGTTTCCCTACTTCAGAAGCATTCCCACATGTAAAGGATGCTAATAGGGATTAGATGTGGAAGGAAATGAGAGAAACTATTAGAGTGTAAAGTTGAGGAGAGAAACGAAAGATTCTTAATGTGTCCAGTGGAATAGTTTATTTCTAATAATTCAACCCAGTTTGTCAAAGTAATTTATAGTGCGTGTTTGTATCACATCTGTGAAGTTTATTTTGTTTAATATTCATTTTATTCTACTATAATATATGTATTTTTCTTGCATATTTTTGTGGAGGACTTTTATTTTGGTGTTGAGTCCTCAGGGAGAAAGAGGATGTTGATAATGAGGGGCGGGAGTGTTCAAGAGGAGAAGTAGAGACGGTGCGAGCGGGAAGAGTAGTGCTCTGCTCCCCTTAAACTCTGTTCAATAAAAAGTTATTAGTCGTCAAGTTCAAGTCCATCGTCTTTATTGAAACCAATCCACGGCCATCTAAACCCCACGCCTTACACATTTATTACATAGCGTTGTATGCAGATAATGAAAAGTCATTTGGATTCACACCTTTACATGTTTACACCTTTACCTTTACAACGGTACATACAAATAATAACACAGTCTCATCCCAAGTCGTCATATAACTGACGTCTTGGGATGTCCTTTGACCATTCGTCAACATAGGTGTGATAAAGATGACTTCTCAGGTTCAGTGGGGGTGATGGAAGGAGACAAGGGGTCGGCGAATACTGGATCTTGTGTGTTTTATTAGTCAAAAATAAACTCTTTCCACAGCGTCTCTGAGCTCTCCACAACAAACTCAAAACAGTCACTATAAATCAAACACTTTCCCGCTGATCACAGCTTTCTCGTCTCGGAAGTGGTACTCTTCCCGCTATGTTTACAACTTTCTTCCGACACGATCAAGGATTAGATCAGCTCCGTTTCCCAGCACACAGACACACAAGATCCAGGCTCTCTCTCACTGCAGCGTTCACATGTCCCGTTTAAATACGCTCTCCACCGCCAATCACTGAAATCACAGACAGGTGTTCATCATTTGAACTTGACCCGCTTACCTCCCGCTCGGCTCCTCTCCCTCTCCGCTGCAGACACCGCTGAACCACGCCCCCCATGCCACAATAGGCTACGCCTTTTAGGGTAGGGGAGCGCGGGGCACAACCTAACGCGGGGTTAAACGTAACATGGACCGTTTACATAGTTCGTCAGGATCAAGCAGGTTGTCTTTACGCTATTTTTCTCTTGCTGCCAGAGGACGGTCTCCCGCGAATTAGCGGAAAGTTTTGATTATATTTCGTGAAGATACTGGACAAAGAGTGTTTTGACACCATGAAAGTAATTTTTTTCATCATAGGTTTTTTTTCGGTTTCTGAGTTGGGTGTATACGTTTCCAAATCTAACTTTATATTGCCTTAATCACTGTCTTGTTGGCTCAAACATAGCACCATTTTGAAACATGTCAGCAATTCCTAGCGACTGTTAGCTAGGCTTAAAATATGAAATATACAGCGGGGTTGGTTGTAACAGAGTGTACAATGATAATCAAATGAAAACGGAGCCACAACTTTTCAGGTTTGAGTATTTATTTATACATTAAACTTTGTTAGACTTTCACAAACAATGTTGGAATTTAAAATGTTTAAAATTTAGTGTACTATGAATGATAACTTGTTTATTTATTAAAAAATATGGCCTGTTATTAATGCAATAACATTTTTATTTTAAGCTCTTTTGTATTATTATTACTGTTATTATTATTAATAATAATATTTGTACATGCAGCTGCCACACACAAATCTAATTTAATTGCAATTACAATATTTATAATTTTATTTATTATTATTTATTGCAAAACTATGCAACCCTTTTCTATGTCTCTATCCATGATATTGATCCATAATAGAAGGATGATTGGATAAGGGATGGATGTATGGATATCTGTCTATACAGATGCACAAGCAATATCAAACTATACAAATAAAATAGTACTGAATTATGTGTGTTACACACAAGTGTTACAACTAACCTCTCTATCTGTTACAATTAACCCCGTATATGGGGTAAGTTGTAACATCTGCACTTCTGTCACTTTCAGTGCAACTGTACAAAAATGGTAGGTCCTAGAAAAAAACTTTCAGTGGTCATTTGTAGCAGAGATGTGTATGTTGCTTGTGTAAAAAAAGTATTAATCTAACCTAATTATTTTTTAATTAATTGAGCCAAAACCAAAAAGCGTTAGGTTGTGCACCGCTCTCCCCTACCCTTAAACGTCGGTTAGTTGACTATCCTGGGCCGTCATACAGCTGACGCTTTACCTTTAACGTCAGTTAGGTGACGGGGTAGGTTTAGGTCTGGGGTAGGGTTAGGATTTGAATAACGTCATCTACCGACGTTTAAGGGTACCCTGAAAGGCGTATGTTGACGTATGGTCAAAAGACGTCAGTTAAATTACGTCTTGGGATAAGACTGCACTGAAAAGAACGTACTGTTAAAGCCAGCTGTAAGGGAAGTCTCTTTTTTAAAAGGAAATGATAGACATGGATTGATATCCTATGGATTTCTGAGGGTTACTCCTACTGACTAATTAAATGCAGGTTTTATTCTTATTTTTGTTGTTCTTTATTAGCATTCAAACACATTAATGATCTGTATTCATCTGACTTTCTTGACCACAGACAAAAGGGGAGAAAAGAGAGCCCAGTGCATTCATCAATAAAACAAGCTTGATGTGCGAATACTAAATGTATTCATATTTATTCTTCTGCTGAAAAAGGCCTGGCCTTCAGCGTTCTCAGGGCTAGTGTATGAAAAAGACAGCAGCCACAACAACCTTGTGCATCAGGAAGATAATTAAAGATTTGTTCACTTATTTTCATACATTATAGATTTTAATATTTTAGTTATGACCGATTTCATTATTTCAGTACAAGTTTAGTACTCAAGCATTTGTTTGGATAAAACTTTGTTCGGTGCAACATTATTTTCCCTGAAGACAAATAGAAAACTTAAAAATTATACAGTCCATTTTAAATGTAAACAAGTTTACATTTAATGGTATACTAACAAAATATTAGTCTTATAACTAACAGATGTGATTTAAAGGGT
Source organism: Hybognathus amarus (assembly GCA_030378365.1). Classification (NCBI taxonomy): domain Eukaryota; kingdom Metazoa; phylum Chordata; class Actinopteri; order Cypriniformes; family Leuciscidae; genus Hybognathus; species Hybognathus amarus. The sequence goes on from JAQIUQ010000606.1 coordinate 105,065, forward strand.
TAATGGTCATCAGAACTCTAATTTCGCCATTTTGCTACCCATTGGAAAAACGTACCTGTGGTGTTAAATTCTGCTAAATGTTATTATGTTGCTTCTTGTGTTGCCAAAAGCATGTTCATTTATCTCAGAAAAGGATGAACATGTTTGTTACATTGGTTGTTATTTGTATTGTGGCAGCTTGAAATGAAACCGAGTGAGTGACGCTTAAAGGTTAATGGACCCTTACACTTCTAGTCGTGAACGGAACTACAGCATATAGAATTGTGGAGTTCCCATTTGCCCAAATACTAAAATCCTTGACAGCATTTCTATGATTTTCCAAAAGAGAAAGAGAGAAAAATAAAATAATAAAAATATATATATATATATATATATATATATATATATATATATATATATATATATATATATATATATATATATATATATATATATATATATATATATGCCAACACTCCATTGTATAGAAACACTCATAACTATTGGATAGAAACACTCACACAGCATCATTAAACAGTTTTTAAAATACATAAAAAAATGTATTAACTGGGGAAATGCATCACCACAGTCTGTGAAAAAGGGTCCATGCTCTTTCGTGTTTGAAAATGTAGCAACCATGTCATTTTAGCTTTACCAGGTGAGGTGTAACAAGCAAGTGTCAGCCCAGCAAGCAATAGCCGTCATTTCACCATCTAGGCTCATTTCATTGAATTTATGTTATTTATTAAGCACTTTTACACAACAGGTCGTTGAACAAAGTGCTGTACAAGAATGGAGACAAAAAAACACAACCATACAAAACCACACAGACGTTTACACCACAGTTAAATGACAATAAAATGCGGCTTCTCCATTTAGTTCTAGAGGTCATCAAGACCAGCTGGTTAGCTGACCTTAAAGGCTGTTTTGGTTCATATTTCTTAATCAGACAAAAAATTTAATTTTAAAATGTACTCTGTAGTCGAATCGGTAGCCATTTTAAAGTGCTCAAAACTGGAGATATGGTCTCTCTTACGAGTACCTGTCAAGAGTCTCGCAGCTGCATTTTGGACCAATTGACCTTATGCACAGCTGCACTACTTCCTGAACTTTCCTGTCTGCCATTATTGGCCAAATTGATTAATCCAGGTGTGCCTGACCTCAGTAGTCACGGCAACAATAATCAGACACACCTGAATTAATCAAGTTCGGCCAATAATGGCAGACAGGAAACAAGGAGCTGGAATTTCAGGAAGTAGTGAAACTGTGCATAAGGTCAATATAAGCGATTAATCAATGATTTATTTATACCAACGTATAGTGAGTTACAGTAGTCTAGTCTTGTAAATATAAAAGAAATTCATAAATGAGGTAAATTCATAAATTCAAAATCATGAATGAGTTTGCATGAGGTTAACTATAGACCCGATATAGTCTGGGTAACCCACTTCTAACCAAAATAACCTTAAATTTGTCATTTTTGCATAAATAATTTGCAAGATGTATGATATTTCTTCATGTGAGCAAAGTCAACAGTGATTACAAGGTATTTGGTTTCATTTCTTTGACATGTTATCTAATTGATGTCTATTCTTGGGCTATGGTTAAACGTCGATTACATTTTTACCGACAGCCCAAATTTTGCCTTGTTGTAGCCTAGATGTCAGGGCTGTCTATATTTAAATGCAAAATTGCTTGCTGGGAAGCCATACATATGGAGCTGGTTATGTGATTTAAACATCCAAATGTATTTGTTTACAAATCATACACTATTAGTGTTTTGAGGTCATAGCATAGTATTGTGCAAAAATAAGTCTTTGTTAATCAACGATCTCCCCAATGTAATACTCATCTCTACCATGAGCACTCTACCTAACATAAATATATATATATATATATATATATATATCCTTTAAATCCTCGCTTGTCTGGCTTATGCTACTGAGAGATGAGAGATGCTTTGTATTTTGAGCTCGTCTTGCGTAGTTTTTGCCTCTTCACGATGACTCGCTTGGCTTAGTCCTCAGTTATAAGTCGCTTTGGATAAAAGCGTCTGCTAAATGACTAAATGTAAACGTAATAATACTTTGTAAAGGAATAAAGATTGGAGATGCTTTACTGCCACTAGTGTTTTTTTTTTTTTTTCAGGTGGAAACTGTAGAGGCATACTTTTCCAATAAGCCTGAATGCTATTTCATGTTTTTATTGCATTATTTTAAGAAAAAAAGGTCACAGTTATAAAGGAAAAGTATGTACAATTCCGTGCACTCTCCCTTACTTTAGCCAAATAAAAATGGGATTTGGCTTCCAGGACATTTGGAACATGTCCCATCCATTTTAAATATATGGATGTGTACTACAATCACAGTTCAACAATAAGCCTGTTTGTTTCCATATATTCTGCACATCACATCATAATCCTAACCCTAACCAAAATACATACTCACAATGACCAGTGTACTGCATAACACAGCTTTTTTTTTCTTTTAACATGTTCAATTGTGTTAGTACAATACACAAAATCATGTTTTTCAACATTTCATCTATATACATGTCATTCACAGTAACTGTCTTTCATAATGCCATTACTACATCAAGATTTTTGCCTGTTAACATTTGTCTATTATTTAATCCAACAAATCTTAAAGGGATAGTTCACTTTGAAATTATTTTTTGGAATGTTTTAGCTTACCTCAAGGGCATCCAAGATGTGCACTAGGTGTCTTTGTTTCCACAGTAGTTTAAATTTGGATATTTTTAGGTCAAACCGTTCTTGTCTGTCCGTCATATAATGCAGGTCTATGGTCACCACCTCAAAGAGCATGCACAGATAAGTCCAAATTAAACATGATTTAATGACTCGTAAATGTAAGTACACATTGATGACCTAAGACATGAAACGATTGGTTTGTGTGAGAAAACAAACAGTATTTATATTGTTTTTACCTCTTGTAACCACAGCCACAAAGCACCACCTGTTACACAACAAAAGTATAGTAATAATCTCAGAAAATTCAGTTCACAAGGGATATTTATTCATAAATTATATACTGTTCATAATAATAATAATAACACAAAAAAAGAGAAATGGAAATAAATCAACAAAAACAAAAAAGAAAGTTCAACAGTAGCAGTAGTAGAATTCTGTTTTTGAAATCCGATGCAGTAAACCTCCCCGTCACGCTGAATCGACGTTGGCAGATTCATGTCCACATTCATTCACAAATTGTCCATAAAAAGGAAAAGAGAATAAAGTAAACATTTGATAAACATCTCATTAATTTTGTTGTAAATCACCAACATCAAACAATAATTTTAGCAACAATTTATGAAAAACAAAAACTAAGCACACAGAATGTGCGAAAATGAAAAGGTATGCAAGTGGGTATGTCCTTAGTAATATGTGTAATGGCGGTGCAGATACTGACCACATTTGCAGGCAAGAAACAGTTAGATCGCGTGTCATCTTCAACACCTGGATAGGTGGATAAGCAGCTTTGGCTTCTGTAGAACAGCTCAAAATCAGTTAGTCTGGAAGTTCAACTAATTCCACAACGCACCAGACTTCAAATATTCGAAGCAACAGATTGACAAGTGGCCGTCTTTCCCAATAATCCATCACAATCCCAACTGACAAACTCCTCAATATTCACACAAATGGATGACGCGTCTTTTTCAGGTACAATACACTTCCTTATATTCAACTTCCTTCTGCAATTAACATTAATTTAAATACTCCACCCATTCACACGCAAAAAGGAAAGTAAAAAGTAAAACAAACAATGTTGTGACTCATGGCACAGATTCTCTACACTGTCACAATATAATATACAGTTTGTGCAGTATAGAAATCATTATACCTATGGAGCGTCCCCGTAAAGATAGCTGAAACCGAGTGAGTGTGTGTGTGTGTGTGTGTGTGTGTGTGTGTGTGTGTGTGCGTGTGTGTGTGTGTGGTGTAAAGGGCTTACAAACAAACAACTACACTTGTTTGTAACTACACAAACAATTACACTGCCAGTAATTACACTTGTGTGAGCTGTAAACAGACATGAGCTGTGGAATGTGCGCTTAAAACCCTCTTTAGAGCAGCTAGGCAATTATGAGATATGAGCTCTGTAGGTTTGTATGAATGGATCAATAGCCAAGCACTTGATGTGACTTGATGCAGAACAGGCACGATCAGATTAAGACCTAAAATGGCTGAATGCCGCACCAGAAAAAGCCTTGTGTTTTTCACAAACTGCAGTGGATCAGCAACCTGCGGGGCTGTTACACCTTGTAATTTAAGACTAGGCTGTTGTTTCTTTCTTCTGATTTTTTGTTTAGGTTTGTGTTTTTGTGAATATAAAACTGTAGAGGGGGATTGGTTTCTATCCCACAAGCTTCTAGAAGAGGGGGATTGGTTTCTATCCCACAAGCTTCTAGAAGAAGATGCTATACATTTATATGAAACTTCCTTCTTACACTGCATGAAAGCAATGACAAAGCAAACGTATAATAAGAAAGTATTGTTAAAAACGAATCGGTTACCTGAACGTAACCTCTGTTCTCTCTAGATGAGGGAATGAGTATTGCGTAAGCTAGCTTACGCTACGGGAAAGATTAATCTTTTCTGAGAAGTTGAAGCAAAAAAATTATTCCATAATTTGTATCCATTGTCAACGCAGTTCCCACTGCAGAAGACCATGAGCGGGCTAGCTAGCAGCTCATTGGTTTGCTCAGAGAGAACTGCTTAAGCCTATGGGAGAGCCGGGCTGAACCTCGCGACCAATGAGAAGCAGACTTGCTCTCACTGTGTCAGAGCCCGCCAAAATGGGCGTGGCTAGACAGTATAAATACGGCTCTCTCAGACTGATTCGTTGATTTTTTTCAGAGTGAAGTGAAAACGCTAGAAGTGCAAGCACAGCCAAGAACGCAATACTCGTTCCCTCATCTAGAGAGAACCGAGGTTATATTAGGTAACCGATTCGTTCTCTTACAAGTGGTTCTCTCATATTGCGTAAGCTAGCTTATGCTACGGGAACACCTGGTTAACGCCATGCACACTATGTGACCACAAATGAGTCCCGGGGGGAACCGGGGAACCCTTATGAGTGGAGTGAATGTGATAAGCCAGCAAGCAGGCCCGTGATTGTGTAATACATAAGCACGTAGGGAAGCACAAGCGGTGAACCGGTTGTGTGGGTGACTCCCAATAAGGTAGCTCATCAAGAGCTGAAGCATGTTAGACAGCCAGTAATTTAGCCTGCAGAGCAGGGACATCCAGATTGTAAAATCTGACGAAGGTGGACAGGGAGGCCCATCCCGCGGCCACGCAAATGTCGTGAACAGAAACTCCGCAGGACCATGCCCACGATGAGGCCATGCCTCTAGTGGAATGAGCCCTAATGCCCAGAGAGCTAGGCAGGTTTTTAGATGCGTAAGCACAGGCAATAGCATCCTCTATCCATCTAGACAGTGTTTCGAGGCGGCCAGACCTTTAGTGTGCCCCTCGAATGAGACCAAAAGCTGCTCGGAGCGTCTGAACGCGGCAGCGCGTGTAGCAGTACAATCTCAGAGCCTGAACTGGACAAAGGAGATTGGCATTACATTCGCTATCGGATGCGGGCAGAGCCGATAGAGAGATAACCTGAGCCCTGAACGGGGTACCAATCGCTTTAGGGACATAGCCATGCCTAGGTTTGAGAATGACAACAGAGTCATTAGGTCCAAACTCAAGACACGCAGCGCTAGACGAGAGCGCGTGAAGGTCCCCCACACGCTTTACTGATGACAGGGCAATCAGAAAAACGGTTTTGAACGAGAGATATTTAAGGTCCACGGACTCGAGCGGTTCGAACGGGGGGGCTTTCATAGCTTCGAGAACTATAGAAAGAACCCAAATAGGAACTGAAGGGGGGCACGGAGGGTTCATCCTTCTAGCTCCCCTGAGGAAGTGGATGATTAACTCGTCTTTGCCCAGAGACTGAGCGCGTCTGGCGTTCTGCGAACGCTGCAATCGCTGCCACGTAAACTTTGAGAGTGGACGGGGACCTGCCCTTATCCAGCATCTCCTGAAGGAAAACGAGCAAAGACGATACCTTGCATGACCGTGGGTCCAAGATTTTTGTCGGTGCACCATTTAGAGAACACAGATCATTTAGCCGCATAGAGCTTCCTGGTAGATGCCGCTCTGGCATGCATAATCGTGTTTAGAACTTCTGGCAAATCGACGAGTAGTCGTTGGTCACCCATGCATGAAGCGCCCAGTGCTGTGGATGGGGGGGCCAGATCATGCCGCGAGCTTGAGAGAGGAGATCTGCTCTGACTAGAATGGGCCACGGGGCTGTCTGTGACAGCTGGGTGAGCTCCGGGAACCAAGTCTGATTCTCCAAACGCGGGGCTATGAGGAGTATATAGTTCTCCTCAATGTAAGAGCTTGAGAGAGCATGTCTGCTTCTCATTGGTCGTGAGTTCAGCCCGGCTCTCCCATAGGCTTAAGCAGTTCTCTCTGAGCGAACCAATGAGCTGCTAGCTAGCCCGCTCATGGTCTGCTGCAGTGGAACTGTATTGACAATGGATACAAATTATGGAATAATTTTTTGGCTTCAACTTCTCAGAAAAGATTAATCTTTCCCGTGAGCGTAAGCTAGCGTACGCAATACAAGAGAACCTCTCGTAAGAGAACCTTTTCCTTCTCAAGTATAGGTAACTCAGTGTATCTTTTAAGCAGGATTATTTATTGCTGTTGCATTGCTGTAGTCTGCTTCAAGTCAAGTCTAACTAAAGCAGTATACATTTTAGTTGATATAACTTTCAAGGGGGAGGGGTTACACAGAGGTGGAGACACTGAAACAAAAGCATTCAAATGAGGTATATGGGTTTTGGAACCCGCTCAGCATGAGACACGAGAACAGGACAGAGCAAGACTTTCTCGTACTGAGACAAGAACTCTAAGATAAAGGGTCTTCGTATTAAAGGTGTTCAAACCTGCTCAGCATGAGTCTTCACCCAGAGAGACACGAGAACAGCAAAGGCATGACCTTCTCGTACTGAGACAGGACAGTCAGGAATATCCCTCTGGGAACCCCTACCGTTTGCAGAGATTTCCTGGTCTCATCATTTTTAAACTTTCTCAATATAAAATACTATTGTATTGGAAATCAAAATTAAACATTGTTACGTGCTAGGTTTGTTGCGTGCTAGGTTTTTTCCTTCCCTCCCCTTTTTGCTTATTGGTTGCTGCATTTCTTTCGCTCTGTTGTTGGTTTCTTCCTGTTTTCCCACTCTTTGCTATTCTTGTGTTTTAGGTGCTGCTATTGGTCGGAGACAACCAATCATCGGCTGTGGGTCTGATAAAAGGCACTCTGGAGAAAAGGAGAGGAGGAGCTTGGAGTGGGGGAGAGCGGGGCACAAAGTAACATTTTTTGACTTTGTCAATTTGTGTAAATCTACTTAGGATTTAGAGTTTTTTTCCCCCACATTAATTTCCCACATGTCTAGCACAATTATGTGGTTTTGTTTTATTAATACAGTGTATACACTCACCAGCCACTTTATTAGGTACCCCATGCTAGTAACGGGTTGGACCCCCTTTTGCCTTCAGAACTGCCTCAATTCTTCGTGGCATAGATTCAACAAGGTGCTGGAAGCATTCCTCAGGGAGTTTGGTCCATATTGACATGATGGCATCACACAGTTGCCGCAGATTTGTCGGCTGCACATCCATGATGCGAATCTCCCATTCCACCACATCCCAAAGATGCTCTATTGGATTGAGATCTGGTGACTGTGGAGGCCATTTGAGTACAGCGAACTCATTGTCATGTTCAAGAAACCAGTCCGAGATGATTCCAGCTTTATGACATGGCGCATTATCCTGCTGAAAGTAGCCATCAGAAGATGGGTACATTGTGGTCATAAAGGGATGGACATGGTCAGCAACAATACTCAGGTAGGCTGTGGCGTTGCAACGATGCTCAATTGGTACCAAGGGGCCCAAAGAATGCCAAGAAAATATTCCCCACACCATGACACCACCACCACCAGCCTGAACCGTTGATACAAGGCAGGATGGATCCATGCTTTCATGTTGTAGACGCCAAAATCTGACCCTACCATCCGAATGTCGCAGCAGAAATCGAGACTCATCAGACCAGGCAACGTTTTTCCAATCTTCTATTGTCCAATTTCGATGAGCTTGTGCAAATCGTAGCCTCAGTTTCCTGTTCTTAGCTGAAAGGAGTGGCACCCTGTGTGGTCTTCTGCTGCTGTAGCCCATCTGCCTCAAAGTTCGACGTACTGTGCGTTCAGAGATGCTCTTCTGCCCACCTTGGTTGTAACGGGTGGTTATTTGAGCCACTGTTGCCCTTCTATCAGCTCGAACCAGTCTGGCCATTCTCCTCTGACCTCTGGCATCAACAAGGCATTTCCGCCCACAGAACTGCCGCTCACTGGATGTTTTTTCTTTTTCTGACCATTCTCTGTAAACCCTAGAGATGGTTGTGCATGAAAATCCCAGTAGATTAGCAGTTTCTGAAATACTCAGACCAGCCCTTCTGGCACCAACAATCATGCCACGTTCAAAGTCACTCAAATCACCTTTCTTCCCCATACTGATGCTCGGTTTGAACTGCAGGAGATTGTCTTGACCATGTCTACATGCCTAAATGCACTGAGTTGCCGCCATGTGATTGGCTGCTTAGAAATTAAGTGTTAACGAGCAGTTGGACAGGTGTACCTAATAAAGTGGCCGGTGAGTGTACATTTTTCTTGATTTACCCTGAAAGAATGGAAGTGAAATGTGACAACATGCCCCATAGGTGGGGTAAATTGTAACATGTGAGGGGCATATTGTAACATCACCATATGACAGCTTAAAATGCTATCTGATCTGATCAAAAACATATGCAAGTCAAACCAAAATATTTTCTTAATAAAATACAATTATTAACTTTTTCATATAAAATAACGGCATTTTTTAATAATTAAAAATAAACTAATTTTTGAGTTTGACAACAAACACATCGGAAAACAGCTATACAGCATAATTCAAAAACAAAATAATACTTAATAATTTCTGAGCCTTGACTCTCAGTCTTTATTTACATGTTTCTCATGTTTTCTCAATAGAATTCATAAAAGAATATAATAGCACATTTCTAATAGGGGCACATTGTAACGCAGTGTTACAACATGCCCCAACTGCACAACTGTGATTTAAACCCTGCTAGTGTCTTCTGCTAGTTAGCGAAGATTGAAAGAACTAAATCAACGGTTAAACAACAGATTGGAGATTAAAAATAATATCAGATTTGTCTAAATTTTAAATAAACACAAAAAATAGAGACGAAAAATTAACTTAAGAAATGCACTTTTGCTATGGTTAAATAAATGTTCAGTGATATCTTACAAAGATTTTGGAATTTTGGCACATTTTTTTCTCTATATAGTGTTGAAATGGCAACTAGTATATATACTAAGTTTCGTCATGCAAGCATGTGTGGAAGTATTTAAAACAAGCGTGTTACAGACTAGCACCGCGTCTACCGCTGTGCCCGCGCTCCCCTGTTTGTGGCTTGTGCTATTGTTTATGAGAAATACTGACTTTTTGTGGTGTTTCACTTGTTTGGTTTTTCTACGTGAGTTTGTGTGGTTCATAAAGGACTGTCAGACCCGATCTAAACTGGTACCAGCCCGGAGAGAAGAGAAAAGGTAAGTACATCACTTGACCTACATTGTACACACACGTAGAGAAATACCACTGTTTAGACACAATAGGGAAGGAGCATGTGCAACTGTATGTAGTTTTTGTTTGGTTAGTTAGTGTAGTTTTAGTTATGGTGTTTTGGCTCTGAAGACTTCTTTATTTTCTGTTTTTTTATTTAGTGAGTTTAGAGGGTGGGGATTAGTTAGTACATGTTTTTGTTTTGTTATTTTGTTTTTATTTAGCACCGCTCATTCTTTTTCTCTCTGTGGCTTATTTTGAATATTATTTTCTTTCACTTATTTCTTTAAATTGTGTATATAGTTGTAAATAAGTTGGTTTGTTTGTTTACATTTATTCTTTGTTTGTATTAAAAATAAAGCGAACCACCTGTTTGCAGTAATTTGTTGTTCTTGATTCATTCAACCTCAATACTCTCCAAAGACCAAAACCGTAGGAAAGTGTTCATTTAATTATGTACGTCTTCCTCATACTCCTATAACATCAGGAGACGTAACAAACATTTAGATAAATTTGTAATCCAACAGTATGACCAAGTTATATTCATCCCTGCATTTGTTTATCCTGCCTTAAAGCCAAACTGAACGTCTGTGAATCAGAGACATTGGACTAGGCACTGAATTGAGTATCATGTACCATGGAGCCAAACACTCAGGCTTCTGGCATACACTGGCATAGTGATTTTACATATGCAAAGAATTTCAGCAACGTTGGAAAAACAACATACAATGTCAGACAATTGAAGTTGAGGGCTATGCACGTTGTATCTATACAACTATTGGGAAACAGGCATCCAAAATAATGCATTGGCTTATAGGAAACTGCACTACTTAGAGCTCAAGGGGGTTCAAGACCCCTTAACACATCTAAACTTTGTGGTTTTTAGAGAAATAGCTACACTTTTCCCTCTCCCTCAGACATGAAAACATTGATAAAAAGTGATTGCAGCATGGTTATATAAATTTAGATAAAAAAAGTCTTTGAAGAGTCTGAAAATAAAAAAGTAAATAAAGATTTAAACATAACGTTGATCCCAGAATAGAAATATTGCAAGTGTGCCTTTATATGAGCCTGGCACTTCGAAAGGGTGAAATGAATATATTAATAAATAATGTGATTGATTTTTTTTTTCTTTTTATGCATTCACAAGGTGGCCAGACATGAAGGCTTTGAAGGTGTCTATTTTTGCTCCATGTTTAGTCCATAAATGAATTAGATATGACTGGCAGATATTCTAGCAGCTTTATTTTGTGCAGTCCAATCAGCCTGCAACTGCGAACTGCTGGAAGATATTAAATCATACACATGGAATATATAATGCATGTGATTAATTTGTTGTCATCTCAGTTGTTGAAGTGTCAAGTTAACTTTGACCTTGCTCTCAGCTACTCAGACAAGTTATTTTCACATGCTTGTAATTACACACTTAGCTTTATTGATATAATGAAGAATGCACCAAAAACCGTGAGAGTCAAACATGTCTGAAGTAGAAGATTTGGAGCTATAAGTGGGTAATTATAAATCATGCTGCCTAATTATTGACTGATTTGTAGCTCAAAAAGTATAATCTGTTTTCAAAGAACTGTAAATATGTAATGTTGTATAATACTCTTCATTATTCAACATTACACAACATGTCTAGAATTTTGATAAGCTGAGCAGTGTTCCAAGAACAGAACAGCATTGGGATTTACACTGTTTGCATCACTCCCGATTGTCTGTGTTTGTGTGTTCTAGACAGACTGTCTGTGTATAGGTGAAGGGATTTTTTCTAACATAGGCTCATTCGAAAAACGTGCCTCTGCCTATATTTCACAGAACTCTTAAAACGTACCTTTACTGTGCATACATTTCACTGCAGTTACTTACTACTGCAGTTACTTACTATCTCAAATCTTCCTATCATACACAAGATCATTGAAAAAGTGTTCTTCAAATATCTTGTCTTCAAATGGATACTTTGACAATTTTCAATCTGGTTTCCGACCGCATCACAGCACAGAGACAGCTCATAAAGATAATAAATTATATTCGCTTAACTACTTATACAGGCAAAGCATCAGTTCTGGTACTACTTGACCTCAGTGCTGCATTTGATACTGCCGATAACATACTTCTTGACAGGCTGGAAAACTGGGTCAGGCTTTCTGGGATAGTCCTAAAATGATCCAGGTCATACTTAAGAGGGAGAGGTTATAATGTGAGTATAGTTGACCATTAGTCTGAGGACATCCATGTAACACCCACTAATCAAGGAGTGCAACATTAACTGAATGCTTGACTCAGTGCCTACAGATAGCAACTGCAGTTTGGAGCAATACACTGAGCCAGATGGATGGGCCAATCAGAAGATACCAAGCTCGAAGAAGGCAAAGCAACCACAACACACAAGTTTGAGGGTTTTTTAGATTTTTGTTGTATTAGCTATTCTGATTTTTCTTTGTTTTGATGCAATGAATGAAATGAACAGTAAATAAGAAATAACAAAGATAAACCAAATGAAATGTCAAACTTCTGACAAAAAAAGGGAAAACAATATACAATATGATGTAACGAATCTCGATTCAGGTCTTATAGCTCAATTTGAATTTAGGGGAAGAATATTCAAAATTAATGATCTGGATCAACAATTTATGAACTATTCCTTGAATTGAAGGGTCTCGCATATATTCATTCACCCAACGAGGGGTTTTACACCACGCTCGTCTGTCTCAGGTACATATGACTTAACTAACACAACGGATTATGATTAGTTTGGAGCATATGTCCTTTTACAGACAGAGGAGTGTGTGATTTTTGAAAGCAATAAGAGATTGCACAGTTTTCTAGTCAGCGCGGCCCGCGTGCCGATCTACAAAACTACGAATCCTTGCTTTCCTTAGCTTGAATCGTGCTGGTAATGTTCAGTGCACTCGAACAGAATCAGAACGTAGCATTAGGATCTTTAATATTAAAGAGGCTTTGTTGTGCAATTAATACACACAATGGCAAATGATGTATAAATGGAGTTTAATAAAACACACGACTAAATTACACTACAAATCACACGTGATATATGTATATACAGGTAAAACAAAATAAAAATAAAACTTAAGAAAGGAAACAATGGAAAATGAGAATACAAGAGAAATTACAGTTACTTGCACAGCTTTTGACCTTTGGAGACAACCACAGGAAATTATTTGTCTAGAATTTGACGGAACAAGTTTTGCATTCGAACCTGTGTGATGCTGAGAGCATGCGGTTGCCCGGGAGACGGAATCTCTTTGGTCTCTCCCACGTGGGTTGGTTTCGCGGGAGTTCCAAGCGTCTTAGAGAGTTCGTGCTGGATGTTTGCCTTCGTTGGAGGAGACCGCGCACGTACTAACTTGAACTGGCTATTCGCAAAAGTAAACGTGAAGTAAAAGTAACGAGAGACTGATAACTTTAAGAAGTTTCAGAAGATGCAAGAAGATGAGTCCGAGGGCATCAGGAGATTTCCGAAGGAAGTAGATGGAGCCAGGGACCAAAGCAGGAGATAAGAGCGTAAGAGCGAGAGCTAAGATGAAGATGATTAAGAAGAAGACTACGACTAAGATAGAAAGAAAGACTAAGATGAAAAAGACGAACATGAAAAAGACAGCGTTATGTTCTGTGGCACAAGCTTTTAAGGATGGTTTGCGGTTTGTCCCAAAACTCGGCTGACCAATGAAAGCCGTTCATCACAGGGGCGTGTCTGCCCATTTGATTAACATGTGACATTGCTGATCTTGCGTCTCGAGACAAAGGAAAAGTTATGCTAACTTTGAAAACAAACTTATACATGAGGATATACATTTTGTAATATCGATATATAGTTAAACAAACAGATCACACCATAAGGATTACAGAGACATCAAACACATTGAGTTATTTTGACCGCATTGTTGGGTTACACTTTAAAGCATAGTATTACAGGCATTTTAAACTCTTTGGGTACTCGTGATTACACCTGAAGTTAGATTGGTGAATTACTGTTCTTTTACGTGCATTTCAGCATACTAGACATCTTTGGTAATCTTTTAACAAGTTTTTAGAGCTGTCCGTGTTTGATGTGTGTGTGCGGGCTGTCTTGCCCGCGAAGGGGGTTTGTGTGTGTGTTGGTATGTGCGCGTGTTTGCACGTACTAGCAATTAGCGTCACGCTGGTTGTGATATACGTGTTGGTGTTGTCGAGACAAAAGGGGAATCTGGTTAGTTTCCTTGTTTTTCCCTCCTCCTATGGTGTCACAGGTCACGAGAGGAGAAGGTTCTCCTTGTTTGCATAGATTGGTCAGATTAGTGGGGGTCTAGCGAGGTTCAGTATCTTTGACCATTTATCACCATTAAAATCACTTAGGCCTAGACACGGTGGAGCCTGGGGTCGTAAAAGTCCAGTTGAATTTGACCATATGTGTCGTAGGAATGTGTTAAAAAGGCTTTCTTTGTTACCATTTGTTGATCACATGAAATGAGTTAATGATTGTCTGATCAGAATCCCTACATCCCCCCTGATCGGGAGATGACGTCCCTGCGGAGACGTCCTCTGCCGATACTCGTTGCATGGGAGGCTGGAAGGTGAATCGTGAACTTGTTAGCAGGTGATCATCAGGGCTGAGGAGTTAACTCAATGAGATCGCTAGTGACTTCCAGCGTGGGACCCTCTTTCCGAGGGTTTCGGCGGAAACCTCCGGAGACGGCTTTGGTGAGCTTAGCGGTGGATGCACGCATCTCGTTGAGTCGGCGGTACAGGATAAAGGCCAAACCCAGAGTTAGGATATGGCTGACTACCATTGAGATGCATAACGCCGTGTCGGCTGGGGTCCAGGCTCGGACCACAGGTGAGGTAGTCAAGACGGGTTGTCGAGACAGAGCTTGTAGGGCGGAGTCGAGAGGAGCAATGTCAATTAATTGTGACCCCCCTGTCTCAATTCCCAGTTCCAGTTCTGGACCCAGGGTGAAGTTGTGGTCCTTGAAGAAGGAAGGGATTTCCAGCTCGGATTCGGTACTCGTTGCTCGGGAGATGATACAAGGCCAGATCATCGACGTGGAGGATGGCGCCTTTAGGTACCTGAATCCACATGCTTTGGTTGAGCAGGCTGACACGAGTTGCGGTGTCGTGTTGGTCATAGGTGAGCGTAGCTGTGAGCACGGGGGTGTTTACCGAGCCAGCGGTCGCCGATGATTTCTGCTCGGGTCTCTTCAACTTGAGGACGGGGCCTGGCTTCGGCCGGGCACCGGGTGTCTCTGGACATAGCTTGCAACCCGCAGATTCCATCAGTGTTGTCTCTGAGGAAGGGTTTGCTAGGGCAGAGATAGTGAATGTCTTTAGTCAGGGTGCACATGTGCAGGTTTGGAGCCAGGTACAGTTGTGGGTCACTGTCGTGGTAGGCTACCACGCTTGGGGTGCGGACTGTGATGTGCGTGTTACCTTTCCAAAACCCGACATTGACAATGTCCTTGAGTCTGTAGATTCGGTTTGACTCTATGATGGGTAGGTTCAGGAGGAATCCCACTTCTTTCTGTTCGGGGTCGACGTAGAGTGGGATGGCGCTGCCCAGAGAATAGGCCAGATGAACTTGGAGCGGGTCGGCTGGCGTGGTGACTGCGGAGGCCAGCACATTTTGGACCAGGCTCAAAGGGATGAGATAGGGTGGAATTCGTCCCATGGCCAGGCTGTCGACGGAGGAACTCACTTCCCGCAGCATGTCTGTCATGAGGGCGGAGACAAGCTGCGTTTGGACCAAGTCAGTTTGGAAAACATTGATCAGACGCTTCACAGCGGTCACAGTCTGGTTGAGGACGACGCTGTGGGTGTTGAGAATTACCACAGTTCCCTTTAGGGTCTTTCCGATGGTCTGCAGGGAGGCACTCTGCGTGGTGAGCTGTTCCCTTAGTTGTGGAATCTCTGTTTGAATCTCGGCCACGTTGCGTCTCACGGTAGCCAGGTTGACAGCATTGACGCTGGACATACCGATGTTGAACAGGGTTCCCACTGCAGCTGCAGCTCCGAGCAAAGCTCCCAGGAACCGTTTGGGGCGGCGGTTGTATCCGCTCAATTCCGCCTGGGTGACAGTCATCTTTTCTAGTTGGCTCAGCATGTGTCTGACGTCGGCCTCGGCGTGGAGGACGGAATCCTCTATCCATCGGGCACCGGCCCAGCTGTACTGGGTTGCTGTTTTGGGGAAGTGTGCCCGGTAGACATTCAGGGCTCCAGTCGGACGTACACTTTCTGGGTGTGTGTCCGACAGTTGGTTATCAAGAGCCCTGGTTGCTCCCTCAGCACGATGCCTGACGCCGGGCCTGGTGAGATGATGTCGGGTGGCGGTTGCCCTCTGATCGCTTGAAGGCACAGGATGGTAAACCACAGCAGCATCCTGGAGAAGATGTGATTCATCAGGAGGTATGCCGTGGTCTGGGCGGTGTCGTTGGGTGCTGGGAGACACTCTACCCATTTTGTGAACTGGCACACGACTGTGAGACAGTACTTGTTGCCTCTTGTTGATCGGGGTAGGGGCCCTACCCAGTCGATTTGGAGGTCTGACCACGGGAATGTGATTCTTCTGTGTTGCAGCGGAGCTCTGTGGTTTGGATTTGCAGGTTGAAACTGGCAGCAAATCAGACACTCTTTGATGTACTCCGCCACGTGCTTTTGCATGCAGGGCCAATATGCCACCTGCTTTAGTGTCTTATAAGTGGCTCTGACGCCGTGATGTCCAGCGCATGGTGCGTCGTGGGCATACAAGAGCATCACCCCCCTTAGGCATTGTGGCACCACAAGCCTTGGCGTTGTGGTGTCATCAGGTGCATACCACAAGATGTTGTCTATCACACGCAGCATGTGCTTGATGTCTTGCAGGCGTTTTAGACAGGGGTCGGCCGCTAGGTCAGACGGCGATAGTGGGTGGCTGGTGGGGTCTGAGAGGTGGTGCAGAAAAGTCTTTATTGACGTGTCAGAGTTTTGCATGTCCGCTATATCGTTGTTTGAGATCTGCGGAGTCAGGGCGAGAGACTGAGAGGTGGGCGGTGCGGCAGGGAAAGTTCTTTTGCTGCGGGTTAGCACTGCCACATCAAAGGTAGGTGGTTGGGCTGGGGGTGACCATGGAGTGCCGTGCAGTGCGCCAGCCTTGGCGAGGGCATCGGTTTGGTCATTCAGGTCTTTGTCGAGGCCTGGTTGTTTGGAGTGCCCCTTCACCTTTTTCCAGTAGACAATCATGTCGTGTTGTCTAGTCAGGTTGTCACATGCTTGAAACAAGTTTTGGTGTGTGACAGGCTTGCCGTTTGAAGTCTTAAAGCCATTCTGTTTCCAGCTTGGAAGGTGGCATGTGAAACTCAATCTGGCGTAGTTAGAGTCTGTGCAGATGAGGAGTTCTTTGATGTTATGGGCCGAGGCTATTTGCAGAGTTATGAGAATGGCTGCCACTTCAGCATATTGTGATGACTGGGATCCCAGCTTGAAGTGTTGCGGCGGGCAAGGCAGATCATTTACCCATAACACACCAGCACCTGCTTGACGAGAGCCCTCTTGGTTGTAGGAGCATCCGTCAACATAGGCTGTTGTTAAACCTTGGCATGCATTTTCCTCAAAGTATCTGTGACAGGTCTGTTGTTGTGGTTCTTCCACATTGGCTGTGACAGGTGGGGCGTTACCAGAGCAGTTTTGGCAGGCCGCCAGGCCGTTGCCTAGGGCTGACTTGTGGTTTTGAGCATATCTTGCTTCAACATTGCGACCCTGGAGGGCCATTAACCACGTGGCGATGCGGGAGTTGGTGACCACGCCATCACGGATGCGTTGGCTGTTGAGGAACATGACGGGCTGATGACAAGTCTCTATGATAACCTTTTGAGCTCCAATGTAGTTGGAGAATCTTTGGATGGCCCACACGGTGCAAAGCAGGGCTTTTTCACAGTCTGAGAACTTAAGCTCTGGTGGAAGAAGTGTCTTGCTGGCGTAAGCGACCACTCTTTTGTCTTGATCATGTCGTTGGTACAGGCCAGCGCTGAGACAGTGTTCGGAGAATCCAGCTTCTAAGTAGAATTCTCTTTGTGGGTCTGGGTATGCCAGGCATGGAGCTGTACATAGGTGACGCTTTAGCTCGTTCATGGCGTTGTCTTGGATGGTTGTCCAGACAAATGGGCAGTCTTTTTTCAGCAGGGTGGTCAAGGGCTTTGCAATGTCTGCATAGTTCTCTATGAATTGCCGTGAGTAATTGCACACCCCCAGAAAACTTCGCAGTTCTGAGACGTTGGTGGGGGGTTTGATGGTTTGAACGGCTTGTATGCGGCTTGTTTGCGGTTCGATGCCCTGTGACCCGATCAGTAGTCCCACGTAGTTGACTTTGGTCCGGCACCATTGCCCTTTATGGAGTGCAATCTTGGCACCTGCAGTTGTCAACTGGTTCAAAACATAGTCTATTTCTTTCAAGTGGTCGGCAACTGTGGTACTTTTCATCAACACGTCGTCCACATAGATGAGGTTTCCTCTCATTCTTGCATCGGGGCATGCTTTGTTCAGGAAGATGTTAAACTCAGCAGGTGAGTTAGCATAGCCGAATGGGCACCTTGTGAAAGTGAATTGTCTGTTGCCGAAAGTGAAAGCAAGCTTGTGTTGGTCGTCTGGATGCACTGGGATGGTCCAGAAACCTGAGGCTACGTCGAGCGTAGAGAAGATGTTGGCTCCTCTGATTTGGGGTATTTCTTGCTCCAGCTGGGTCATGGGCCATCGTGACAATGGCACCTGTTGATTCAGTTTTCGGTAGTCGATCGTTGGTCGCCACTTGCCGTTTGGCTTGATAACCGGCCAGATGGGAGCAGAATAGGTGCTGTTGCACGGACGAATAACACCCTTTTCAAGCATGGAGTCAATGATCTCTTGCACCGGTTCGTGTGATGCGATCGGGATCTTGTATTGTTTTACATAGGTAGGCGGCGCCTGAGGGTGCGTTGGGATGCGCACGGTGTGAAGGTTGGTGAGACCACAGTCTAAAGAGTCTTTGGCAAATGACGCTTTGAATTTGAAAAGGACGTCTCTGAGTTTTTGTCGGTCTGCATCGTCCTGGATTGCATCAGCGTCCGTTAGGATTTGTTGAACTTGAGATTCAAATCCGGGGTAGGGCTCTCCTGTGGGTGAGTCACCTGCGGAGTTGACACGCGTAGGTGCAGAGGTCTGATCAGTCTCGCTGGGAGGCTGTTCGGAGACCGTGTAGACGCGAGGTGTCGGTTTTCCATCAGTTCACTTCTGCATACTTGATCTTTGTCCATTGGCAGAACAGAGGCGATGGAGATAATTTTGAAGGGTGCTGTGTGCAGTGCATCGCCTGTGCACTCTTCAGGTAGCATCCCGGTTGGAATGGGACCGATGAACGGTAAAGTCAATTCAAAGTCAGGGAAATCATGGCTCACTAGCCATCCCAGCCGGTAGGCTTTTGGGATTGTGATGTCCCCTGCGGTGCAGTTGTTGAAAAGGATGTAGACTGCACGTGATGTCACTTCAGTTAGAGGCGTGGCTTCTAGTGTTAGGCCAAGTTCAATGCCTTCGGGTGACTGTTGGAAGAAACCCAATGTGTGGTTTAAGGCTTGACCACATCGCATGTTGAGTCGAACAGCGACCCCTTTGGTGTAAGCAGGTACTACAGTTTCCTGTTCGCTGATCAAGGTACAGACCTCTGGGATTGTTTGTCCTGACACGAGATTGTCGATGTGTGTGGGAACAACAGCTGGCTGTACAGTCAATGGGGCCCACAGTACTTCGTTGATAATGTCCACATGTGCTTGGAGGCGAATCAGGACGTCTGCTCCAATGTAGACATTGTGAGGTGGGTCTTGGAGGACCAGGAAGTAATGGGTAAGGCACCTGTTGTTCCAGTTCAAGTTCAAAGCACAGATGCCCTTTGCAGTCACCAGGTTTGATGGACATGGATTCAAAGGGAAGCGTGTGCGCTTGTTTGCATAAGGAAGGTCAGGTGTGACCTTAATTAGTTTGTTAAAGAGTGCCAGGCTGATGGCAGAGTTGTCTGCCCATAGTGCGAGCACAATGTCTGTTGTGGGTTGGCCGTTCAGCTGCAGGTCGGTGTTGACCCTGGGGCAGAAAGGCTCGAAGTCTTTTGTGAGTTGGAAGGTGCAGAGGAGTGAACTTGACTCTTGCTCCAGTGTTGGGTGTGTGTCACACTGGCTGTCGGCGAAAGTTCCCGTGACCTTGGTGACCTGGCAGTCTGGCTCAGTTGACCTGGGTGGCTGACAGGGGAGGGGTTCTCGCACTTGAGCCCAAATTTTCAGTTGTCTGAAGTCCATTAGGGGCTCGAAGCGGTCTAGCAGGTCTTTGCCGATGAGGAGAGGGTATGTGTCCATAGGTGAAATGTACACAGGGTGGATTAAACTCATGGGACCAATGGTCAGATGGATGGGAGCTATTTGTTCAAGCCGGATGTCAGTTTGGCTGTAAGACTGCACATTCAAAACACAGTTCTGAGGTTTTAAAGTTCTGTTTTGCCTGTTAGCTTCAAATCTGAGTCTGTCAAAGAGTTTGGCTGATATCAGAGTGAGGTCCGATCCAGTGTCGACTAGTGCTTCGAGCCTCACTTCGTTTTCCAGCGTGATGGAGAGATAGAGCTTGCGTGCTAGTCCCTTTTCGATCAGGTGTCCCAGGAGTTTTGGTGCTGGGGTTTGTGTGGTGATCGACAAACAGTTAGGGTCAGTGTCTTGTGAGTCGCTGCAAAGACACACGACCAAAACAGCACTTTCAGGTATCTCAGGGGTTGGTTCACTGGTGTGAGGGGTTGCGTTGCCCGTTTCTGGATGTGTGGTGGGCAACAGCGAAGAGTGTGTGTCGCTGTCACTTGGTGTTGTGACAGCTGGCTCGGTAGTCTGCGTAAGGGGAGCAGTGTTTGGGGTGCTTGGTTCGGTAGGAGGGTTGTCAGGCAGGTTTCCAGTCTTTACCCATAGTCAGGAGGAGTCTGGCTTGTCCTCCTTGTCCGTTTTCTTGTAAAGAAGCTCTTTCAGGGCTTTCAGGATCTCTGCGGTCTCTGACGCAGACTTACTGTTTCTCTTGGTGGCAGGCTCGGATTTTGACTTGAACTTGCTTGGGGCCTGCCATGAAGGTTTTCGTTGCCGCTGATCTGGGCTAGGAGTCCATGCTGCTGGAGCTCGGCTGGTTCTTGGCCGTTGGTTGGTTTCCCACGTGGCTCCACCCCTTTGGTTGTGGGGGGGCCCTGGGTTACCATAGGGCTCTTCAGAGCGTCGGCTTGGCTGCTTGGGGCGTGCACCCTCACGGTTGCGTTGCCCCCTGCTGGCCTGAAATATTCTGGACTCGTTGTTAAACAGTCTGTTAGTGTGGTGCTGTTGGGCGCCCTCTAGTGACAGCTCTGAGTGTTGATCAGTGATGGGGCAGATAGAGGGAGTTTTCACAGTCTTTTCAGAAATCATTTTCTGCCTGATGAAAGCTCTGTGGGCTAAGTCGCGCAGCTGCTGGGTTGTCATGGTTTGAGGGCAGGCTAGGATGCCCAGGTGGTGACTCACAGTGGGATGCAGATTTCGGAGGAACAAAGTCCGGAAGTTAAAGTTCTCTTCCATCCCTGGTTCGTTTCGTGCGCCGAAGTAGGCTTGCCTGATACGAGCATAATGCGCTTGCGGCGTCTCCAGTCGTGCCTGCTTGAGGTTCATCGCAGTGATTAGTCCTTGATCAGTTTCTGGATCAGAGAATTCCCGGATGAACACTTGTCGCAGGTGCTGGCAGTCCGTCTTGACGGCGACTGGTTGACGATCCAGGAGGTTGCGTACCTCTCGGCTAGGAGTAATTCTGACTAGGTATAATCTGTCCCATGGCGTGACCTGGGGGACAGTGTTCAAATGAAAGTCAATGTCTTTTAGGTAAACGTGAACATCGTGGCCTCCTGCAGGGCTTGGTGTGGAGGTAGGGATGTTCCCTGCCAACTTGTCAAGTTCTTTGAAGCCCATGCCGTGGGGTGTGACAGGGATCGATGGGGAAGCTCCCCCTTCTCAGAGGTCGAAGGTTCTTGTAGGCTGTCCATTGATGTCTGAGGCGGTGGACGTTCATCCCCTTTCACAGCTCTGGGATCTGGCATGAGGTGTGTGGGTCGACCGGTCAGGGAAAACTTTGTAGTGTGTGTTTCCCTGACTCGGTCACTCTGAAGTTCATAGGAGTGTTTTAATTCCTGGTGGACGGCGTCCAGTTCATCTTTATAAAAGTCCACTTGTTGGGAAAGTTCATCAATTTCAGCTTGGGCTGCTTTTAGGCGTTTTTCACAGGCCTTAGCTTTAGCGTTCTCCGTCTTTCCATGCAGCTTTGATCCCCGCAATGAGAGCTTCAACTTGTTGTAGTGTTTCAGATTTTTTTCCTTGGGCTTTCTTTCTTTTTGACTCATTTTGGTCGTTGTCCAGACGGAGGAGTTCCAGGGGCTTTTGAAGTTTGTCCACTTCCTTTTGCAGGCCTGGGTCCGTCTCCTCATCGCCGTCTTCCTCGTTGTCGAGTAGTAGCTGGTCTAGACGACTCTGGGTTTCCGCTTGGTTGCGCCGGGCCTCCTCCGCTTGGAGCCGTGGAGTTGCCGTCTCCTGTTCCAGGTCGGTGGCAGTTCTCTTGTGAAGGCGGGCTTGTGCGACCAGCGGGTGGGCCAGCTTTCCCACGATCCGGGCCCATTCTTGGTGGCTGTAGCTCTGAGTTGGGTCCTGCCTTATCAGCGTGTCCAGCTCCGCGTCCAGCTGTTCCTGGTTCCGGGGCTCAGCGTCGCGGTCCTCCTTGGGAAGGAAGGCGGCGGTCATGGCGGTCAGCCATGTCTCGGGGCTGTCCCAGTGGGCAGCTGGGTTGGGAGACTGGGACATACTGGCTTACTGTAGGCGAGAGGAGCACAACCCACACACACAACAAGACCAAATGCAAGATTGTTCAACAATTTAGGCGCTATCCCTTTAATACGGCGATGCCGTTTACGGGAATTTCGACTAATCTGATAGAGACAGTTAGACAGTGAGCTAGGGAAAATTGTTAAGGTCAGCGCAGGGCCTAAATATAGATTTTTGACAGGGCCGGAGCCTAGTGGGACACTGTTGCCACTAGTGACTCGGCTGTCAGCCTGTTATTTAGCTTTCCTGGGGTGTCTCTGTAGGCCGTGTGTCTGGGTGATCTGAAAGGCACAGTTCACACAGAACAGAGGGAACAAAGGGAGAGAGAAACAAAACCAAACAAGGTAAAAGAAACTTAGATGAGGTTAGACACTAGGGCTAACGGATCTGTAAATGCAGAGAAGGATAACAGTTTAGAAAGTGTTACGAGCTAAGAAGGCTTGCGCCGACTATGTGTGTTTTCTGAGGCAAGGATGGGTAGCACTTTGACACGGGAGAATATCTGATATTCTTGTGGCCTATGCTAAGTGGATGATCTGTATTTCTTTACCTAGTTCCAGCTTGCCTGGGGTGACCCGAAATCACTCTGGCTGGGCCAATGGTGAGGGAAACTCCCCCGTCGCTCCAGACACTTAACTGAGGTGTCCGCGGGCCTTTCCTGTGCATCTACCTTGGTGCGCCCACTCAAACAACTTCGACTTTTAACACAACCTGGCAATTCCGAGGATGTCACCTGCTTACGACACTGCAAAAAGGGTGTCTTCCCAGAACCCCTCTTACGAGGTGGCCCCTCTTTAGGCCCCGGTTTGGGAGGACGTTCCGAGATTGCCTTGTGTCGCAGCGTGAATGACCCCTCTTTGTGGAATTTACCAGATTGCTGATGTCTTTGTTGCGTGCCGCACCAATGGACAGAGACAGGAGGGTCCGAGACTCACGCACAGCTAGCGCTGGTTACGCCGGTAGGAGAGAAACCCCACCCACTGAACACCAACCAGGGATGACGATCGGATCACCACCCACAAGAGGATGCTCCTTGGAAAATACTAAAATGTGGCAGAAGAAGGAAAACTCCAAAATTAATTAAAGTTTACCTTATTTAAACCAAATTGAGTAATTTTCTTTGGGTGTGTAAAATACAAAACCTTGCTACCTAAGGGTAAAGGAGAAAACACAGAAAGGGAATTATGATAATGTGGTTAATCATCAGAGGGACCTAGGAAGAAGGGTCAGTGAGTAAGCAGGAGAACACAGGAGCACGCCGGCGCAGTGGCGGGTTTGGGCCACCAGAGGGTGTGCTCCTAGTGGTCAGCCTGGTAGAGAAGACAAGCTTAAATGAGATCGCAATTCAAAACTGGTTTAAATTCAATTCAGATAAGCATGTACAGAGATGTTACGTAACCCCTAAGGCAGTTGGATGCAGTGTGATGGAAGAGAAACGACGGCAGAGGAAAAAAAAAATTAATTAAAATTAATTAAAAAAAAAAAATTAATAATTTATTTTTTTTATAATTAAAGGCAAATTAATCAAGGTTAAAGAAGAATTGATAAGCGAACTTGATTCCTTAAACCAGCAACAGTTATCAATTTATTAGCAACAAATTAACAAAAGTTATTAATTCCCTGAAATGAGTTGACTCAATCAATTTATCAGAAAGGAGAACAAGGTAATCTCTTAATAAGACTTATGGATCCATCCAAGGGATAAACCAATAACCTTATTCAGAGGGAAACGGAATTAAGTGGAATTCGCCTATAACACAATGTATGAGATTTAAATGAGAATTTAAATCAGGTTTATCTGCTCACGTTTCTTAAAACCCAAGTCTGAATGAGATTATGAATATTAACGAATGGGGTCACTCTTGATGCTGATCACTTTCTATAAGTTGATAACACAGAATGAACCCAATTGCAAATAGACTGAAATCTCAAACAGGACGCAGAGAGAGAGAGACGAACGTCGCGATCGCTTCACCTGTGAAAGATTAGCGATGACTGGAGAGGAAGAATTTCAGGAAATAGAATGACCTAACAAAAATTTCCGCGCGATGGCGCTGTCTTGCTCACGTCGGTAAAAAGGGTCTGGTGGTAATTTGAACTGAGGGGCGCAAGGCTGCGCTCTAGCGTTGAGGAGTCAAATCACAATCAGAACCACTTTATTGTCCTTTCTAGGACGCGCGCAAAATGTGCATGCACGCAGTGATTGAAATCCAGGCGGATTTTTCTCGTGCTATTTTCACGGATGTGTGAGGCAGAATTGAGTTCACTGCTTTTACACTTATACGTACACTATATCACAGGAATTTACATCTGTGAAAGATTAACTCCAAAAACATGAATCATTTAGCGCTAATGATTGAAATGTTCTGGTTTAACTTTTGGTTGACTAAATCAAAAGGTTAAAACTCGGAGTTTTTTCGTTAACCAAACGAATTATAATTCAGGCCTAGGTTAGGATGATCAGAGGAGCATCGCTCTAATCATTCCTCTTTCTTCCTGTCCAAAAGATTCTCGTTTCGAACAGGAGAGTTTAAGGAAATATCTCTAATCGTGTACACGTCTGTACAGCAGTAAATATTTCTTTTGTCACAACTACAGTTTTTAACTTTAAACACTTAAGAGTGAATATCAGTATTCTAACTGCAATTTATTTTTACAATTACCACGACTAACGCATTAGGGCTAGGTAATTTCATTGATATGCTGCAGGGTCTCAACATGCGGCGCGCGCATTCGGTTTACTCAAACCAACTCCCACGTGGGTTGGTTTCGCGGAAGTTCCAAGCGTCTTCAAGAGTTCGTGCTGGATGTTTGCCTTCGTTGGAGGAGACCGCGCACGTACTAACTTGAACTGGCTATTCGCAAAAGTAAACGTGAAGTAAAAGTAACGAGAGACTGATAACTTTAAGAAGTTTCAGAAGATGCAAGAAGATGAGTCCGAGGGCATCAGGAGATTTCCGAAGGAAGTAGATGGAGCCAGGGACCAAAGCAGGAGATAAGAGCGTAAGAGCGAGAGCTAAGATGAAGATGATTAAGAAGAAGACTACGACTAAGATAGAAAGAAAGACTAAGATGAAAAAGACGACGCGTTATGTTCTGTGGCACAAGCTTTTAAGGATGGTTTGCGGTTTGTCCCAAAACTCGGCTGACCAATGAAAGCCGTTCATCACAGGGGCGTGTCTGCCCATTTGATTAACATGTGACATTGCTGATCTTGCGTCTTGAGACAAAGGAAAAGTTATGCTAACTTTGAAAACAAACTTATACATGAGGATATACATTTTGTAATATCGATATATAGTTAAACAAACAGATCACACCATAAGGATTACAGAGACATCAAACACATAGAGTTATTTTGACCGCATTGTTGGGTTACACTTTAAAGCATAGTATTACAGGCATTTTAATTCTTTGGGTACTCGCTGATTACACCTGAAGTTAGATTGGTGAATTACTGTTCTTTTGCGTGCATTCAGCATACTAGAGATCTTTGGTAATCTTTTAACAAGTTTTTAGAGCTGTCCGTGTTTGATGTGTGTGCAGGCTGTCTTGCCCGGAAGGGGGTTTGTGTGTGTGTTGGTATGTGCGCGTGTTTGCACGTACTCAGCGATTAGCATCACGCTGGTTGTGATATACACTCACCGGCCACTTTATTAGGTACACCTGTCCAACTGCTCGTTAACACTTAATTTCTAAGCAGCCAATCACATGGCGGCAACTCAGTGCATTTAGGCATGTAGACATGGTCAAGACAATCTCCTGCAGTTCAAACTGAGCATCAGTATGGGGAAGAAAGGTGATTTGAGTGACTTTGAACGTGGCATGATTGTTGGTGCCAGAAGGGCTGGTCTGAGTATTTCAGAAACTGCTAATCTACTGGGATTTTCACGCACAACCATCTCTAGGGTTTACAGAGAATGGTCCGAAAAAGAAAAAACATCCAGTGAGCGGCAGTTCTGTGGGCGGAAATGCCTTGTTGATGCCAGAGGTCAGAGGAGAATGGCCAGACTGGTTCGAAGCTGATAGAAGGGCAACAGTGACTCAAACAACCACCCGTTACAACCAAGGTGGGCAGAAGAGCATCTCTGAACGCACAGTACGTCGAACTTTGAGGCAGATGGGCTACAGCAGCAGAAGACCACACCGGGTGCCACTCCTTTCAGCTAAGAACAGGAAACTGAGGCTACAATTTGCACAAGCTCATCGAAATTGGACAATAGAAGATTGGAAAAACGTTGCCTGGTCTGATGAGTTCCGATTTCTGCTGCGACATTCGGATGGTAGGGTCAGAATTTGGCGTTTACAACATGAAAGCATGGATCCATCCTGCCTTGTATCAACGGTTCAGGCTGGTGGTGGTGGTGTCATGGTGTGGGGAATATTTTCTTGGCACTCTTTGGGCCCCTTGGTACCAATTGAGCATCGTTGCAACGCCACAGCCTACCTGAGTATTGTTGCTGACCATGTCCATCCCTTTATGACCACAATGTACCCAACTTCTGATGGCTACTTTCAGCAGGATAATGTGCCATGTCATAAAGCTGGAATCATCTCAGACTGGTTTCTTGAACATGACAATGAGTTCGCTGTACTCAAATGGCCTCCACAGTCACCAGATCTCAATCCAATAGAGCATCTTTGGGATGTGGTGGAACGGGAGATTCGCATCATGGATGTGCAGCCGACAAATCTGCGGCAACTGTGTGATGCCATCATGTCAATATGGACCAAACTCCCTGAGGAATGCTTCCAGCACCTTGTTGAATCTATGCCACAAAGAATTGAGGCAGTTCTGAAGGCAAAAGGGGTCCAACCCGTTACTAGCATGGGGTACCTAATAAAGTGGCCGGTGAGTGTACGTGTTCGGTGTTGTCGAGCAAAAGGGGGATCTGGTTAGTTTCCTTGTTTTTCCTCCTCCTATGGTGTCACAGGTCACGAGAGGAGAAGGTTCTCCTTGTTTGCATAGATTGGTCAGATTAGTGGGGGTCTAGCGAGGTTCAGTATCTTTGACCATTTATCACCATTAAAATCACTTAGGCCTGGACACGGTGGTGGAGCCTGGGGTCGTCAAAGTCCAGTTGAATTTGACCATATGTGTCGTAGGAATGTGTTAAAAAGGCTTTCTTTGTTACCATTTGTTGATCACATGAAATGAGTTAATGATTGACTGATCAGAATCCCTACAATGATCACACCTGATCAAGTTCTGAATTGAAACAATTTGATACTCAAAAGGAAAACAAGTAAACTTATCAATAAAGCTTTTTTTCTTCTTGAATATCTGGTAAATAAATTCCCTCTTTCTTTCTGGCTGAGGTTTGAACTTCTTAGTTTCTCTAATTTAAATATTACTATTTGTTGCAGACTAATAAGTTTAGTTTCAGTTTAATGTCCTAATTTTCCTGTCTTTACTGTAGTTAAATCAGTCGCTCAAAAAGAAAACTCAAATCAGTATTTTACCCAGATGATAAAATTAGAATAACAATTTCACATAAATTTACCTCAGAAATGTACAGTATATAACCAAACACTTCTTTCAAGCAATATGTTTGTGTGTATAAACAAAACAAATTGTAATGAGATCTCAAAATTTCAAAAATAAAGATTATATACACTTCAGTCCATTCGATGCTTTCAGTTCAGAAAAATATATCTCAGTCCATCTGATAAATTCAGCTCAGAAAAATATATCTCAGTCCATCTGATAAATTCAGTTCAGAAAAATATATCTCAGTCCATCTGATAAATTCAGTTCAGAAAACTGTACCTCAATCCATCCAGATTTCAGAAGGAAAACACAAAAGGTAAGTAAAAGATCCAAATTCAGTCCGGGAGGCTCGCCATCTTTCTCTTCTCTCAACACGGCTTGATGAATCCTCACCATGCACGTAGATCACAGTAGAAAAAACAACTTCTACATAAACAACAAAAACTGGCCTGTACACACAGGATCACGTTTTTAGAAACTCATTTCAACAATATTCAACAATATACTCTTCACATCAACATTTAGTGTTCATGTACAACATAGGCCATACTTCACATACTACAACATAGGCCATACTTAACATACAGTGAACATATCATTTAATTTTAACATGCATAGAAATACAATACACCATTGTAACTCGTCACATATATGAAAAATAAATCCACAACTCACCGATTCCTCTGTATTAACAGTGTTCTGTTAATATTTTTCTCCATATTACACCACAAACTATAGCGATGACTCAACTAACTCAAGGCTCAACGTTCAGGATCAACAAGGCCATAACAGGTAAGCTCTTTCAGCAATACATCAAGTTTACACTTAATTCAGCATAAAATAACTTTTATATGCTTTGTTTAGTAGCTGTATACTAAATACTTGCTCAAAATTAGATCGTTTTTTTCTCAAATTTCTGGAGCTTTGATCACAATGCGTTTCTCCGTTTCAGCTATCTCTATCCGGTTTCACCGCGTCTCACAGTGGGCGGAGTCAGCATTGCTGCTGATCACACTCAATTGGAAGATCTACATCTGCAGTGCGGATTCCAACTCTAATTGGATAATTTTTACCGCAGTAATTTGAATATGCTTAATATAATTAATAAAGCATTTGATTTATCACAATTTTCTTTTATCATTGTCTTTCTTTCCAAATAAAAACTTTTACTGGAAGGGTGGATATGACAAAAAATATACTTTTTCTATTATCTGCAATGTGACTTATTTGAGTCTGGGTTACACCCTCCCCTCTTAGAACTATGCAAGTCCCTTTGCATTTCACCAACGGGTGTATACCCCCGAGTTAGGAGATATCCTATTTGAGAGGAATCTTGTAGGGACTCTGAGAGAGCAACATTCAGACCTTGAAGGAGGGATTGAACTATGGTCACAAGGGGATTTCCCAGTTCAGGGTAAGTCAGAATTTTGGGTTTCTCTCTATGTTCGGGCAGACCTTCTCAATTCAATCTCATCCTTCTCTGCATCATTTGTTTCTTCATCAATTAGCTCTTTTTCAGCTGAACTGGATTCCAGGATGATTGATTTTCCATTATGATTCGGATTCTGCAGCTCCAAGGTAGGTGAACAACTCATATCAGCATCCCTTTCTCTTTCAGGTTGGATCTCAGGATTTTCAGGTAAGTCAGTTCTAGAATTCACAGGTTCAGTCACAGATATTTCCTCAGTGACCTGAAATCCCCTTTCAGGTATGTCATTCTGAACTTCAAGGTGGACCTCTAAGTTTTTGTCAGATAATGGAACAGAACTTTCCCTGTTTGGGTGAGCCACTTCAGGAGTGTGAACTACAAAAGATTCATTCACAATATTAAGTTGAGGCATCACACAATAACTTTCCTCTTCCTCAGAGTCAGGGATTTCCTCTGTTTCCTCAGAACGTCTACAGGCTGTTTCACTGCGAGTTCTATGCTTGGGAACTGGGCTCTGGATCTCACATTCTTGAATTTCAGATGGAAGAGTTCCACAAGGAAGTAACAAGTCCCGATGTAATGTCCGGATGGGTCCTGTTTGTGTCTCAGGGCATACTTTATACACTGGCAAATCACCATGTTGGTCTATGACTACATAGACTACTCCTTCCCATTTGTCAGCGAGTTTGTTCTTTCCCCTGAGTCGAACACTCCTGACCAAAACTCGATCTCCCTTGTGCAATGTTGAGGCTTTCACACATCTGTCATAGCGGGTTTTATTCCTTTCAGCCATTTTCTTGGAATTTTCACTCGCAATACGGAAACTTTCTTCAAGATGTGACTTGAGGTTCTTCACATATTGTGAATGTGTCATTTCTCCCTCACTCTTCAGAGGTAATCCAAAAGCTAGATCCACCGGAAGCCTAGGCTGCCGCCCGAACATCAACTCGTAGGGGCTGAACCCTGTGGTCTCATTGCGAGTACAATTGTAAGCATGTACAAGGGGTTTTACGTACTCTTTCCAGCATCTTTTCTTTGTGTTCTCTAAAGTTCCAAGCATGCTTAACAATGTCCTGTTGAATCTTTCAACAGGGTTTCCCCTGCTTTCGCACTCCTGCTACTTCGCACAACTCCTTGATTAGATGGGATTCAAAATCAGGGCCTTGATCGCTGTGGAGGCGTTCTGGGTAACCATAATGGCAAATTAATTGCTCCCACAGACACTTCGCAACAGTTTTGGCCTTCTGATTTGGAGTTGGAATGGCAAGGGCATATTTAGTAAAGTGGTCAGTAATTACTAACACATCCTTGATATTACTACGATCAGGCTCTAGAGATAGAAAATCTATGCACACAAGTTGGAAAGGCCGGGTAGTTGAAATGTTCACAAGGCGTGCAGTTTTTTCAGGTGAAGTCTTCCTTCGTATGCACCGTCCACAAGTCTTGACTTTGTGTTCAACATCTGATGCCATCTTGGGCCAATAGAATCTGTTTCAAACTAGATCTAGTGTGCGGTCAACACCCATATGTCCGAGGTCATCGTGCAGGGACTTGAGAACATCTAGATGGAATTTTTTGGGTAAGACCAGTTGGTATGCAGCTTTCTCAGCAAAGCTCCTTCTCCTGTATAGGATTCCGTCATGAAACTCCAGGCGGACTTTCTCTCTAAGGAGGTAAGGTAATCTGGGAAGAGCAGCCCGTAGAGTACTAGGAGGAGTTTCTCCAGTCCGAAGCTGTGCAATAACCTCTCGGATACAAGGATCGGCTAATTGTGCACTTTGAATTTCAGAAGGAGAAAGATGTGAAATGGTGGGTAGACCTCTGCATTGATCCGCCTGTGCATAAGCATCAGGTACAGCAGATTCCTGCATTGCCAAAGAACTGACAAAGGAAACAGGTAAGTCATTTGGACACTCCGGCCATTGAATAAGACGACTGTCACAGATGGCTTTTACAACATCATCACTAATTTCTTGTTTATCAGAATTCATGGTAAGCTGTTCAGTGAAATTAAGAATTCAGGCTTGTTCTTTCAGGGAGACATCATCAGCTGGAAGCTTTGCGTGGGGTCGACGAGACAGCCCGTCTGCATCAATATTCTGCTTCCCTGACCTGTACTGTAATTTGAAATTGTAGGTCGAGAGTGCAGCTAACCACCTATACCCAGTTGCATCAAGTTTAGCGGTGGAAAGAACATAGGTTAGGGGGTTACTGTCCGTCACCACTGTAAACATGCCTCCATAAAGAAAATCATTAAATTTTTCTACCACTGCCCACTTAAGTGCCAGGAATTCTAATTTATGGGCAGGGTACTTGGACTCACTACTTGAAAGTCCCCGGCTCGCATAGGCAATAACTCTAACCTGCCCCTGATACAAAGCAGCTCCCAGGCCTGACATGCTTGCATCAGTATGCAGGATGTATGGCAACCTGGGGTTTGCAAAGGCCAGTACTGGGGCAGATGTGAGTTCTTCGATGATTAATTCAAATGCGTCTTGACAGGAGGTTGTCCATCTACCATTGAAAAGCTCTTTGGGATTCCTGTACATGGTATTACTCTTTAACTTAAGATTCCGCCGAGTAGGAGGATACCCTGAAGTTAACTCGTTTAAGGGCTTTACCTTCTTGGAAAAGTCTTTTATGAAACGTCGGTAATATCCAACAAATCCGAGAAAGGAACGAAGTTCTTTCAGATTTTTATGAATCGGCCAGGTTTTGACAGCTGCTATTTTATCAGGATCAGTTTTCACTCCCTGGTCTGACACTATATGGCCGAGGTACTTTACTGAGGTTTGTGCAAAAGACGCATTTCTCTGGCGCAAGTTTGAGACCATATTCTTTAAGCCTGTTTAGGACTCTGACCAGCCTTTCCTCATGTTCCTCCAAATCCTTGGAGAAGATGATTATGTCATCTATGAACACCAGAACCTCACGAAGGTTTATGTCTGCCATACACTTTTCCATGATATGCTGGAAGGTGCTTGGGGCATTAGTGACCCCTTGTGGCATACGATTAAACTCATAAAATCCTAGTGGACACACGAAAGCTGTTTTTGCCTTGTCTGGACTCTTCAACTTAAATCTGATAATAACCAGATTTTAGGTCAAGTACTGAAAACCACTTAGACCCCGTTAAGGCCATGAACGTGTCTTCCAGTTTGGGGAGTGCGTATGCGTCCTTGATGGTTCTTTGATTTAATTTCCGGTAGTCTCATGCATAGTCGAATGTCACCACTTTTCTTTCTGACTACGACAATGGGAGACGAGTAAGGAGATTGAGATTCTCGGATAACTCCCGCATCAAGTAACTCCTGAAGATGCTGCTTTACAGCTTCCAGATGTTCTGGATGTATGGGTCTTGCCCGATGTTTGAAGGGTGTTTCATCTGCAAGATTTATGTGGTGCTTGACCTTATCAGTACATCCAAAGTCCTGGGAATGTAAGGAAAACACTTCTGGCATCCATTGAAGCCGTTTGGTAAGCCTACTCTTCCATTCTGGTGAGATTGGAGAATCGCCAAAATTGAACTCAAGAACAGATTCTGGAGTGGGCTCTACTACATGTTCATGGTCTGTATGTTCAGAGCACACAGACTGGACTGCCTTCAATTCAGCCACCACACATCTAGGAGGAATTGTGATGTGTGTGGTAGGATTTGCAACTACAACAGGCACATGACAATGTCTGTTGTCTCCAAGAGTGACCATACATGTCTTGACAATCAGACCACAGGGTAAGGGAGAACAAGATGGATGTTCAACAATTGCCCACTTGTCTAAATGTGAACTAGCAACAGAGGCTGCTCCACAGAGTATTGCACTTTGGCTGGCTGGAATCACTTGTGATTGGTTCTCAGATAGCCGCACTAGTCCAACATTTCCTTCGACATTCTGCTTCTGGCGCAACTCCAAAATCTTAAGCACTTGCTTATTTCCATAAGTGGGGAAAAGTATCAAGTTCTCGTGTTGTGCAAAGTTCTTATACAGGTTTTCCAGAGTATTCGTGCCAACCAACACTGAAGGCTGAGAAGTGGAGGGAAGATCAGGGACAATCAGGGCTAAAGTAAATACCTCTGTGTCAACTCCCACAAAGTCCTTTGGGAAAGTGATTGTCAGATCAACATAACCGAGGTAAGGAACATTTTGGCCATTCGCTCCCTCAACTTCCAAAAGATCATTTAACCCCCTGGGGTCTGAGGTCTGTTTGGGGCCCTTGAGAAGTTTTGACATGCCCTGACATTTTTGCTTATTTCAGCTACTTACAACATACCATTGGCCAACATATAATTATGCTATATTCAGCACAAACACTGCTACAATAATACATGAGCAAAATGGATGTACATGTTTGCATTTTATAGAAAAAAAATATTATGCGTGGTAAGTTAGTTTTAGGAAAAAAATTGTCACTGCAATAAGGCCATTTAACAAATACTGAACAGCTGTTCACAAGACTTTTGACTTACCATTCTTGTAGGCTAGAATTTTTACTACAAAATGATGTGAAAATCATTCTGACCACACTTTCACAAACCACAATATAACAATTTAAATATTGCAAGTCAGTTTTTGTGTCAGCACTGCTGTATGCGTGGGAGTGTTAATGGCCATGAATATTAAATGAGATTTACACCAGGGGAGACAAAAGACACTCCCCCAGCAGCTAATGGCCCATCAAGCTGCTCTGACGCAGCCTGAACTAAGAATGAGAGGTGATTAAAAGGTTATGTTTTCTGTTTTATTGTAATTCCTCCATGTGGAGGAACTAAATATTGTGCCTCACAAGACCAGAGTGCTACATAAATAAACATAGTACAGGTGAAAAGTTTGGACACATTCCTATTTTTAATATTTAAAAAATAATAATAATAATAAAAAATTAAGAGTAACACAGTCACACATCTTTATGCCACTCTTGAAAACAGTTCCTTTTCAACTGAAGACATAAGTGAACATCACATGCCTGGCATTTCCATGGTGTTAATTGCGTTTTACCACGCACTGCTTTGTCCGTTCACATGTCCGTGTCCGTTCACCAAGTGTGGCAACATTCCTTTCATCTGATGTCAGCTCAGCTCCTGGAACTGGTACATGGTCACTATTGGTCGGTTTTGGTGCAGTTTTCTGTGACACACCACAGAGCTCTGTGATCAAGGAGAACGGGATGCTGAGACATTCCTGAGAAATTAAAATAAAATAAACTGTTAGCATTATCCAAAGTAAACTGATGGAAAAATAATGGGTATGGATAAAAAAAAGAAGTTTTTTGTAGTTTCTCAAGTTCACTCAAGAATAGGAACTTTTACATTATGATGCTGTAAACACAAATAGGCTACATTTCATCTGTAAAATATTACATCTATAAACTTACTCAGTATGATTCTCGATCGCACTGAGATGGCGAAAGGAGAACATGATGCAGACACATTCCTGAATGAAAAATAAAAAAACTGTTAGCATACATTAACCAAAGTAAACTGATGGACAATTAATGGGTATGGATGCACAATGTATGTCTGTTGATGGTCCATGGGACAGAGAAATATCTATTGATGGGCCATATACATGAAATACTCAATGAACGGATAGTTCGTGAATGACACATCACTACATTTCAAACATTTACACCTGTATTCACAAGGCCATGATAGCGTCATAGGCTAACCGACCATTTATATATCTGTTGCTGGGCCATATGGGACGGAGAAATATTGATGGGCCGACGCGTCGCGTCACCGCGAGTAGGCTATCTGTTGATGGCCCGATTGCACGCATTTAGTGTGGATGGACCATTTGCGAACGCATTTCAAACATTTACACATGTAGCTATTCACAAACATCTGTGCATAAGGCAGGCCTAAGTTATTTACGCATGATATAGTGTCTAGGGTAACCAAAGCTGAACATTTAATTATATAAATAGGCCTAGATATATTATATTTAGACCTAATTACCGGAGCCTGAAATATATTTCTCTCAAACACATTAACATAAGCAGTTATTAGCAAACTAAATACATTACATATACATGAACATTTATATATAAAAAATGTGTTGTATTTAGACAGTAGGCTAGAGATCACATATTTTACCGGAGGCTGAAACATATTTCACGTAATCAGTACGCTATATAACCTAAACATGTAGTTGTTAACAAAATACATAACGCATAGTATTTGATAATATAATAGCCTAATATACAAATTTGTTTAGAGAGTAACAGGCTATATCATATTCAAAACATAGGACACGAGCGTAGGCTGTACTATGCCCGTATGATGTGAGGCAATCTTTTCAAAATATAGTCGGAAAATTCATATGAGCTCTATATGATCAGAAAATGAATTATAACAACTTACTCCGAAATGAAATCTTCGGCGGGGTCAACGCGTTCTTCAAAATGCAGCCGTTCGTCGTCCCGAGTTGCAGGAATCTTCCTCAGAGGAAAAGGTGAATTCTTCCTCGCTGTCCAGAATCATCTGAAGGACCTCTTCGGCGGAGTAGCGTGCCATCCTCAAAACGCGATGAACTATCAGTGAATCTGATGAAGAAACTTGTGTTTCTATGCCACTGATCGGTGGGCGTATGCTTTGCATAACATTAGATCCCCCATTTTACCATGTGAAAAGCGCTGGGGGCGTGGCGGTCTCAGCTAATTAAAGATAATGAACTGAGAACGAAAAAACTGTGCCTCTCCTTGGTTTCAAACGGATTACATAAACTGGAAATATTTATTTTTTTAATAAATTACTTCATTTAAAAGAAGAGAACACAAGCTTTAAAAAGACATATGTCTCGTGTCTCTGTGACAAGTATTGAGTGACTAACAGTGTATTTTTCGGACACGTTTTAGAATGGACTTCACTGAAAGAGAGAACGCAGAACGCGCATCATGTTTATTATTGTTTATTTGGCGAAAAACACAACACTTTGTTTTTATTGTGAGATTCCACAAAAAAATACACACTTCACAGGATCGAATGATGTATAACACTTATATGTAAGATCAAAATCAACAGAGTAATTTGAGTCTTTTTGCACTGATAAGGAAAAAAGTGTGCTTATATCGCCGGCGATACGGTTCGACCCGAGAGGGTTAAGGGAATGAATTGGCTGATCATACAGGTTCTCATTGTAGAAGGATTTTGTGATGGTTGTGACCTGTGAACCAGTGTCAAGTAAGCAGTCACACATTACTCCTCCAACGTCAACTTGCACAGTGCATTTCGCTCCAATCAAGCCCTTGGGTAAGACAGATCGTCATGACCTTGCTTGTGCGTGGGCTGACAGTGCCCTAAAAGGCTTGGTACACTTTGATTCAATCCCAGTTCCCATTCGTCCCGCAACAGGAACTGTGGTCAGTTTAACGTGGCTTAGAACTTACATTCCGCAAGACCCATTCACGCTGTCTCTTTGCAAGCTCATCTCGCTTCTCTGACACCAAGTCTGGATTCGGGTCATTGGAACAAGAACTGACAATGTGTCCATCCTCTCCGCACCTAAAACAATAGCCTGGTTTTGGTCTGGCTGTGTCTGGAACTTTGTTTTTTCCTTTAGGACTGATGGCACTCTGTTTACTTGAGGATTTACACATGTTCGACTTGGGGTTTGGTTTGTCTTTAGACTGTTTTGAAGTTAATAATGCAAGCTGATTTTGGAGTTCTGCAATCTGACTTGCTAACTGAGCAGTAACAGAATTAAATTGAGTCACATCATCTGTAGTGGCTGTTTGAGACTGTATTGCGGCACGCTGCTTAACACTTTCCAGGTGTTGTTTCATTCGTACACTTTTGGAAGCATGTTTGCTCTCCTCAGTTCGTAATAAAGTCATTAGCTCTGCAAAGGATGGGGGTGAATGCTTTTTCTGGCTCTAATTGTAACTCTAGAATCAAAGAATTTTCCCAACATCCTCTGCAAAACTGTTTGAGTAGA
The DNA here is from genome assembly GCA_030378365.1 of Hybognathus amarus. Classification (NCBI taxonomy): domain Eukaryota; kingdom Metazoa; phylum Chordata; class Actinopteri; order Cypriniformes; family Leuciscidae; genus Hybognathus; species Hybognathus amarus. Next base: position 142,455 of record JAQIUQ010000606.1, read on the forward strand.
TGCTTGTCAACTTCAGAGCCAAGAACTCCACCACGGCGCATAGTGGTCTGTAACGCAACATGCAATCGTTGCAAGTAAGCGGATGGTTTTTCTCCCGGGTTCTGGAATATGTTCAGGAACTTGGCAAATAACTCATCCCCATCCTCAATGGGCGTGAAAGCAGAATCAAGAAGCTGAATGTAAGTTGAAGGTGATGCAGCTGGGCCAACGGATTTTACTATGTCTGCTGCTGGGGAAAGAAGGCTCTCACAGATTCTGCGCACTCTGTGGAAATCAGAGACTGTTGGGTCTTGGAAAAGTAGTTCAGCACTAGTGCGCCAAGTTTCATAATCAACCTCGTTAGGTGGATGGGGAGTTCGTCCAGAAAAAATGCGGAGCCGTAGCGGTGAATTTCCAGCTATGGCTAAGTCAGCGGTGTGTACAAGATGTTCCACCACAACTTTCTGTATACCAGGTGGGTTTAAATCACTGACACTGATTGACGGGGATCGTGGGCTTGTGGCTGACCCTTGTGGAACAGAATGATGTTGTGCAGTATTTGCTGCTACCTGGGGCTGCTTAAAAGGAAACTCAGTCAAGAGGGGATTTGCTGAATGAGCAGGTAAGGTATCACCATCAGAAGGAACAGGCACAGGACATGGGTTTCGCACCACGCTCTTGTGAATATGAGCCAACATGCCCTTCAATACATCCTCGAAATTCTCTCCACTGCGACTTGCCAGCTCTTTCAGCTCATTGAGGTAAGTTTGGGTTGTGTTTCGTCCCAGCCTCTCAATATAGACATTTGATAAAGCTGTCACATGGAAAGAGACATCAGGATCATTCTTTGCTTGCTGGACATATGGTAGCACTGTCTGAAGGGTTTGAACTGCTAGCCCAGAGTCGAACTCAACTATCACAGACCTCTTTGACTCTAAGGTGGGGTCACTTATTGGGATGATTCGGTTAATTGACCCATACTGCTTTACAAAGTCCAGTATTTCCTCATCTACATCCGTCTCAGTTAGGCCACTAATTAGGACTGCATTTGGGACTTTAACACCCCTTTCCTCTATAATCTCCATCTCTGATTTACTTGTACACTTACTTGTTTTAGAGGGAAATTCTAAAATTAAAGTTAATAAAGTTATAAAGTTAATGTGTGCGTTTCTCTTTGCCTCCTGGCTGGTGGCTCTCCACTTTTTATGTAACACCCACTAATCAAGGAGTGCAACATTAACTGAATGCTTGACTCAGTGCCTACAGATAGCAACTGCAGTTTGGAGCAATACACTGAGCCAGATGGATGGGCCAATCAGAAGATACCAAGCTCGAAGAAGGCAAAGCAACCACAACACACAAGTTTGAGGGTTTTTTAGATTTTTGTTGTATTAGCTATTCTGATTTTTCTTTGTTTTGATGCAATGAATGAAATGAACAGTAAATAAGAAATAACAAAGATAAACCAAATGAAATGTCAAACTTCTGACAAAAAAAGGGAAAAAATATATACAATATGATCACACCTGATCAAGTTCTGAATTGAAACAATTTGATACTCAAAAGGAAAACAATTAAACTTATCAATAAAACTTTTTTTCTTTCTTGAATATCTGGTAAATAAATTCCCTCTTTCTTTCTGGCTGAGGTTTGAACTTCTTAGTTTCTCTAATTTAAATATTACTATTTGTTGCAGACTAATAAGTTTAGTTTCAGTTTAATGTCCTAATTTTCCTGTCTTTACTGTAGTTAAACCAGTCGCTCAAAAAGAAAACTCAAATCAGTATTTTACCCAGATGATAAAATTAGAATAACAATTTCACATAAATTTACCTCAGAAATGTACAGTATATAACCAAACACTTCTTTCAAGCAATATGTTTGTGTGTATAAACAAAACAAATTGTAATGAGATCTCAAAATTTCAAAAATAAAGATTATATACACTTCAGTCCATTCGATGCTTTCAGTTCAGAAAAATATATCTCAGTCCATCTGATAAATTCAGTTCAGATAAATATATCTCAGTCCATCTGATAAATTCAGTTCAGAAAACTGTACCTCAATCCATCCAGATTTCAGAAGGAAAACACAAAAGGTAAGTAAAAGATCCAAATTCAGTCCGGGAGGCTCGCCATCTTTCTTCTCAACACGGCTTGATGAATCCTCACCATGCACGTAGATCACAGTAGAAAACAACTACTACATAAACAACAAAAACTGGCCTGTACACACAGGATCACGTTTTTAGAAACTCATTTCAACAATATTCAACAATATACTCTTCACATCAACATTTAGTGTTCATGTACAACATAGGCCATACTTCACATACTACAACATAGGCCATACTTAACATACAGTGAACATATCATTTAATTTTAACACGCATAGAAATACAATAAACGATTGTAACTCGTCACATATATGAAAAATAAATCCACAACTCACCGATTCCTCTGAATTAACAGTGTTCTGTTAATATTTTTCTCCAGATTACACCACGAACTATAGCGATGACTCAACTAACTCAAGGCTCGACGTTCAGGATCAACAAGGCCATAACAGGTAAGCTCTTTCACAATACATCAAGTTTACACTTAATTCAGCATAAAATAACATTTATATGCTTTGTTTGGTAGCTGTATACTAAATACTTGCTCAAAATTAGATCGTTTTTTTCTCAAATTTCTGGAGCTTTGATCACAATGCGTTTCTCCGTTTCAGCTCTCTCTATCCGGTTTCACCGCGTCTCACAGTGGGCGGAGTCAGCATTGCTGCTGATCACACTCAATTGGAAGATCTACATCTGCAGTGCGGATTCCAACTCTAATTGGATAATTTTTACCGCAGTAATTTGAATATGCTTAATATAATTAATAAAGCATTTTATTTATCACAATTTTCTTTTATCATTGTCTTTCTTTCCAAATAAAAACTTTTACTGGAAGGGTGGATATGACAAAAAATATACTTTTTCTATTATCTGCAATGTGACTTATTTGAGTCTGGGTTACATCCAGAGTTCCTCAAGGCTCAATTCTTGGGCCACTCCTGTTCAACCTGTACATGCTCCCACTGAGCCGAATAATGAGAAAGAACCAAATTGCTTACCACAGCTATGAAGACAACACACAGCTGTACTTAGCCCCATCACCTAATGACTACAGTCCAATTGACTCCCTGTGCCAATGCATTGATGAAGTTAACAGTTGGATGTGCCAAAACTTTCTTCACATAAACAAAGAAAAAAAAACTGAAGTCATTAAGTTTGGAAACAAAGATGAAGTTCAATGTGAACACATACCTTGAAGCTAGGGGTGTAACAACTAAAAATCAAGTCAGGAATCTCTGTGATTCTGGAGTCAGACCTCAGTTTCAGTAGTCATGTCAAAGCAATAACTAAATCAGCATACTACCATCTCAAAAATATTGCAAGAATTAGATGATTTGTTTCCAAACAAGACTTAAATAAACGTGTTCATGCTTTCATCACCAGCATGTTGGATTATTGTAATGGAATCCTCACTGGCCTTCCCAAAAATACCATAAGACATTTGCCGCTTATACAGAACGCTGCTGCCAGGATTTTGAGCAGAACTAGAAAATATGAACAGATCACACCAGACCTCAGGTCTTTACAATGTCTTCCAGTCACATTCAGAATTATTTTTAAAGAACTATTACCTGTATATAAATACAGGACCTCAATACATGGCAGTATGCTCACTGAATATAAACCTAACAGATCACTCAGATCATTAGGATCACATCAGCTAGAAATATACCAAGGGTTTTTGCAACATCCCATCATCCTGAAATGTTTATTGGGAAATTGAGAGATTAAACCATGTTGATGACCTGAGACAATGGTAGAGTAGTGTAGTGAGTTTAATGTGAAACTCGAGTTCGGGGGACCAGATCTGTTCAGTGGGGTGCTGACTGGGGACAGTCCTAGAGCCCCGAGGAAATCTGTGGGGTGCTGTTTTGATCTATTACTTTCCTAGAGGTTTTCTTGTCCGATTTTCAGAGAAAAATCGGTTCCCTTTCATAGTCACTCCGAGTTCGATTGACGGAGATTGGGGGGTTTCGCATAGAAAGCCAATCCTCTTCGAGTATTTAAAAACGAGCCAATGGCATGAAAATGCCTTGGGTCTGCGGAATTTGCATAGCGTATCTCCGTGCCCACCTCGTGGGCATAAAAGGAGGAAGCAGACACAACCGCAGTATGTTTTCACTTCGGAGCCAAGAGACTTCTTCACTCCACAAGCCATTTTTACTGAGTTAAACTCTTCGAGACGAGCGTCCTCTCCAGTGTTGGTGTGACGGCAGTACCCAGCAAGATTCTGCATTGCCTGCGATCTGAGGAGTGGTCTGCCAGACTTTGCGCTCAGTGCTGAAAGAGTGAATTTCCTCTCATTCTGAAAGAGCTGCACGTGGCACGTCTTTCAAAGATGGCTCGCCCGTGTTCTTCTGGTTGCGGTCGTTTCCTATCTTCTTCCGATGGGCATGAGCGGTGTTTGTGTGTCTTTAGGTGAATTAGGTGACCGCGTAGAGTGGCTTTGGCTGCATCCCAGATCATGGCAGAGGACACTGGAGAATTTCTGTTATCCAGCCAATATTGAGACAGACTGTCTGAGACAAAGGCAGAGAAGGGATCACTGTTTAAAAGGGATGTATTAAACCTCCAGTTGGAGGTTCTAGGAATACTGAATGCATGGTCAATTTGTAAACGTACAGCAGCGTGATCTGATAAGACGATGGGGTCAATATGACAAGACTGAACTGCATGCAGAACATTTTTAGGAAGAAAAAAAATAGTCAAGCCTGGAATATAAATTGTGAGGATGGGAATAAAATGTACAATCCTTCACTTTTGGATTTAGTTGACGCCATATGTCTACTAAACCAGAATCCGAACATAAATTGTTGAGCGCCTTGGATGATTTAGGATTTGATACATTTGCAGATGAAGATTTATCTAGAGAAGCATCCATAATACAATTAAAGTCTCCGGCTAGAAAACCTAAGCCTTTACAGTGGTAAGTAAACAATAAAATAATCTGAGATATAAAGTTAGGGGAGTCTACATTTGGAGCATAAACGTTGAGAATAGTTATGTGGTGATTGAGAATGGAGCCCGTGATCAAGATAAATCTCTCTTCAGGATCTGATTCCTTATGTTCTAAAATAAAAGGTAGATTTTTATTAAAAAGAATGGCTACCCCTCTTTTGTTCTGTGAATAAGAGGAAGAATAAATTTGGCCCACCCAGTCTCTCCTCAGCTTTGAGTGTTCAATGTCGGATAATTTTGTTTCCTGAAGCAGTACTATGTCAGGTTTCTGTTTTTTTCAAATGAGTTAAGATTTTTTTCCTCTTAATTACATGTCCAATCCCTTGAACGTTACATGTAATAAGTTTAAGTGAACCAGCCATAAAGAGTGCGCATTAATCGCGCAGATAAAACGAGAGTTGGCCTACAACTGACAAATAACAAGACATAGAAAAACAACTTGCAACGCGCGCCACCCCACACTCTATCCCCAAACGACAGAGTAAAATCCCCCAGAATGAAGTCAACAAACATAATGATCAAATACAAAAACAAAATAAATTCAAAGACCACCAAAAACAGTTCGGACGCCAGAGATAACGGCCAAACCAAGGAAAGTGTAAAAATAACATAAGAACCCAAAAAGAAACGAGAGTCACATGGGAATAAAATGGAAACTATAATATAAACAGAGAGCTATGCTTTAAATAAAATCAAACCGTTACCTCTTCAATGAGGTTAGCTCTGTTGAATATAATCAGGAGAAAGTCAAAAGTAATGGCACAAGTACACACAGTGTCAAGACAGTTTTCTTGCATTCCTCCCAGACAAAGGAAAATTTTATATCTCAAGTAAGAGTTTCCAAAAAGGTGGCGGCCGCGTCGGGGTATCTGAGAAGACGGATCTGCCCGTTGTGAAGAAGCCATCAGCTTTCCAACGGAATCAAACTCACGACGTTTGCGCAGGACTTCCACCGACAGGTCGGAGTAAAACCTTAATCTGGATCCGTTGTAGATGATATCATGCTTCTGCAGAGCTGCCCTGAGAACCGCTTCTTTCTGGGAGTATCGGAGAAATCGTACTAGGATACTTCTTGGCGGCTTGCTTGCGTCCGGGCTGGGGACTAGAGCACGATGGGCACGTTCAATCTCCAGAGAGGGAAAGTCAGCAGGTAGGCCGACTAAAACTGGAATATTAATTTGGAGAAAGGCCACGAGTGAAGTGGAACCCTCCGCTTTCTCCGGGAGATTGACAATTTTTAAATTCTTCCAACGTCCGCGATTCTCTAGGTCGTCAACCTTCAGCTGTAGGGTATCCAATATCTTTTGCATAGCTGTTAATCGACCGTCGTGATTATCGCATAGATCCTCCGCAGTAGAGATCCGAGTCTCGGCTTCATCCATTCGCGTTTCCAGATCTGTTGCCCGGTTGGATAGATTCGAAATAGAGTTCGATCGATCCGATGGATGTTTTTATGTCACCCAAAGTACTGTCTATCGTGTCCAGACGAGATTGAACAGATTCATTCATGTTATTGACACGCGAGGCTACTGATTGGATTTCCGTCAAAATCTGATCCATTGTTGCCATGCCGATAGCTCCTACAGGGCTCGTTTCGCCCATGGTTTCGCCATGGTGATCCTCAGCAGAGGAACACGTGGTTGGTTGAGTCTTAGTTTTCTTCCTCCCGATAGACGAGCCGGGCGATGAAAATATAGGGAAATCTTTGTCGCGAGGAGGTTTAGGCATACTTGAGATAGAAGAATAACTAATAAAATGACGTCTGTTTGGAAAAAGGGGAATATAATCCGTGGTTTAGCAAAGAGCGGAGTCTCAAGCGTTCATCCTGCAACGGGTCACGTGACCACCCCCCTACTAACTAATTTTTGACCAAACATGATGGTACAGCATTTTGCCTTTGTACGGCAGAATAACACGAGCAGATAAGAGGGTGTCACAGTTTGTGTCGGTGCTTGTAGCAGGTGTGCGTGTTATAACAGGCTCATAGATGCAGTATTGACATAACCAGCCGCTCGAACTAAGAGGGGCTGAGAAATGTTTGAAGAATAGGGATTGGTCCGGCCTCGGTGAGACTGAACACGCTATTACCCCATTTTGCCGGTGAAGCATGCGCACTGGGGGCGGGGTAGCTTACTTGTAACGTAAAGAAAGCTAGCCGTGGTTAGCACAGCTGTCAGCGGCGTGTCCCTATTCGGCGTAATGGCAATGCAGCTCGTGAGCGACAGTTGCGCGTCGGTGCGAGGCTCGAGGGAGGTGAATCCAGTGAGCGAATCGTGACGGCCACATGTTCCGGTGGTCTTTGATAACGATGCTTTCTTCCTGCCCGGTGCAAAAAGGGTGGGGCGATTGCTGTGTATTCTTGGCCCAGGCAGGTGGTCTCTGGCGCTAAGCGGGGCTCTGCATGAGCCGCAGGAGGTGTGAGGCATCTTGAAAAAGATGTCGCTGCTCTTTTAGACAAGTGTCACATGGGTGAACACGCTATTAATCGAAAAAGGATACGTCGCCGGAATGGTGCAGCTCGCGAAGAAGATAAGATAGGAAGATAAGCAAGGAATATGAACGAGAAGGAGGATCCTAAAACAAAAGAAGACATTACCAATCATCATACTATCAAAATCCCAACATGGTTTTGTTTAATCACTTACCCTGAGGATTTCATGTCAGAGAGCATACGTTATCTTCACAGACATACCCATCGCCAGCACCATTGGATAAAGGGAATCACGCCTAGTTAGTATGCGAGAAGAGCGTTAACCCCACATCGTCATAACAGCACTATATAGCGAATGCTTAACAATAAACCTACCTGCAAGGTGAACAATCAGCACATCCACCAAACAGTGCGAAGGAGCAACAGCGCCAACACAAAGCAGCAATATGATTAACATAAAAGGCGATTCCAAATTATGCACACACCACAGCAATTCCCAGAAATCATCACCTATTACAACGTAGCATGCTCACCTACATCAAATACTATGGAAGAACAAGAGGTGAAACTCTGATGCTTTTTTGGTAACAGCCAAACAGGCCTGAAATATATTTTGTACGTTCGAATCCTGTGGATCATGCTACAAACATGATGATCTTATAGAACATGATGCATTGCTGTGTCCGGTATCCTATAACTTTAATTTACTTTGGACAGTGGCTGTTTCTTTTTTTTTTTTTACATAGTCTTGCTTTAACGGTCATTAATATAATATTACATTTTAGTACAATTACATTTATTTGCTGAATTCATTTATTTCTTTAATAACTTATTTTTATATGTAACATTATGTGTACCTCCTGGAAACGTTCAAACGTTATTATAACTTTATGAACTGATATCACTTTATTTTTACGTGCCACACTTAATGTGTAGAGTAATATAATGAATTAAATCCTTGAACTTCCCTGTCTCAATTTATGTGGGGGAAAATCCTGGTTAAGTAGCAACTTCTTTTTAACTGCTATAACGTTAACTGTTGTGAGTTAAAATAATCACCTAATTACTTCAACCTAAAAATGACCTCTGCACTGGACTAAATATATGTATAATATATGACTGCCGAGCCGCTTTCACCCCAAAATGGCGGAAACTTAGGGCTGTTGCTGGGGGCTGGTGTTGCAATGGAACGTTCTATTGGCTTTCACTTCTTGTCAATATATGTTCTTTGCCTACATCCACCATCGACACGAGCAAATAAACAGGGAGAGCGGATGTGACGCATTCCGGGTGACAACCAATCAGCCCTTAAATGGGAAGTATCACGGCTGATAGGCCAATATTGCTGTCAATCACCTAATCCTGTTAACATCAGATTCAAGTGCGAACAGACCCGCGTGTGCAAAAGAACTATAAAAAGGCGTCAGGCAGCACTATGTCTTATGCAAGTAAACATTTAAGTAGGGAAATAAATTAAGTGATTACGTGTTTATTTATAGTGTAATATGCTACCAAAACCAGCGAAGTTACGCGCAGGTAATATAAAAAACAAAGGGGAGGATGCAAAAAAAGAGCTGTCACTGTAATTCTTGGCACATCACTGTCCTTCCTCTGACTACCCTTCGCAACTGTCTTGATAACATTGTGTTGTGACTCCCATGAGTGCAGAATTGTGACGAATGTTGATCTAGAATGACGTAAAAGTCGCATAAATTCCGATATGACTTATCAGACTGAGGTCGCATAGTAAAATATCTGACCTGTATTGGATTTAGGACCACATACTGTATGGAAGTGGCACAAATCGGAATTAAAAAGTTCCCGATTCCATGTGGTTTGTGCTGTTCACACTGTGAAAAATCACGTGAGCAAAAAAAAAAAAAAAAAAATCATGTTTGGGCCACATTTACCTGCAGTCTGAATGTTCCTTTTACCCTCTCACGAGGTCAAGTTCTATTGGTTTAGAGTAAGTTTAGGGTGGGGTTTGGAGTCAGAAAGGAAAAGGAAGACTATACCTCACAACTGTTATACTCCAAAAGCTACACATTGTCGTTTGGACTACCGTGCTTGCTTTTGCCATTAAATAAAAAATAAATGACTGTAATTACACTTGTCTGTTACGGTTTTCTGGTAACAGTTTATTTTAGGGTCCACTTCTTTTCACGGTCACCAGCTCAGTCCTCATCTAGTACTATATCCAGTCACATGATCACCATCGCCTGAATACTAATCATCACCAGCTGTCACCGATCATCTAATCATCTCAGCACCAGTTTTGAGGATTTGCCGGACGCACTCACTCACTCACTCGCAATTTCTTGTCTCGGATTTATTGTCTTGTTGATGAACTATATTCACTTGTATTGTTACTTACCTGAAGCATACTTTCCTCTTTGATTCTCTCTATCCCTGTCTCCAATCTTCAGTTCCTCGATCGTCATCCTCCTCCAGTCTCAATGTAAACTTCCTGAAGAGAAAAGGAAAGTTATTTTATATCAATCAGTGACTGTTTAAGGTGTGTAGTGGGTTTTCACCCATCATTCATTCATCATCATCATCATCTTCACTGCAATGCTGCTAGCTATTTCACTCAGTTTCCAGTTTCCTCATTTATGAAAATAAAGTGTTTTGGATTTTGAATACTTACCGATCTGTCCAGTGTGTTACCTGACATGACTATTAACTTGCTTAATAGCAAGCATATCAATTGGTAATTGGCTGTTTATTATTACTTATAAAGCACATATTAATCCCTTATTCTGCATGACCATATTCTACGTCCCTTAATCCTACCCAATATCTAAATTTAACAACAACCCAACTATTTATAAGCAGTAATTAGTAGTTTATTGAGGTAAAAGTCATAGTTACTAGTTAGTGAGTCTAAATGGGGTGTCTTCAGAGTAGAATTGTGGTATTAGATGCTTAAACATATTTGACAAGGAGATCAGACTGGGGTACTACTTTTAAAAGTAGCATTCCTTAATACTGGAAATGAATGTGCAGGACAGTGAGAAATGATAATTACTAGGGATGCACCGAGACCAGATACTGGTATCGGGTATCGGCCTCGATACCACATTTTTTAAAGTACTCGTACTCGTTAAAAGTCCCCCGATACCGGGGACCGATACCACGGTCTGATAAATGGGTTAATCACAGGCCGCGAGTGCCGCCCCCAGGCCCCGGCTGCAGCTCAGAGCGGGGAGATGGCGAGGCGAGACGAGACCTGTCAGCCGCGTGGACCAAGTCGGTACTAAAAAATGTAAACGTCACGGTACCAAGTCCCGGTGGTACCGAATACCTGATCAAACCCAGTTCCGTTTGCACATGCATGCACGAAGGGCGTGAAGTTGCGTCATCATCATGAAAGCGCTGAGACATGGCGACCGGCGGCGCTGCTGATGTGTGTCTGTGTATATTAAACTGCCAAACGACTGTTTAAATATAAAACCTGCATGTTCTGCTTGTCTCTGTGTGAATGAACAGTGCAGACGCGCGGTTTCATTTAACGTTAGCTACCTCTCACACACACTGAAGCTCGAGTGACGCTCGCGCTGTTCTCCGTCTCTGCTGCCTCACGATATGATGACATGATTCATGATTTCATCTCTGAGAGTCACTTCATGAGTAACGGTAGGTATTTTACCGTTTCATTTGAGAAAAACGATCGTCATATCATTTCTTTTACTAGGTGTTTCTCAATGTCAAGGATACTTCCCTTTGACATTGAGAAACGCCCAGTGTCTATGTATCAGAACACGCACAGAAACTCAAAGGTCTTCACGGCAACCCGTCAAAATAAAAGTTTGGTAAGAAATTGACAGAAATAATTATATTAGGCTACTGTACAATAGATTTAACTACGTCTCTATTAATCAAAATTGCTACTACTAATAATGTGTGCATAAGGTTGCTTTTTCTCTTGATTTTTTATAAGCAATATTTCTCAATATCATCAATATTTTCGTATAAACAGCATGTAGCCTTCAATGCTTTCATAAATGTACCATCATAAATAATAGTCATTGAATTGAATTTTTTTTATTTAACTATTTGGAAAAAAAGAAAGAAAAAAAAGAATATATATATATATATATATATATATATATATATATATATATATATATATATATATATATATATATATATAAAATGAAATAAAATATAATTAAATAAATTGGAAAAATAGTTAAAACTGATTTTAAATCATGTTTTTTTTATTAAGTACTCGGTATCGGTATCGGCGAGTACTGAAATGCAAGTACTCGTACTCGTACTCGTTTTCCAAAAAGTGGTATCGGTGCATCCCTAATAATTACTTAAAAGGAGAGAGTGGAAAATATTTTTGCAAGTGACATGTTGGGTCTCATTCAGTTATAAATAAGTAAAGGAATTCATATATGCACAGAAAAGATCTCATGCAAAAATCTTCCAAGACTTATTTTATGGTCACTTAGTTGTTTGGTTTTACTCACACACAGGTTTTCACACAAATGTATGCGTGTGGTTGGAGATGCAATGAGATCGAATGGGTCTTATTGTTGTGATGTCAATCTGTGCTGTCTTTTCATGTTTAGCAGTTCCCTGTCATGTTTATTAGTCTCCCCAATTGTTTCAGATTAGCCATGCCCCCTTGTTATCTTGTTTAGCTTGTTTGGCCTTGTATTTAAGCTCTGTGTTTTAGTCTACTCTTTGTGCGTTCTTGTGTTGTTACTGTTGGTTATACTGCTCCTGAGTCTTGTTCCTGGGGCCCGTTCTTCGTACGTTGCTTAAAACATCCAAGATCAAATGAGACATCCAAGAAAATATGAAGAGTTCAGATGCAAAAGCCTCTAAGTGCCATTTGAAATTTCCTTCTAAAATGATCATTTTTTTCAAGCTTGTATATTTAAGTTCAGTAATTTCACTTAAATGGCAATGATGATTACCTATTAATTGTCATTTAAGTGAAATTACTCAACTTAAATATACAAGCTTGATAAAAATTATCATTTTAGAAGAAAATTTCAAATGGCATTTAGCATCTGAACTCTTCATATCATCGTGCTCATCATGATCCGGCTAATTGGGTTCTTTGAACACTCCTGCCGGTTATGATTAGTATAGCTGGATTGAGTCATCTGAGATAACTGTGCATTCTCGCATTGGTTTAAAAGGGGACATATACCGATAGCAGAAACAGTGATCAGCAACACTGCTATTGGCTGTTCAGCATGGCCAAAGAACACACCCAGTTTTTCTCCCAAGCAGAGCAAGAGCTTTTTAATTGAAGGTTATGCCGAATTTCAGTCTTTAATTAAAAAGCCAGGGAACACCTCAAAGTGTGCAAAAGCCAGGAGAGAGGGCTGGCAAAAGTAGAAGACAAATTAAATGCGTTTGTGGTGGCCATGTTAGATGTTTTAATAACTTATTATTATTTTATTTTTATTTTCATAATTTCAAAAAAGTAGAAAAGCAGCTTTTATTATTTACCAAAAAGGAGCTGTTTTGTAAATAATTACTTTGTTCATTGTAATGTCAGAGTCACCACACTATAATGAACATGGTGAAAATGAAGTACAAAAATATTCTACTTGGTAATTTTTGATAGGTAATCCAAAAACAATAATAATTTTTACTAGGCCTTATAGGGCTACTAGTCTCTTTTAAAGGGGTGTTGAACTGAGAAATCAAATTTTCCTTGAGCTTTTGACATCTAAGGGCATCATCATATTATAAGAATATCCTGTAAGTTTCAGAACTGAAAACGTCCTTGTTAGTCCAATAAAAACTTTTATTGACACCAGCCTCAACAAACAACTCGTTTTTAAAAGTGGGAAACTATGACGTCAACGGGGTTAAAACACCACCCCTGCAGAAGAAGATCAAAGCCTGCTTCAACACGGGCGGTTTAGCCCCGCCCACGCATAGCTAAGTGGCATAACATACATGCCTACCTCGTGATGACAAACCGGATCGAGCAGAATATTGTGCAGTGCCTGGTTGTGGAAGACAGTCGCTCCATAAGCTTCCTGTGGATTCCAATAGGACTGCATGGATAAACTTTACTTTTTAATGACGTTCCAGCCGATGAGGGTAAAACATCGTCGACTGTTCACTTCATTTCACTGAGGATTGTTTTGTAAACAAGACTGGATTTGCAGACCGATTAAGAGTAAAGAACGACCCCACGTGCACTGACGGGTGAGTTAAATTCATTATAATATGCAAAACTGTTATCCACTCACAGCAGTGGGCGTTTATTTTCAAATCTTCAGTGCGACACGCCCATAAAAACCTGACCGTTTTTCAGGTAGGCTCACAACTTGGGTACAAAATAGCCTATTACTTATTCATTACTTGTTTTTGAATGCAAAAACCAAGCGAACGTCATAAATTGACCTCAGACAACAATATAATAAAATTTAACAAGCCAGTTCATGACCCCTTTAAAAAAAGGAACTGTTAAATAAATGATTGTCTGTTTATAAAAGCAACCAGGAAAAAGGCTGAGAAAAACAAAACAAAACTAAGAGCGCCAGGTAAATTTTGCGAATGGCATGACAGAAAGCTTATCAAGTTCTCCACATCTCCAATAGTGTAAAGGAAGCCACTCACAAAGAATTTTAGGGCAATACAAACATTTTGTGCTGTTGTAAAAGCTGCTGTAGGTAACTTTAGTAAAAAATATTTTTTGCATATTTGTTAAAACTGTCATTATGTCCTGACAGTAGAATATGAGACAGATAATCTGTGAAAAAATCAAGCTCCTCTGGCTCCTCCCAGTGGTCCTATTGCCATTTGCAGAAATACAACATTCCTGTCAGAAACAACCAATCAGAGCTAAGAGGAATGTCTTAGCAGTGTCAATCACGCTCGTGTACACGCAGATCACACCCCTCTCTTGCACAGCGCGAGCGCGTACCATCGTTCAAACTCAAGATTGCCGGCGAGCTGCAAGTGCTGCGCTTATGACGGAGAAGTACCCTAAACTGCCCATTCTCGAGGGACACCTGCTCATAAAACAAAGAGGTAAAGGGAAAAAGAGCCGATGACGATAAACAATCTTGTCTAATTTGTCGGCCCATTGTCAAAACTAGCCGCATAACATGTTCATAAAACGTCACGCACTCTGCTAAGCAACAATTGAAACCTGCTATTCACTGGTGCTGAAATAATGTACTAGCACACCTTATCTAGCATTACATATCACTAGAATAATTACTTACATAACGTTAGTTACCGTTATATTAACGTTATCTTACTAGCTATTTATAACTTATAGAAAGAGTGCAACATGTATTGGAAAATACATAAGGATTTGAGGACCAAGTTTGTAGTCAAAGTATGGGCAGGCCATAGTCAATGTAAAGCATATTGTTGACGTTTAGTCCCTATTAGTGAATGTGCCATATAACTTTTTATCCGCCGTCATCGGTGGCCCTGTTTACTAGCCTGTGCATTCACGGCCGGCTCTGCTGTGGGGTACGAGCTGTGGAGGGAGGGCTGTAGAGCAGCAGAGTGCAAGGGGTGGGACCTGTAAGTTGTGCTTGTTCAAATTTTCAGACTAAGTCAACGTTTTCTCAAAACTCCCTACTGCAGCTTTAAAGCCCGACATTGAATCGAACATTAAATGGTTAGTTCACCAAAAAATGAAAATTCTGTCAGTATTTACTCACCTCATGTTGTTCCAAACCTCTATGTGTTTATTTGTTCTGCTGAACACAAATGAAGATATTTGGAAGAATGTTTTAGTCAAAACAGATCTCAGTCCCCATTGACTACCATAGTAGGAAAAAATACATACTGGTAGTCAATGGGCATTGAGATCTGTTTGATTAAAACATTCTTCCAAATATCTTCCTTTGTGTTCAGCAGAACAAATAAACACATAGATGTTTGGGACAACATGAGGGTGAGTAAATACTGACAGAATTTTCATTGTTGGGTGAACTAACCCTTTGATGTGCATTTCCAACAAAATAATAACGTATAATTCGACACCTTCACAACGATCATTTCATGAGAAAAAAATAAATAAATCACAGAAATTAGGCTAGGCTACACTATCCTTTAGCTGCGCTAAAAGGACTTCCCGTATCAGCCGCGATCTAATCCTGCTAACATGAAATAAGCCTGCTCGCGAGCAGGTTCAAGCTGATGGACCTGTTGCTATGACAGCAAGTCCAGGATGAGCGTCGAAGAACCAAACAATCCAAGATCATGGCAAATCGCCAACAATTCAAATCCAGCTAACTGAGTAAGCGACATACGAAGAACGGTGCCCATAACCCCTGGTCTTAGTCTTTGTATTGTTGTCAGTTTATTGAAGAAAGTGTGCTGCATGTGGATCCTGCTTCCTCCTCTTTCTACCGCACCGTAACTCTTATATTGTCTGACATCACTTCCACTTTTCACTTTTTTTTCTCTCATTCCCCTTTAATTTTCTCAAAGCTATGTTTTCTCTCACACACTTCACACAACCTCTTAGCTGCCTATATCTATTATGCTCATGAATTCAGCTGCCAAGGATGTTTACTCTAGAATCTATGCTGTGTGAGTAATTATGGCCAGTCAGAATATATATCATAATCCTATCTGGATTACATGAAAATGTCAGTGCTTCAGCACTGGGAGATGCTTTGTGCTGCATTTAATAAATAAATAAAAAAATCTGAGTCGTTTGAGTTTTTGTCCCCCAGTGGGCCAGAATGCTGCAACGGAGACAATAACAAAGAGGACTCAACTCTTTGAGCAAAGCTGGTTTCTTCTTTGACCATCTCTAAAAATTCCTCCTAGACTACTGAGAGTTTTGCCAACCATCCAAGCAGGAGAAACAACATCAATGAAGGAGACAGGAAAAGCAACACAGGGATAGATGGTGCATAGGAATGCTATGTCTGCATAACTGACATAAGCAGGAAGATGCAAGAGCAGAACGATGTTGATGCCACAGCTTCTGCAGAAATTTGCTTCTGTGCTTTCTCACACACACAAGATGTTGGTCAGATGTGTGGAGTGACACAATAATGTCTCATATTGTGAGGGTCACATATGAGTGACATATTTTCAAGTGGATGGTTACTAAGTGGAAAGATTGTCTCCAGGCTGCCAAGAAACTACAAATCCCTGCCTGCATAATCTGCTAGGCCACTATAATGGTGCGTTCATGTGCAATGGTAATTATGGTAAATACCAAAAGCTGATGTGGAAAATGCACATGAACACCCCCTCATGGTATTTTCCAATGGGCAACTCGTAGAATATTTTGATGGACAAGTGGCCGAGATGAGATAACCTTTGACCTTTTCAATATGGCGGAGAGCACCGCAAGAGTCGTGAATGGTAAAAATATATACTATTCATGATCAAGGAAATATATAGCATATTATTTACCTTTTGAGTTTGATAAATAATTTTCTTGCTGTTACAGATGACTTAAGCAATCTAAAATAGTTTTAGCTAAATAACAGGTCTGGATCTCCATCTTTTTACCACATTACGACAACAACAGCACTTGAACACAACACACTGGTAAATACCAGTTCACAAGTGGAAAATATCCTATTTTCCATAAGCACGTGAATCGCACCATAATATTATATTCCTCAAATCACTTATGCACTTTTAGTCAATGTCTAGATTTTTTTTCCCTAAATATGTCATGTTTTTATTGTTTTAAGAAAAAGCTCAGCCATAAATAAAAATACTGTGATTATTTACACATCCTTATGTTGTTTCTAACTCAAGAAATACAAAATGACACCTTTAGCAGAATGTTAACACCACTCTTTTCCATACAATGAAAGTAGATGGAGAATAATGCTGTCAAAGAAGAGCCATTAAACGTTTCATAAAACCAAACTTAACACAAAAAATGCAGAGGCTTTTCACACTGAAAACAATTAGCAATAACTGCACAAATAATGTTAGATACTACTTGTACTTCTAGATATTTTCTACTACAAAGCAGCTTTTTGTAGTTATTTTCTACTACAAAGCAGTGAAAGTCACTACAATATATATATATATATATATATATATATATATATATATATATATATATATATATATATAAATATCTAATATCTAATAAATATCAATATACAGTGATATATATATATATCACTGTAAAAATATTTTCATGATTGTAATCACAACATTTTTTCTTTTGTCAAATCAACTTAAATAATTTATATAGTTCAGATAACATAATATTTTGAGTTTCTGATGATTAAATCAATCTCCATTGTATTAACTCACTTTTTCCATTTCAATGAACATAACATTTTAAGGCAACCAGGTTACTTCATTTTTTTAAGTTAAACCAATATTTTTTACAGAAAGTATAGCTTTGTTTGACAAACAGATTATTCACTTTCTTTCCCTCTGCAGTAGTTCTCAAATGTGTCACCACAAAATGCATCATTGTTTGATAGTATGAAGCACCACATCGAGTTATACAGACCTCTTTTATGCTGTTTTTTTTTTTTGTCAAGGTAGAAGTCCAAATTCAAGTGGCACCCTATTGCACAGTTCTAAGTCAAATGATGTAAATTCAGACTCTCCATGATGAATCAAATGTTGTAGTAAGTACTGGAATTGAATTTTACTCAATTTATGTGATTTTGCTCAAATTTGCTGCACACATAAAACAAGAAAAAAATAAATAAATATAAATCAAGGACCTGCAGGCTGTTTGACACAAGCTATTGTTTTCGAAGATAACACTGTCAGCAGATGAAAATGTGTGTTAGTGAGGCTGGGTGGGTAGGTGTGTTGTTGGAAGCTTCAAAGCCCTCCATTTCTGTTGTCCTCATCATTAATTACTGAGCATCCTGTAGCACCCACAGCTAAAGTAAAGATAGTTGTTTTTCAAGCCCTCTGCCAGTTTCATTACCGCTAATGCTAGCGTGGGCTCTCAGTACTGACTGTCACCATTTGTGTGTGTGTGTGTGTGTGTCACAAGTTGACAGTCACCTGGATGTACTGTAGTTCAAATATCAAGGTAGAATAATTGGGGTTAATTGCGTATATTGTAAACACTGTGTACAACAAAGAAGCACATCTCTGCGGGGAGGCAACCTGTCAATTTATAAGTACATTTAGAGTGATTGAGACTGCAAGACTGATATGTGTGTGTCTGAGGAAACAACAACACTGGAACACCTTCTGCAAGAAGGGCGTTCTGAAAATTTTTCCTATTTTTCTTATGTGCTTTTCTTCCAGTTAGTCTCAAATAAACAGACGTTTGACTGTCAGCATAAGATTGTCCAATTGCAGTTCTGCTGTGGATCCAAGAACTGCCAAAGAGACTGCTGTAAAGAAGGTGAATGCAGTTTGCTTTCAGAAAGTCAAAAGTCAGAATGCGACTTTTGTCCCAATGTATAATGTATATGGGTAAGGCTAAGGACAGGTTTCATGTCATGGTTAGGTTTAGATGGAGTATGGTAGATGGAATTTCAGAATTTAAAAACAGGTGTAATGAATTGCATTTGTTTGTTTGTTTATATATATATATAAATAAATATATATATATATATATATATATATATAACATTCACCATAAGAACATACACAATAAGTGTATTTTATTAAATGTATTATGCTAGTACTGAGTATAGAAGTCGGTCTGTTGACTTTTAAGAGCAGAAAATTCTTCAAATTGCACTTGTAAAAATTGATTTGTTGACTTAACTTTGATATTTTTTTGTTATCTTTTTGCATTGTTTTTTTTAGTTTAACTAACTTATTTGGAAAAGTTTACCTGACAAATTTGGAAAGGTTTACCTGACAAGTTATAAAGTACAACGAACTGATTTAATTCAGTTAAGTAAACTTTGAATTTAAGTAAGTAATTTTAGCCAACTAAAGATAAGTTCCCGTTCGAAGGGAACTCAACAATATGTCGAATGACGCAATGGGGGAACGCCTCACGGCGTGACAGGTGTCTGAAATCAAATATCAACTCACAGTAATCAGGTTGACCGGCGACAGCCCGTGCATCATCAGCTTGAATGATGAGCGCGTCAATCTGGATGTATAAGAAGGGCGCCTTGAAACCGTGACAACATCTTTTCGTCTTCAGGGACTGTTTGTCTGTGTGATAGTATCAACGATTAAGCGCAGCAGAGATACGGAGAAACACTTTGCGCAAGTGTGCCCGACTTGTGTCCAGATATTTGACACCAGAGGATTCAGCACAATCTGTGCTTGTTCTGCCCGGGAGAAGAGCACGCGCAGGGAAGTCTTCTCGGGAGTTTTCAGCGCAAACTGCTGAGAGTTTTCCTTTTCAGAACTCAGTGGCGGTCTCCGAGCTCCGTGGAGCTTTCAGATGGAGCTGGCAGATTATCGGGAGAGGGTGCGTAACCTCGCGGATGACTCTACCAGCTGACGAGGGTGAGTTACAGATTAATGTTAGAACATCTAAGAGAGAGAGAAAAGGAGCGCTTTCTCTCTCTGGTGAATCTGTAACTGTTCTCTTCGGGCAGGGCAGGAGTTGGCTGTAACATATATATATATATATATATATATGTGTGTGTGTGCGCTCACTGGCCACTTTATTAGGTACACCTGTCCAACTGCTCGTTAACACTTAATTTCTAAGCAGCCAATCACATGGCGGCAACTCAGTGCATTTAGGCATGTAGACATGGTCAAGACAATCTCCTGCAGTTCAAACCGAAGCATCAGTATGGGAGAAGAAAGGTGATTTGAGTGACTTTGAACGTGGCATGATTGTTGGTGCCAGAAGGGCTGGTCTGAGTATTTCAGAAACTGCTAATCTACTGGGATTTTCACGCACAACCATCTCTAGGGTTTACAGAGAATGGTCCGAAAAAGAAAAAACATCCAGTGAGCGGCAGTTCTGTGGGCGGAAATGCCTTGTCTGATGCCAGAGGTCAGAGGAGAATGGCCAGACTGGTTCGAGCTGATAGAAGGGCAACAGTGACTCAAATAACCACCCGTTACAACCAAGGTGGGCAGAAGAGCATCTCTGAACGCACAGTACGTCGAACTTTGAGGCAGATGGGCTACAGCAGCAGAAGACCACACCGGGTGCCACTCCTTTCAGCTAAGAACAGGAAACTGAGGCTACAATTTGCACAAGCTCATTGAAATTGGACAATAGAAGATTGGAAAACGTTGCCTGGTCTGATGAGTCTCGAGTTTCTGCTGCGACATTCGGATGGTAGGGTCAGAATTTGGCGTCTACAACATGAAAGCATGGATCCATCCTGCCTTGTATCAACGGTTCAGGCTGGTGGTGGTGGTGTCATGGTGTGGGGAGTATTTTCTTGGCACTCTTTGGGCCCCTTGGTACCAATTGAGCATCGTTGCAACGCCACAGCCTACCTGAGTATTGTTGCTGACCATGTCCATCCCTTTATGACCACAATGTACCCAACTTCTGATGGCTACTTTCAGCAGGATAATGCGCCATGTCATAAAGCTGGAATCATCTCAGACTGGTTTCTTGAACATGACAATGAGTTCGCTGTACTCAAATGGCCTCCACAGTCACCAGATCTCAATCCAATAGAGCATCTTTGGATGTGGTGGAACGGGAGATTCGCATCATGGATGTGCAGCCGACAAATCTGCGGCAACTGTGTGATGCCATCATGTCAATATGGACCAAACTCCCTGAGGAATGCTTCCAGCACCTTGTTGAATCTATGCCACGAGAATTGAGGCAGTTCTGAAGGCAAAAGGGGGTCCAACCCGTTACTAGCATGGGGTACCTAATAAAGTGGCTCGGTGAGTGTATATATATATATATATATAGAAAAGGCATGCCAGTTCGGCTGCGACCGACCACTTCAGCCCTCCTGCCCAGTGTACGCTGAGCTGGTTGACATTATGGGGCGCACCACAGACAGATTGCTGTTGCAGTGGAGGCGCGTCTGGGAGGAACCCGCTCATGGTATTTTGGGTGGCTGGCTCCTCCCCACCCGTAAGCCACCAGCCCGGATGAGCCTTCCATTCCTTTCCGATCTCCACGCTGGGATCGAGAGGGTATGGAAGAATCCGTTCTCCTCACGTCTCTATCTACATCAGCGGGCTAGTTTCGCTGCTGTGGAGGGAGCCGTGGAGCACGGATATGTGTCGATGCCGCCAGTGGACGAGACGTTGGCTAACTATCTCGCCTCTGGTTGGTCCTCTTCACTAAGAGCTCTGACCCTGTCATCCAAGCTGCTCAAGACATCTTCATGCTTGAATGACAGAGCGTACACAGCAGCAGGTCAGGCAGGTGCGGTTCTGCACACCCTTGTGGTCCTTAGGCCTACCAGACCGATCTGCTGCGGGACTCCGGGCCACCAAGCAATCTGCTGTTCCATCGGTGCTATGGTGGCCACGGAGAGACCTCTGTGGCTCTACCAGGCTGACATCGGGGAGAAAAGAAAAATTTTCTCCTCGATTCGCCGGTTTCGCTTTCTGAGCTTTTCGGCCCTTCCGTCGAGACGGTGGTCGATAAGTTCAGGGAGGGCGCGTTCTGCGGCGCTTAAGAGCTGCATAACGCGGAGGTCCTCTGCCCAGCCACAGGCAGGCGGAGGGGCCTGGTCTGTCATGGTCTGAGGATCACAGACAGACCCAGAGGATCTCAGGTCCTGGTTATGAGCTCCCACATACTGTGGTGGCCGGGTCACAGGCCTCACCAGGCCTTCCTGGTTATAAGCTCCCACATGCTGTGGTCGCTGGGTTACAGGCCTCACCAGGCCTTCCTGGTTATGAGCTCCCACATGCTGTGGTCGCTGGGTTACAGGCCTCACCAGGCCTTCCTGGTTATGAGCTCCCACATGCTGTGGTCGCTGGGTTACAGGCCTCACCAGGCCTTCCTGGTTATGAGCTCCCACATACTGTGGTCGCTGGTTACAGGCCTCACCAGGCCTTCCTGGTTATGAGCTCTCACATACTGTGGTCGCCAGGTTACAGGCCTCACCAGGCCTTCCTGGTTATGAGCTCCCACATACTGTGGTCGCCAGGTTACAGGTCTCACCAGGCCTTCCTGGTTATGAGCTCCCACACATTGTGGTCGCCAGGTTACAGGCCTCACAAGGCCTTCCTGGTTATGAGCTCCCACACATTGTGGTCGCCAGGTACAGGCCTCACCAGGCCTTCCTGGTTATGAGCTCCCACATACTGTGGTCGCTAGGTTACAGGCCTCAACAGGGGCCTTCCTGGGTTATGAGTTCCCACATACTGTGGTAGTCAGGTTACAGGCCTCACCAGGCCTTCCTGGTTATGAGCTCCCACACATTGTGGTCGCCAGGTTACAGGCCTCACCAGGCCTTCCTGGTTATGCAGCTCCCACATACTGTGGTCGCTCAGGTTACAGGCCTCAAAGGGGGCCTTCCTGGTTATGAGTTCCCACATGCTGTGGTCGCTGGGTTACAGGCCTCATCAGGCCTTCCTGGTTATGAGCTCCCACATGCTGTGGTCGCTGGGTTACAGGCCTCACCAGGCCTTCCTGGTTATGAGCTCCCACATACTGTGGTCACCAGGATACGAGCTCTCACATATCGTGGTCGCCAGGTTACAGGCCGCACCAGGCCTTCCTGGTTATGAGCTCCCACACATTGTGGTCGCCAGGTTACAGGCCTCACCAGGCCTTCCTGGTTATGAGCTCCCACATACTGTGGTCGCTAGGTTACAGGCCTCAAAGGGGGCCTTCCTGGTTATGAGTTCCCACATACTGTGGTAGTCAGGTTACAGGCCTCACCAGGCCTTCCTGGTTATGAGCTCCCACATACTGTGGTCGCCAGGTTACAGGCCTCACCAGGCCTTCCTGGTTATGAGCTCCCACACATTGTGGTCGCCAGGTTACAGGCCTCACCAGGCCTTCCTGGTTATGAGCTCCCACACATTGTGGTCGCCAGGTTACAGGCCTCACCAGGCCTTCCTGGTTATGAGCTCCCACATACTGTGGTCGCTAGGTTACAGGCCTCAAAGGGGCCTTCCTGGTTATGAGTTCCCACATACTGTGGTAGTCAGGTTACAGGCCTCACCAGGCCTTCCTGGTTATGAGCTCCCACATACTGTGGTCGCCAGGTTACAGGCCTCACCAGGCCTTCCTGGTTATGAGCTCCCACATACTGTGGTCGCCAGGTTACAGGCCTCACCAGGGGCCTTCCTGGTTATGAGCTTCCACATGCTGTGGTCGCCAGGTTACAGGCCTCACCAGGCCTTCCTGGTTATGAGCTCCCACATACTGTGGTCGCCAGGTTACAGGCCTCACCAGGCCTTCCTGGTTATGAGCTCCCACACATTGTGGTCCGCTAGGTTACAGGCCTCAAGCGGCCTTCCTGAATGTGAGCTCCCCACGCATTGGGACTATCGGGTGTCAGGCCTCGCCAGCCTTCCTGATTATGGGTTCCCACATGCTGTGGCTGCCAGGTTACAGGCCTCAAGTTCGGCCTTCCTGAATTCAGAGTGAAGTACACAAACCCATACTTCACCTATTATTTTGGTAAATCACATGACGAGATGTCTTGTGTACTTTCTAAAATCCATTTCTTATGGTAAGGGTCACGCACGGTATGCTTCGGTCCCTTCTTATGTGGCTCAGACCCCGGTCTTCCCTTGGGTCCCACTTTAAGAAGCGTCCTGTCACTTAAGTAGGCTACAGGGACGCCGTTCTCTGGCTAACTTCTGGAAGAAGTAGCTTCCACTTGGTGGAGTAAGCTCCCACAGGTTGTGGTCACCAGGCTGGGTCTCACTGACCTTCCTGAGTACGAGCTCCTACCAGATGTGGTCGCCAGGTTGTAGGCCTTACCAGGCCTTCCTGGTCATGAGCTCTCACACACTGTGGTCGCCAGGTTACAGGCCTCAACGGGCCTTCCTGGCTATGAGCTCCCACGTATTGTGGTTGCTGGGTTACAGGCCTCACCAGGCCTTCCTGAATTCAGAGTGAAGTACACAAACCCATACTTCACCTGTTATTGTGGTAAGTCACACGACGTGATGTCTTGTGCACTTTTTAAAATCCATTTCTTATGGTGAGGGTCACGCGCGGTATGCTTCGGTCCCTTCTTATGTGGCTCAGACCCCGGTCTTTCCTTCGGGTCCCACTTTAAGAGTTCTTAAGAGCTAACTTCTGGAAGTAGCTCCCACTTGGTGTGGTTTTTCAGGTTACAGGCCTTATCAGGTCTTCCTGAAAGTAAGCTCCCACAGGTTGTGGTCACCAGGTTAGGTTTTACTGACCTTCCTGAGTACCAGCTCCCACCCGATGTGGTCGCCAGGTTACAGGCCTCTACCAGGCCTTCCTGGTCATGAGCTCCCACATACTGTGGTCGCCAGGTTACAGGCCTCACTAGGCCTTCCTGGTTACGAGCTCCCACATACTGTGGTCGCCAGGTGACAGGCCTCACTAGGCCTTCCTGGTTATGAGCTCCCACATACTGTGGTCGCCAGGTTACAGGCCTTACCAGGCCTTCCTGGTTATGAGCTCCCACACACTGTGGTTGCCAGGTTACAGGCCTCAACAGGCCTTCCTGAATTCAGAGTGAAGTACACGAGACACACTCCTAGAAGGGACCCCTTCTATTTGGAAGTTGTGGTCCTAAAGCCTTTGAGCTGGCCCAGATTTACCCACGTTATTACGTTCTGGTTTTTCTTGGTTCATTAGCTTGGGCTATGACCGGTAGGGAGTGCTGTCACTGACAGCCCGATGTGACGTAGGGTGAGTGGTCTCAGTGTTCCTTGGAATTACTGGTTCTGACAGTTGTCACTGCCTTTTCGGCATGCACTCCCCTCAGCATGGCGGCGTGGGTATTTCGTTCCCCATTGCGTCATTGAACGTATTGTTGAGTTCCCTTCGAAAGGGAACGTCTCAGGTTACGACTGTAACCTATGTTCCCTGAGAACAGGGAACGAGACAATACGTCTCGTTGCCATGCCTCGGGGCCTGCCTGCAACAGTCCCTTCAGACGATAGGATGTTGTCACGGTTTCAAGGCGCCCTTCTTATACATCCAGATTGACGCGCTCATCATTCAAGCTGATGATGCACGGGCTGTCGCCGGTCAACCTGATTACTGTGAGTTGATATTTGATTTCAGACACCTGTCACGCCTGAGGCGTTCCCCATTGCATCATTCGACGTATTGTCTCGTTCCCTGTTCTCAGGGAACATAGGTTACAGTCGTAACCTGAGATGTTTTCTAAACTACATCCAGTAAGTACACCAAACAAAAGTTAAGTTTTCTAAACTACATCCAATAAGTTCAGCCAACTAAAGTGGTGTTTTGAAACCTGCAGCAGTACCAAATAATTAATTACTACTAGAATATGAATTTGTAAAATACATTTGATTTAAAAAAAAACATATTATGGGAAAATTAACGATCACAATTTACAATAGTAGAGTCATCTTTATTTATATAGCACTATGTACAATACAGATTGTATCAAAGCAGATTAGCACAGTGATAACATGAAAATAATACAACAAAGTTTGTTTCTAGAAGTAAATTCTACAACACCTTAAGTAAGGCAGATCAACAATATTGTTAAAGGAACAATGTGTAGTTTTTTTAGATAATTTATTATCTAAAATCAGTATTTTTATTCATAAATATGTCCTCAATGATGTACAAATACCTCTGCCAATTATCTGACTAATCCTCGTAAACCAAGAATTTATTATCTTTACAAGGAACCAAAACTCCATCAAACATGACAGAATGAAGAAAATGGAGAACCCAAGCCCAGTTGGGGACCAGTTCTCCTCTGGCCAATGAACGAACAGTGTACGATGATTCAGGCAGCATTATAGATCAGAAGTCAGATTGGATCAGAACATTCAGAATATTCAGAATATTTATCCATTTCCATTTTTCCGTCTCAATGCAGGTCTTGTGGATTAATCTGTTACATAACATTAAACAAAATCAACCCACAGCATTCAATAAAGAAACATCCTTTGTTCCAAAAGAAACCATTAAAACTTTGTTAAACACATTAAAGACCTATGAAATGCCATTTTATTATCAACTACCAATTATTTATGCTCTCAAGCTTCAACCAATTCATCAATTAAACTAAACAACATACCAGAGAAATGAAACATCCTGTTCACAACATTCACCAAAAAGAAACCCGTAAAAAGCTGAGGTTGGACCACGGGAAGAAGGTTCGGCGGCACGCTGGAGTCACTGGGACTCGGAAGCGAGCCGCGATGCCATGCCCACCTCGGGACTCGATCGCGAAGCCACAGCTGAAGCGGTCTCATATGAAGCAATCCGAGCGGCGTCGCCGCGGCTGCGGATGCCATATGCCCCAGGAGCCTCTGAAAAAGTTTCAGTGGGACCGCACTCTTGCCCTCGAACTGTCGAAGACAAGTCAGCAGTGAGTGTGCGCGCTCGTTCGTGAGCTGCGCGGACATGGCGACTCGAGTCAATCTCCATGCCGAGAAAAGAGATCCTCTGCACGGGGCAAAGTTTGCTCTTCTCCCGGTTGACCCGAAGGCCCAGACGGGCTAGGTGCCGGAGCACCAGGTCTCTGTGTTCGCAAACCTGATCTCGAGAGTGTGCTAGGATCAGCCAATCGTCGAGGTAATTCAGGATGCGAACCCCGTGTTCGCGAAGGGGAACAAGGGCTGCCTCGACGATCTTCGTGAAGACGCGAGGGGACAGAGCTAACCCGAATGGGAGAACCGTGTACTGATATGCCTGGCCTTCGAAAGCAAACCGAAGAACGGTCTGTGTCGAGGCAAAATGGAGACATGAAAGTACGCGTCCTTCAGGTCGATCGCTGCAAACCAATCCTGAGGCCGGACGCATTCGAAAATGCGTCTGGCTGTGAGCATTTTGAACGGCATCCGATGAAGAGTACAGTTCAAAATGCGCAGATCCAGGATCGGTCGTAACCCACCGGTCTTCTTGGGGACAATGAAGTAGGGGCTGTAAACCCTGACCTCACCTCGGCTGGAGGGACCGTCTCGATTGCACCCTTCGCCAGCAGGGTCGCAATCTCCGCTCTCATGACCGGGGCGTTGCCACCGACCAAAGTCGAGCGAACTCCCCTGAAACAGGGAGGAGACCGTGCGAACTGAATCGCATAGCCGAATCTGATCGTTCTGATGACCCAGCGGGACAGGCCGGGGAGCTCTAGCCAAGCTCCCAGGAACTGATCCAGCGGGGTCATGCGAATCACAGACGTCCCCGGAGGGGCAGCGAGGCAGAGCGACTGGCATGCGCACAGGAGGTACCCCGTGCGGGTGCGTAGTCGAGCTCTGCTCCCCGACAGTAGAGACCAGGGAAGGACCAGCGTTCCACGGGGGTCTGTTCTGCCGGGGGTCTGGCGATAGAGGGGGAGGGAGCCGCGTGGTCCGGGGACGACACACTCCCATCCGCACCCTCAGAGACAGAGGAGAATGAGAGTGGCGAGGCACGGGGCGCTGCGCCCTTTCATCTTGCTCTGTGTGCTCAGGGATGGAATGCAGCTCTTTGGAGAAAAAGGTTCTCCCCCAGCCCTCCACCGGGGGAAGGAGTAGGCCTGCGACCACTCCCTGAAAGAACTGCAAGCCATATCTGAGCTGCCCGTCACGGGAGCGACGCAGCGGGGCTGCGGGCTGGTACGGGCAGGGGCGCCTCCTGCGACCACCTCCATGGCACGGCCCACTGCTGCTGGGGCTGGACAGGAGGGGGCGGAAGTCGCAGGAGGGCGCATTCGGCGGCAAGCGGGCTGAGGCGTCTGAACCAGCGGCTGGTTTTGGCAGCAGAACGCTGTAGGGTCAGAAAATGCCACAGTCCACTTCGGGGCGGCCGAGAACTGTTGGGCAGAGTCTCGACCGCGCCGCCGAAGAGGCCAGCCTGGGATATGGGGAAGTTGAGGAAACTGGTTCACTCAGCCTTGCGCACATCAACCAGGTTGAGCCAGAAATGTCTGACCACGCATGTGGACATCACCTAACTCGAGGAGCATGCGGTCGTCTTCGTTGCTTGTAGAGCAAAGTCGGGGACGGCAGGCAGCTCAAGGATGAGCCCTGAATCAGCCCTACCCTCGTGCATGTCACTGCACACCCCAAAGGATGGCAATAACACACAGTGAGACTCAGAAATACACGGGCAGATGTCGTCTTTAGAAAGAAGCGTCTTTAAAAAGACGTGCCGCGTGCACACTCTTTTAGTGAAAGGAGAAAACTCCGTGGATGTTGAAGCGACCAGGGAGAGACACACACACTGGCAGACCACTGCTCAGATCGCAGGCAA
Organism: Hybognathus amarus; assembly: GCA_030378365.1. NCBI lineage: Eukaryota > Metazoa > Chordata > Actinopteri > Cypriniformes > Leuciscidae > Hybognathus > Hybognathus amarus. The sequence goes on from JAQIUQ010000606.1 coordinate 171,135, forward strand.
TGTGAAGCTCGCTGGATACCGCCGTCACACCAACACCAGAGAGTTCGCTTGTCTCGAAGAGGTGAGTCACAGTAGTAGACTCAGATCTGTGTGGCTTGTGGAGTGAAGAAGATCTCTTGGCTCCGAAGCGAAAACATACTGCGGTTGCATTCACTTCCTCCTTTTATACCCACACGGTGGAACGGAGTACGCTATGCAAATTCCGCAGCCCCAAGGCATTTTCATGCCATTGGCTCGTTGTTAAATACTTGAAGAGGATTGGCTTTCCATGCCAAACCCCATTTTCCGTCACTTCTGACGTAACTTGAAGTGACTACGAAAAGGAACTAAGAGTTGAATAAAGTCGTTATTTTTGCTTGCTTTTTCCGCACAAAAAGTTTTCTCGTTGCTTGATAAACTTAAAGGGATAGTTCACTTTGAAATTAATTTTTGATAAGTTTAATCTTAAACCTATTTAGATATACAGGAAATCGCAATGGAAGAATCAATTTCGATATATCTAAATATGTTTAGTGAAAGGTAAAACTTCCGAAATCTCTGTGTAAACACTGAGCTAATCGACGCGTAGTGATCACTTCCGGCAGAATGCTCTGACATCAATGTGTACTTACATTTACGAGTCATTAAATTATGTTTAATTTGGACTTCTCTGTGCATGCTCTTTGACGTGGAGCCCTATACCTGCATTATATGACTGACAGACAACAACGGTTTGACCGAAAAATGTCAAAATTGAAAATACTGTGGAAACAAAGACACCTACATCTTTGATGCCCTTGAGGTAAGATAAAACATATCAAAAAATAATTTCAAAGTGAACTATCCCTTTAAGTTTGAGTCACTGTAGTCACTTGGACTATTTTAACAATGTTTGTACCAACTTTTCTGGACCGGCAGAATGAAATTGCCTAAAAGCCTATGAAAGAGTGAGACAGGTCTCAGATTTAATTAAAAATATCTTAATTTGTGTTCTGAAGATGAACAAAAGTCTTATGGTGTTGGAACAACATGAGGGTGAGTAATTACAGAATTATTTTACAATAAATCATTAATGCATGACTGCATTAATTGCATCAACTGAAATTGACTGCATTAAAAATGCATCATTTTTGGGTGAACTAACCCTTTAATATTTTTGCTTTCAAATGCCTACAACAGGTTTAAAAACGATTGACATGATGAATTTAGGAAGATGGTTGAAATTTGTTCTCAAATTATAAGTGACATTTAAACACGCATCACTGAAACATGCAGTGTGTCAATCACAACCATTTACAATATTAATAAAAACAGTCACATTTAAAAGTACATATACAATAAGTTACTTATTTTACCCACATCAATTCAAATTGATAGTTAATTTTAAGAATTCCCAAAGACTGCAGCGAAAACTCACCTGTATCTGGTGCTTTGCAACTGAGATGTCGTGACTGAGGTAAAAAAATCCGTTTGGTGAACAAGCTTTGAGTCAACTTGACGTACGGAACCTGTGAGTCAACACGAGGAAATACAATGAGCATATCTTCTATGTGCAAAACACTCTCATTCGAAATACATTTAATAATTTAAATACACATAAATTCATCGTGACTAATTCACCCTATTATCAAGACTTCTTAAAACGTGAACAAATGCGCTAGACGACATGGCAAAACATCCCAGACTCCGAATAGAAATAATGAAAACATTCAAACCACAGACGATTAATTGTATCATATCGACTGAATTTGACATTTACTTTTTTAATTCAAAGATTGTGGTCAAAACTTACCTATCTGGCGCTCGAAGTGGCGAGGCACAACGAACAAGTCCGGTTGGTGAACAATCTTTCAAAGTAGGCTAGCTACTTTGACTGAACCTGTGTGTCAACACGAGCAAGTATAAAGAGATGAATCTTCTATGTGCAGAAATAACGTTACACTCAATAATATTAAATTCGTGACAACATTGTGAGTAATTCACCCTATTATAAGTGAAATATTTTTTAAAACATGAACAAAAGTGCAACGAAATGGCGCAAAGCCTAATTTACCAAGTACCGTAGCAGCTATTACTCTAATAGTAGCAGCTAGCAGCTAAGTGAATAATGAAAACCGTAGACATTTCAAACAACAGACGGATTACTGCACTATTTATATCATCCATATCGGTTTAATGTGACAATTACTTTTTTAATTCAAAGATTGTGGTGAAAACTTACCTATATCTGGCGCTCTGCAACTGGACCTGAGGTAAAAAATCCGGTTTGGTCCGGTTGGTGAACGAGCAACTTTGAATCAACTTGACTGGAGCTTGAACAGAACACAAGGAAATCTGCGAATCTTATATGTGCAAATCTTATAAAACGCTTACTATGATCTAGAAACGTACTTTCACAATATAAAATGTGTAAGTCTCAACGTAGAAAATTCATCCGGTTTTCTGCATGCTTCTCTCGAAAATTCTCGGAGAAAAAAATGATTCACCGAATCATATTGAGAGGTTCATTTTCATGAATCGCTCAAATCCGCCCATGATGGATAGAATCTGATTCTGACCATGAATTAAAACTGAAACAGAGACAATTTTTTAGTGTAATTTAATTACATTTAATTAATTAATATACATGTGCTCATTTGTAACAGTAAACTAATGGTTTTAATGTAGCCTACACACTAAAATAAAATTTAAGTTTAGGTTTTAATAGTCTACCAGACAGCAATATGCATATTAAGTTTAGTTAATAAGTTTATTTTACAAAGTATATTTAATGCTATTAAAGCATAGTATAATTGAAGTAAAACTGGCAGAAATTTTAGTGCAGTTGTTTCAACTTACATTTATAAGTTAAAATAACAATTATACTTGTTAATTCAACAGAAAATCTAGTGAGGTTGTTAAAACATGCATTTTTGAGTTAAAATAACAAATTAATTTGTTAATTCAACTTTCAGTCTAGTTGAGGACAATAAAACTTAAAATGTCTAGTTATCTGGACAATCTCAGTTATCTTGACACACAAAAATAAGTTGAAACAACTAAACTAAACAAAATATTTTTACAGTGTGGATGTTTGTTTAAAATATATAGTTTCCATGGCGATATATATAGCTACAGTGTTACATGTGTGTCCTGTGTTTCCCCCATTCTTTGTGTATTAGGTTCAGTCCTGTTTCTATTTTTCCCGCTCCTCGTTTGTGTTCAGTCCCTTCACCTGTGTTGCCCCAGCTGTGCCTTGTCCCCCTAGTCTGTTCATAGTGTATTTAGTTTGCTCTGTTCAGTTAGTCTTGGTCAGTCGTTGTATTGTCAAGGTCAGTGTTGTGAATTAAAGAGTTCCTGAAGTTCCTAAGTTTCCTGAGTATTCCTGTAATCTGAGTTCAGTGAATAAACCAGAGGTATTGAAATTCCGTCTCCCGTCTTCAACCTGCAATACGCAGCTGACAACTCAGTACTCTTTTCCTGATGTAAATCTGAAAGTTTGAAAGATTTGTACATGAATCATTTGCATTTAAACATTTCTTTTAGAAAGGATATTTGGTTTCGCTTTAGATTACAGGCGGAAAGTACAGTGTACCTATAAAGTATTTACATGTATAAAGTACTTACATTTTCTTTCAGGACACTGTAGCAACATCTCATGCTAAAACTGTAAGATGTTTTCATTTTAGCAGAGATACAATGTGTAAGACTCAGGTTCAGGGTCTTGCAAAACACTAGTAGAGCAAAGCAAAATTATGACTGGCTTGTATTGGAGGATAAAAATGAATGGTGTCTCTAAAATGAATAACAGCTCTTGTAATGGCGATTTCTGGTTGTCTTTGGAAGGTTATGCAGCGGCTTATTATTGAGTAATGCATGAGATATATTGTCTGACTCCCTTTGAAGGGGAAAAGAGTTCACTTTGCATGCTAACAAGACACTTCAACCAAGGTTTTTTCCACTGTTTTATCTGGACAAAATTGGTCACAGTAGTGTAACAGGTTTTACAAATGCTGGCAAAAAGTGAATAGCATTTGCACAATGAATGCAAGTTGCATAAAACCTTGAATAGTACTTTAACATAAAAAAAATAAATGATTAGCTCTGAAACTCTTTAAATTGTAAAAGCCTCATCCAATCCTGGATTGAGAATCTGAACTCAATAAGAACTGCATTGTTTTTAAACTCTTTAATGAAGGATGAAATGAATGGTATGTAGAATGTTTTGCTTAATGAGCTTAGATTTGTATTATAAAATTGAAATTGCCTTTCATTTGCAGTGTATTTAGGTCCTTCAGTTCAATACTCCATAAAAACTCTGTATCTGTAGCATATCTGCCTACCTGGAACTATCCCATTCTCATCGTTTTCATATTCACTCAAGCTCTGCTAGATTGAAAGCAATGTGTCTGAGAGTTACAATCTTTCTGGTCAAGTCAGACATTTATATAGTGTTCACATTCAGACTTTGGTTAGCCACTTGAGAACACTCAGGGGTGTCTGGAAGCTACTCCAACATTGTCCTGCTGGTGAAATATGAGTTTTCAAGCACAGACCATTTTGTACTAGCAATACGTAACTGAAGTTAAGGTAGATCCGCG
>JAQIUQ010000608.1:0-12707 GCA_030378365.1 Hybognathus amarus
AGATTCTTCTTTGCCGAACAATTGAAGCCAAAAATTTTTTATAATTTGTAAACATTGTCAACGCACTTCTCAGGTGCAGGACCTAGAGCGGGCTAACTAGCAGGCTGCATTGGTTCGTTTCTGGGAAGTGCTCAGATAAATGTGAAAACGGCGCTGAAACCCGCGCCCAATGAGCGGACGAGCGCTCGCTTGTACGTCAGAGCCCGCCGGAAGAGGGCGTGGCTTGAGTGTATATGAAGCACTCTCGGCGGTTTGGAACAGACGATTCATTTTGATTCAGCGATCTAATCGCCTGCCGTTGCAAGACTGAAGCCGTCGTCGTGACAAGGCACCTTCTAGCAAGCAAGAAGCCTGAAGAACCCGGCCTCTGCCACCTTCAGCCGCCTCAGCGGGCTGGCGCCGTCCGACGGACTTCCACTTGCTCCATCACAAAAGAGCGTGAGCGTCTTTAAAGATGTCTCGCATTTCCTGCGGCTCATGCCGCGCACCGCTCGAAGACGGAGACCGCCACCTCATCTGCCCTCTCTGTCTCGGGCTTGAACATGCGGAACTCGCCCTCGCCGATGGAGGATGCTCTCTCTGCGAGGCGATGACAATGTCTTCCCTGCGGGCAAGACTCCTCACCGTTAAATCCGCCCAAGCCGCGCCGCCTCTGACTTCTCCGCGGAAGAAGAAGCGCCGCTCTCAAGGCCGCCGGAACCTGCGATGGCTGCGTCTGGGCCGCAGCCGCCGCCCCCGACCGCTCTCTCTCTCCACCCGAGCTGGAACCCCCATTGCCGCCGAGTGGCCGCTCTGCAGCGTCCCTCGACTCTGAGGAAGAGAAAGAGTCGGCCTTCGTTGCACGCTCTAACAGCGACAGAATGGTCTTCACTGGGCTCTTGACGTTCATGCTCGGCGGACCCCGCTCCGGCATGAAAGAGGACCTAATGCGCCTCCTGACTCTTGCCGTCGAGCGTTTGGGCCTCGACTGGTTCACCACCACCCGAGTTACCACCGAACCGGATGGATGGAAAGTACCTGCACGGCGCCCGCCCCCGCTGGCACCCGGTCCGCTCCTTTCCTGCCTGAGCTCCACGCCGAGCTCACTGAATCATGGAAAGCTCCTCTCTCGGCTAGGATCCGCTCTGATGTCTCCGCCTCGCTGCGCTCGGTGGACGGAGCCACCGAGAAAGGCTATACACGCAATGCCGCCCGTCGAAGATCTGCAGTCGCCGCTCACTTGTGCTCGCCCTCCGCTGGATGGCGATCCTCGCCTAAGCTTCCTTCTAGAGCTTGCAGAGCGTCCTCTTCCTTCCACACCCGCGCCTATGCAGCCGCTGGCCAGGCCGCTGCAGCGCTGCACTCCATGTCGGTTCTCCAGGTGCTGCAATCCGACCTGTTGAGTGACATAGCGCAGAATGAGAGAGAGATGACGGCCGTGCGCTCAACGACTTAAGATGCGCTACGACCTCTCCCTTCGCGCCCACCAAAGCTGCCGCTCAAGCGCTGGGAAGATGCATGGCCATCCTCTGTGTCGCAGAGAGACACTTGTGGCTCGCGCTCACGGACATGAGCGAAGCTGAGCGCTCCGTCTTCCTCAACGCGCCCGTCTCACCCTCTGGCCTCTTTGGGATCTGCCGTCAGCGGGCATCGTAGAACGCTTTTCTGAGGTCCAGAAAGCCACCCAGGCCATGAATTTGTTCCTGCCTCGCCGCGGTAACACTTCTGCAGGCCGCTCTCGTGTGAGCCCCCTGCCAGAACGCCTCAACAACGCCGCCCGCAGCAGGCTCAGGCCCATCCCCAGCACAGGCAGAGCGGCCGCCCTCGCTCTCGCTCTGACAGCCGACGCAGACAGGCGCCCGCCCCAAGGTCACGGCTGAAGCCTGATCAGCAGAAGTCCGCCTAGCACTTCTGGGGAAAGGCGCGCTTCTTTCCGCCGGCCGGACCGCCGTCGAAGTTTTCACCCTCTGTTAAGTCCCGAACCTTCGCCGACTGCAGCCAGCGGATCTCGCCGAGAACAAGCCAGGTGACTCGACCCCGCTTGCAAGCGAACAAACAGCCGTTTTCAGCGGCTACCCAGAGAGTTCACAAAAAGAGCATAAAAGCCTCAAGTGTAAAAAATGTGACCCACAAGCACGTGTTCACTCACACTTTCCCCGTGCCCCCACAGAGCTCACTCCCACTCAGCGGCCTCCGTCCGCTCGGGATAGCAGAAAGCATAAGCCAGGCCCTCAAGCAGCGCGTGTCCCCTCTGGTCGCTCTGTATCACGGCCCAGATCAGCTCCTCTCTGAGTGCAAATCCCGTTGCCACACACAGTTTACACGAGCACACACACAGTGTCCAGCCCGTTCCATGCAGCAACCGGGACAGCACGGCCATTCAGCCTCTAGCATTATGCTTTCAAAGCGTGGGAAGCCATTCCCGGCATGTGCCCGTGGGTACTAAGCATTCTGAAAGACGGCTACCAGTTACAGTTTCGCCGCCGCCCGCCGCGTTCCCGCGCCCGGCCCCTTTCTGTGGTCAGCCCAGCTGCCGCGAGCACGCTCCGCACAAGAAATATGCGAAACTGTTAACAAAAGGCGCAATCGAGGAGTCCCCTCCACCCATCAAGCCCGAGAGCCGGGGTTTGCGGCCGTATTTTCTGGTCCCCAAGAAAGACGGCGGCCTCAGGCCGATTCTAGACCTCAGGATTTCTGAACAAAGCTCTCATGACGAGATCATTCAGGAATGCTGACGGTCAGGAAGCACCCTCGCACATGTACGCCAGGGGGATTGGTTCATCTCCCTAGATCTGAAAGGCGCTTTATTTTCAGATTCAGGAATACACCCCTCGTCACAGGCAGTTTTTACGGCTTCGCCTTCGAGGGCCAGGTTTATCGATGCGCGTTCTCCCGTTGGCCTTTCCTTAGCGCCACGCACGTTGACGAAGATGTATGGACGCGGCGCTCGCCCCTTCGAACCCAGGGGATGCGCATTTTGAATTATTTGGACGATTGGCTGATTCTAGCACGTTCCAGAACAGAGCTTCTGTCGCACCGTACAGCTCTTCTCGCTCATCTGGAAACGCTGGCCTCTCTGTCAACTGGACAAAGAGCGTTCTCCAGCCCAGTCAAACTATCTCATTTCTGGGGATAGACCTGGACTCTACCACTATGAAAGCACGCTTATCCGCTCAGCGGCACACACGCCGCTTGCAGCGTTTAGCCGCTTCGGATTCCAAGATGAATACCCGCGTTCCGGTGAAAACTTTCAGGAGATGCTGGGTCACATAGGCCTCAGCTGCAGCCGCACTACAGCTAGGTCTTTTACATATGCGCCCTCACAGATTCTGGCTAAAGCCCGTGTACCCCGCGAGTGGACCACGGGCCGCCAGCTGATCAGAGTCACTCAGGCATGCATTTCTGCACTACAGCCTTGGACGGTGACCGATTGCGTTTAAACGGGGCGTGCACGGATGGGAACCTTCTCTCACCGGAAGGTAATCTCGACAGCGCATCCAACACAGGCTGGGGTGCGGTCTGCGGAGGTCTCACCCGGCCTCTGGCCGATGGTCGAGTAGGGAGACCCCATTTCACATAAACTGTCTCGAGATGCTTCAAGCGGTTCGAGTGTGCGCCTGTTGCAGTTCCTCCCGCGCATCCAGGGTCACCACGTCCTGATTGGTTCAGACAACATGACAGTGGTATCTCCTACATCAGACCGTCAGGGCGGGGTAGGATCCAGGGAATCTCTTCCTGCTGACACGCCGCATTCTAGTTTGGTCCCAGAGTCATCTGCTCTCGCTCAGAGCGGCGCATGTTCCCGGGACACCTAGACGACGGTCCAGACATTCTATCCAGGAACCTTCTCTCTCCAGGAGAATGGTCCCTGGAACCCTCTTTACAGTCCAGTCACTGTGGGGCACCCTCTTGGCAGAGCGAGGATAGATGTCCTTGCGACAGAAAGAACTCGCACTGTCCGATGTCTCTCTCGAAGACGAGGACGCGTTCAGCGCTGAATGGCCATACCGCCCCGCTCTATGCCTTCCCTCCCATCTCCCTGCTACCGCAGGTCATTCAGAGAATCAGGGAATTTCACCACCCGGTGCTCCTCATAGCCCCGCGTTGGGAGAATGAGGATTTGGTACCCGAAGCTCACACAGCTGTCTCAGACAGCCCCGTGGCCCATCCCGGTCAGAGCAGATCTCCTCTCTCAAGCCCGGCGGCACAATCTGGCATCCCCACCCGCAGCGCTGGGCGCTTCATGCATGGGTGACCAACGATTACACGTTGATTTGCCAGAGGGAGTCTTGAATACGATCAAACACGCTAGAGCGGCATCTACCAGAAAGCTCTATGCGGCTAAATGGTCTGTATTTTCAAAATGGTGCACCGAAGGAATTTGGACCCCTTAAGTGTGAGGTCTCCTCTTTGCTCTCCTTCCTTCAAGATATGCTGGACAAGGGCAGAACCCCCATCCCACCCTGAAGGTTTATGTGGCAGCCGTCGCGGCCTTCGTTGGTCCCCGCGCGCCCAGTCTATTGGCAAAGACGGAGCTGGTTATCTGCGCTCCTCAGGGAGCCAGGAGGATGAACCCCCTCGCCCCTCGGTGCCGGTTTGGGACCTCTCAATAGTCCTCGAGAGCCTTGAAGGCCCCCTTCGAACCGCTTGAGTCTCTGACCTCAAATATCTCTCCCTAAAAGCCGTTTTTCTGATCGCTCTTGCCTCAGTTGAGCAAGATGGGACGGACATTCAGCGCGCTCTCTTCGAACGCGTGACGTGTCTTAAAGTTTGGCCCTAAGCGACTCCGTCGTCATTCTAGAACCCAGACACGGATATGTGCCTAAGGCGAATTGGCACCCCATTTAGAGCACAGGTGATATCCTTCTCGGCTCTGCCCACCTCTGATAGCGAGCCCAATGCCAACCTCCTCTGCCCGGTCCGGGCGCTGAGAGCGTACATTACACGCGCTGCCACGTTCAGCGGTCTGAGCAGCTGTTTGTGGCGTTTGGGGACGCACAAAAGGCTTGGCCGCTTCTAAACAAACACTATCCAGATGGATAGTAGACGCTGCTGACCTCCGCCTATGCGGCTTAAAGAATCTGCCTTGCCCGCTCGGCGTCAGGGCTCACTCCCACTCGAGGCATGGCCTCCTCGTGGGCTTGGTCCTGTGGTATTTCTATTCATGATATCTGTGTGGCCGCGGGCTGGGCTTCCCGTCCACCTTTATCAGATTTTATAACTTGGAAGTACCGGCCTTACAGGCTAAATTACTAGCGGTCTAACCCGCGCAGCGTGCTCAGCCACGCTTTATGGGGAATCCTTCAACCGGCTAGCCCCTTGATCTTCCCCTCTATTCTATGGAAACTTCCTATATTATGGCCCGCTATGCCGGCCGCCTTTTAGGCCTCATATTCTCATATAAACGGCGTCTGCCCTTTATTATTATTCTCCACTATTGCTCCCTCCACCCTCCCGGGATGCTTGTGGTGACTGAGCCGAAGCACGGCGCTTGACCAGGGGTTCCCGTAGCGTAAGCTAGCTTACGCAATCCGAGAGAACCTCTCGTAGAGAGAACGGAATAGAGTTACCTGACGTAACCTCGGTTCTCTCTAGATGAGGGAACGGTATGTGCGTTCCCGGCCGTGCCCGCTCTAACAGCGATTCGCTTCATCACTATAAATCGTTGTTCCAAACCGCGAGAGTGCTTATATACACTCAAGCCACGCCCTTTTCGGCGGGCTCTGACGTAATGCAGCGAGCGTTCGTCCGCTCATTGGGCGCGGGTTCAGCGCCGCTCTCCGAATTGGTTTGAGCACTTCCCAGAAACGAACCAATGAGCCTGCTAGTTAGCCCGCTCTAGGTCCTGCACCTGAGAAGTGCGTTGACAATGTTTACAAATTATAAAAAATTTTGGCTTCAATTGTTCGGCAAAGAAGAATCTTCCCGTAGCGTAAGCTAGCTTACGCAATACTCGTTCCCTCATCTCAGAGAGAACCGAGGGTTACGTTCAGGTAACCGATTCGGTACACGGAATAAATGTATATACAACAGATTAAAGCAACAAAACAATGAAAGAGAAATGAGAGATAAAAAAATTAGAAAGTGGTCAACAGTATGGCAAAATCACAGAGACAGGAACATTGAGAGAGAGACACCAAGATATCAAATCACCCTATATGGGATAAACAAATCTTAAAGGTGCAGTGTGTGATTTTTAGCGAAATCTAGTGGTTCGGTTGCAAGTTTGCACTAAGGGCTCAGCCCACTGCTCACCCCTCCCGTTCGAAGAAGCTACGGCGGCTAAAACAGGAAAAACATCTCATTGTCTGAGACAGCAGAGGATAGCCAGAGTAAGCCAAGAGTGTGTAACATTGTCACTGTTTCTGTACCACATTCCATTATAAACCACTAGGGCTATAGTCAACCAAATAAATCCTTAGTCAACCAAGGTCTTGTCCTGCGCAACGTTCAGTCGACTAATAATAAAAAAAGCGGATGTTTTGATTAAACAATATGTCATAGAGCATTTATAAAACAACAACGAAAAAACATCAAAAATAAATAAAACTATAATAATAATACAATTCTTTGAAAATTAAGTGATTTTTTAACTGCAAAAAGTGAGGAGCTCTGTCCTAGTCACAATCGTGCACCTGACCTAACGCTACAAAAAATAATGAAAAATCTTAACAAAAGCTCTCGTTTATGCTGTACTCTTATTTACTTACAAAGCTATGGGTTAACTTTTGTCCAGCCAATCTAGCCATCTAGGCGTTTTAAAACAACACACAAAAAAACAAAATAGCCTAAAAACAATCTGAAACAATCTGGCTGTGTTGTAGGAAGGCATATGGGTTTTTTCGTTTTGTTACATTATTTAGGCTATTTTCAAATGCGTCAAGTGTACAAATTAAAAACGAAAACATACTAAGAAAACACAAATCTATTGAGTCAGCATGATAAAGCCGTTAAAAGGGCTGCTCAGTCACGTCTTTTGCGCGCTCAAGTTCGAATGTAGGCACGCGATGTGCGCACTCATAATGGAGCATCAGCGGTCGCCTACCTCCACAAAAATGTAGCCAGACATTTTGTCGACTCTTTGAGACATTTAACTTGGACATTTTGTCGACTAAACAAGTAGCGTGAACTGAATGAATACAGCAAAACTACCTACCGGTATATCCCTTACTGAGCGCGAGCAGCAGCGCAGCCAGCCACAAGTGCGGTTCCCGAGTGTTCTATGTGTGTGCGCTAAACTGTGGCGCAGTTACAAAAAATAGCCTTGAGAGGTTCTGACATGCCCTGACATCTGTGTTTTTTTCAGCTGCTTATAAACATATTAATGGCACAGGTGAAATTACACTATATTTAGCAGAAACAGAGCTACCATGATGTATGGGCAACATGTTTGTACATGTTTGTATTTTTGAGAGAATATTGTTTATGCGTGGTTATTGTAAAAACTAAAAATGAAAGTTTCTGAAATAAGGCCACAAAACACATACTAAATATGCGTCCACAAGACTTTTGACTAATTGATGTTGTTGCCTAGGTTTTTTTCTTCACAATGATCTGAAAATCATCCTCCTAATCGTTCACATAAAACTGTGAATTGGGTTATATTGTGAAAAACATTTTTTTTGTTTGCCAAGGCAATATGCGAATGGGCGTGAACAGGCCAGCACCATCATGAATAATTAGGTGATTCTCACCTGAGAGACAAAGACATGCATAATAATGAGCCTTTCATTCAGGTGAGTCAGACAAGAAAAAATTGAAAGGACAACACACACACACACATGTGTGTGTATGCATGAGTATATATTTATATTTCACTTAAATGACAATTAATAGGTAGTCTTCATTGCAATTTAAGTGACATTACTGAACTTATATATACAAGCTTGATAAAAATGATCATTCTAGAAGAAAATTTCAAATGGCACTTAGAGGATTTTGCATCTGAACTCTTCATACTCTCTAACAGTCTAACTAAATGAACGTTCGTTCGTACGTCCGTTCACACACCCGAATCATATTTAAACACTCTTCTTGGTTATACAGATAACTAATGTTATCCTACTAATGTAAGGATGTGGATGTCACATGAGATTCTTGTTCCAATGAAAGCGAAAGTGAATTAACGCACAGCGTGCGCGTCTGTGAATTCGTCTATTCCTTCCTATCAGACACGCATTTGATATTTCGGTCTTTGTGCAGTTTACAGATACAGACACTAACGCGATTAGAACAAATCACTTATAATAAATGACTTACTGCATCAGCTGAATCCGTGCTTTTCAAAATGAAACTGTATCTGAGGTAAGTTTTTCCTCAGGATCTCCTCACTGCACAGCAAGACGGTTTTGAAAAAAGGTTAGGACGAGGTTAGATCCGTAATAAACTGTATGTTTTTTTATCGATGTGGGCGTTTTCATGGCTTGTCTCAACATTAGTGTTTGAATAGCACGCGCTCTCAGTGGGCGGGGTCACATTAGCACCTCATTCGCTGTAATGAGGTGAAAGGGAAAATACTGACATCTCTCTCTTTTCATAGAGATTACATCAACTGAGAATAGTTGCTTTTTATATAAATGACTTCATTTAAAAGAAAGAATCTCAGCTTCATAAAGAGAGATCTTTCGTGTCTCTGTGACAAGTATTTAATGAGTTACAGCTCTTTTTTCGGACGCGTTTCAGAAAGATTTTTGCGGAGACAGAGTGAGCTGAAAGCGCACCCTGTTTAAATGTATTTATTTTACAAAAACACAAGGTTTTGATATTAATAAGAGTGTACACAAAAAAAGAAGACCCTCTATAGTTTATAGTCATGTATTGATTTTATTTATATGACCATTAATGATGGAGTATTTTAAGTCTATGGTGCAGCTATGTGAAAAAAAACGATCAAAACGCGAGAGGCACGTTTTTGGTCCCCATGGGGTTAAAGTTAGGGATAAAACATTAAAACATTGGCTAATTATATTTAGAATACAGTAATAAATAACTGCGTTATAAAGGAATAAATATCAAGGAGTAAATCATTGAAAATGTATTTCTGTTGGTAAAAAAAAATGCGACTGAGTTCGAACCAATAAGAATGTCAGTCGACCAGAGAGCGGCATTGAACTGATTAGTTCGACTAACGACTAAAGTTGACAGCCCTATAAACCACATCATGGACAAAGTTTACAAAGCCATAGTCAGGTGAGGATCAAGGAGCTTAATATATCATATCTAAATATATAATATTTATCCCCATATACATGAAACAATACAACTACATATTTTAAACCACTCACAAGAGAAAAGTCACTACTCACGATGTCTATGGCTAGCTTCTAGGTTTCTGCAGCTTTCCTTTCACAATGTGTCGTCCTTCATTGAAGGGGGTGCCCACGGTTAAGTAGATATAAATGTCTCATTCTAAGGTAATAAAAACATTTCGGTTTACAAAGTAAGTTCCTTATACACCACTGAAAACATTGTTATGGATGTCAAATAGCATTTCTGTTAATAGATACTCAAAATTTTTACACATTGCACCTTTAAACGCTCTGAAAGCTCGATAAAATGAATACCAGCCATGGGCGTCAGATTTGGTTTAAAATGTGCTGGGTATAGAGACGCAGTCAGAAGGGCATTTTCAAAAGCGCTGGGTACAATGACTCATTCCCTTATTTTTTTTATTTCGCGCAGGTCATGTTTTGAAAGACGATGTCCTGTAGCTTACTGATGTAAATAAAAAAAAATATACAAAGATGTGATTATGTTCGACCAAAAATGTGATTTGGGTTTAATTGGTCGTAGAGTGAGATATAAATGTATGTTGTTAGTATTGTGAATTTTTATGTGAATAATGCAATGGTCCAGTGGTGGAATTCTTGCCAAGCGCATCAAGGGTTCTGGGTTCTAATCTGCACTCGTATAGTTTTTTTTTTTTTTCTCATAAAAACCAATGAGTGAAAAAATATCAATCATATCAATATACAACCACTGATAATCATTATAGGTTTTCATTAGGGGGGGGACTAAATGAGTGTGGATTCGAACCCAAAGAAACAGGGACACATTTGTGTGCATTTTTTAATTTGTGATTTGCGTGAGTGAAGACAACACGGTAACAGCTTTAGATTACACCCCGGAAAGTACTGTGTAATTAAGAGGAATTTACAGTGTAACTTTTCTGTATTTATACTGTACCTATAAAGTACTTACATGTAAGTATAAGGGAACAATATGGAGAGTTTGGGGAATAAAGGGGTAACAACCAGGAGAATTATAAAAATAATTATACTGTAAGTAATAAGGACCAAAGGACAGTTTCAAGGACCAAAAGACAGTTTCAGTGCAAACTGTTCAAAGGGCTTTAGACGATTCCAGACGACTGAATAAGGGTCTATTCAAGCGAAAAGATCGCTCATTTAAAGTTTAACAACACAAACAAATCTTTTTTCGAGTCATTTGCTTCATTCAACAAACGAAATGAATGAGTTGACTCTGCAAAAGATTCTTTCATTTTGATGAACGAGTTTGAACAGGAGAGTCACAAACACTCATCACAGAACAGAGCAAGATGAGTATTTGAGCTTATAAAACTTAAACTTTGTAATTTATTTATTAAATGAGCGATCGTTTCGTTTGATAAGACCCTTACTCATCGTCTGGAATCGTTTGAAGCCCTTTGAACAGTTTTCACTGAAACTGTCTTTTGGACCTTGAACCATTTGGTTCCCATTGAAGTCCATTATATGGAGAAAAATCCTGGAATGTTTTCATCAAAAACCTTAATTTCTTTTCGACTGAAGAAGAGAAAGACATGAACATCTTGAATGACATGGGGTGAGTAAATTATCAGCAAAAGTTTTTTTTTTTTTTTTTTTTTTTAAATACTACTTGAAAAAGATTATAAATCCATACATATACATGTATGCTGTTGTTTTTATAAAGCCTATATAGTATGTACTGGTTCACCATTATTTCAAAAAGGTATGTTCTTGCTAAAATCGTTATATCATAAATAGTAGGATAAGCACCCCTTAGTTCTATAATACTTACAGTATAAATATATATATTTTTATTCTCCTGGTTACCCCTTTATTCCCCAAACTTAAAATATTGATTCCTTATACTTATATTGTAAGTATGTTATAGGTACACTATAATTACAGAAGGTTACGCTGTAAAATCGCTTTAATTTCGCAGTACTTTCCGGGCTGTAATCTAAAGCGTTACCGACAACACATTTCAGTGCTAGATCGCTCTTATTTAACAAACGAATGAAGCAAATGCGTTACCGACAACACATTTCAGTGCTAGATCGCTCTAATTTAACAAACGAATGAAGCAAATGCTGCTACTTAAAGTGTAACTAAACCCCTGGTCAAAGCCTGACTCCACCCACTGGCAAAATTTGAAAAATGCTAAAAAAGTGGGCAGACCCCAGCGGAGAGAGAGGGACGAGCCAAGGGCGGGGCTGAGCGGGGAGCGTGCACATGAGACCCGCAGTGACGGATTAATTGACAGCTGTAGTGGTGGGAAGTTTCGGATCATGTTACTGACTCGGATCTTTGAGTCTCGTTCAGCAAAATGAACGAATCTTTTTATCGAATCATTTCGTTCATTTCATCATTATATAATTAAAATGTCATGTTAAATATTCCAAAACATCTAAGTAGGCTACTTACGAAAATCTTGATTACATTTACCGGATGGTCGAGTTTGTCTTGGTGTAACTTCCTTCCGGAATTGACGCGGATCACTCGCGGCTCGCGGAAAAATAGAGCTAGACGCCGAAACTGGCGCTTCACGGCGCGGGCCGGCTGCGCCTCGCCGCGGCGCTCCGCGTCTGGTGTGAACGACACCATAGGTTAACATGGGCGCCGAAAGGAAGCGGCCGTGCGATATAGCACAGCAGTACCGGAAATAATAAAGATTAGTTCATCTCTCAAGTTCTAAAGTTCGGCCGGGTTCGAGTCTTTCGTTCTCCCTGCCAGTCCCATATAGTCTATGCTGTCAGCACCGGAAAGAGAAATGATTAGTCCATCTTTTGAGTTCGGGTTCTCATGATGCTACCCTGATCGTTTTCAATACTCATAAATCCAACTCCTGACTCGCTACAGTAGTTTTGACGGAACCAGATGCTTTTATACCAGGGGCTGCCAAGGGCGTGGTGAGCTCGCAGCAAGGGCGTGACAGAGTAGTGTCAGAGAGTTCGCTACGTCAGAGAGTACCCCTGCTGCAGGAGCTTTCCGTTTAACCTGAAGAGGGCAGCACTCAGACGTTTTTACACCATATATTTGAAAATTAAAAGACTTTATTGCCAACTGTCAAAAAATGTACTCGAATCAATGAACAGCATTTATGAAGCTCCATTCTAACAGATCATTAACTAAAAAAAGTTGGTTAAGTGTAGGGCTGTATTCAACCAAAGAAATCCTTAGTCGACCAAGGTCTTGTCCTGCGCGACGATTAGTCGACTAAAAAAAAAAAAAACGGATGTTTTGATTGAACATTTTTAAACAATTGTCATAGAGCATTTATAAAACAACAACGAAAAAACATCGAAAATAAATAAAACTATAATAATAATACAATTCTTTGAAAATTAAGTGATTTGTTTAACTGCAAGTAAGGAGCTCTGTCCTTGGTCTATACTGACGGTCACAATCACGCACCTGATTCACACCACACACTACAAAATAATATAACTGCTATCTGCCACATAATGAAAAATCCTAACAAAA
>JAQIUQ010000609.1:0-32176 GCA_030378365.1 Hybognathus amarus
ACATATATATATATATATATATATATATATATATATATATATATATATATATATATATTAACAACTCATCAATTAAAAATGTATCATTGCATATTCTGCATTATTAGATGTTTTGGACGATATGATGATATATATCCCCCTCAGCCCCCCCCCCTCAGCCTAACTGAGTGGCAAAAGATCGGCTGCGTGACTGGATTTAATAGGGGAAACTGCAAAAATGCGACTAAAACGAACAATTTTATCAATTTAAACTAAATGTTGGACTCAATATAGTGTTCCTTACAACTTACTAAAGATCCAGTGATCCATGGATATTGACATGCAGCCAGTAATCGTGTCGCCTGACATTTATGTTTGCCTGATTTCGACACCGGGGAAATAAAAGCAATATATAGACCTACATAGGCTAAAGCAAATTTGCCTGTGAACGCTTTATATAAATACAATATAGGTAGGTCTAAATCCGGGTGATCACTTATATCAGGGTTATATAGCCTCTATATATATCGTCATATCGTCCAGCCACTGAATATGACGTCAGCATCAAACATAGACAGAGATGAGAGATCTTTGATTGTGCCCAGATAAGCTAAAGCCCATATTTAAACGGACTAACGCAAACAAAGAATAGGACACCTGATAGTCTGAAAAAACAATAATACCTAATTTTTCAAAAACAATACCTCTCAGACTAAATTTAACAATTTTAATGGCCTTAAATTTGACAATTTTGATTTATCACTTTTTAATACTTTTTAAAACCCCGCGGACACCCTGTCTGCAGACTGAAGAAGTGTTGAGTTCAAAAAGTTCAGGGCCGGTTCACACAGAATGCGTTTTTGTCGGCAGGTCAGTGGAACCAAAAAAGCACAAGGTCTAGAAATGTGTTTTTAAAGGCTGAACTTAATTGAACTTGAGTGTTGCGTTTTTAAAATGCAGTGTTCTGTGAAAGACACTGCAAAAGACGTGAGAAGCTAGCTAACCGGTTAAAGATGTCCGTCTAGTGTGTTGTTTTGCATTGAAAAACAATGGAAAAGTAGCACAGTCTGAATGGGAAAACACATGGAAAACCATGTGAACGGCCACTTACATAACGTTTTCACATTACAATAAACTTTTCTCATTTGATTTCTCATGATATGACCCCTTCAAAATGTACATTTGCTGCCCGAACCAACTCATGACTAAAACAAAAGTTCCAGGAATTTTGGGAGAGAAAATAGCCCAGCTGAAGAACTCCTTGAGTAAACACGGTTACTTCGGCTCAGACCGATGTTGACAATGCTGCCTCGTCATGTCCATCTGTGCCAAAACTCTCACATCCAAATGGGGGAGGGGTGGATTTACAAGACAGAAAGGAGGACAGAGTCTTTTTCTGTTCAACATCTGCACCGGCCTGAAAAACACAGCCATCAGTTATGTTGCAGTAATAAGAGACTGAGCTCTTCATGCCAACTCTTCAACCACCAGCCCGCCCGTGACCCAAACCATGACACAACACAGCACAACCAACCAATGAGCAAGCAAAGCCAGGCCACAGTAAAAGCATTTTAGACCACTTCATAGTTAAGACTGAATGTTATACCCCATATCATTTGTATGAAATCCCTGGCGTGACTGTGTAAATACTGTTGTCGATGCTCGGCCTGGGGAGAGCGATGATGACATAAGCCAGGCGGCTTGGATTTACGAGGGATCCTTCCTAAGATCTAATTAGCCCATGGCTGCTGAAGCGGTGTGGAGAGACAGGGTGGCTGTGACAGCACCTTCGTCTCAGAAGCTCCAGGATGGCGTGGGTGAGCTAACCTTTCTCTCTGACATTTTACACCCGACCCACACCGCTCGCCCTCCGAGAGGAGATGATTCCAGAAATGCAGACAAAGCCAAATCAAAGCATCTGGCATGATATATGCGGCTTGAAGACAACTACATGGGTTAGGAGGAAGTTGGACTGCATTAGGTTGGCTGGCGAGCCTGTGCGAGAGTCTAATCTTGGCAGACATGGTTGAATCGATGGGAGCAAAACAAGCCAACACTGTGAGGGACATCTGGCACTAAAGGAAAAAAAAAATCTAAGTGAAAGCAAATTTGGGCTTTGAATCCTCCCTCATTTTCTCTCACTAAGCAGAATTAGAGTGGCATGAAAATGAAATGCTTTAGACATTAACAGAAAAGCCTTGTGGGTGAATGTTTGTTTAGAGTGTCTCTGTTTATTTCGATTAGATGCAGAGTGTAGTTCTGGATATAAGAAGATTTAAAAATCGCTTTTCATTTTAAAGGAAATGTGAGTGGCGTATGGCTGTGAAAAACATGACGTCATAATGACAGGGTGTTGAAGGTGGTTTCCAAGACCGTCAGTGTTATTTTAGTATTATTTATGATATGCTACTATAGTATTTGTTAATACTTTTAATTATTTTTTTTCAGTTTTCAGAACATTTCTATTTAGCTTTCTCTCATTTAGCAAATTAGTTATTCAACTTAAAAGGAAATGAGAAATACTGCCTTGGCAACTAACTGAAATAAAATATATTTTTAATCTCACAATTATATTTGTTTCATTTAAACTTTATTTCAATTACAGCACACAACGGTTGTGCCTCGGCACGACTCAGTGTGGATGAATCCAATGTTTTTGGGAGACTGTGAGGCTGTGAGACATAGGGTTGGGTATCGTTTGAATTTGAACAATTCCGATTCCGATTCCTTGTTTCCGATTCCGGTTCCTAACAATTTTCGATTCCGATTCTTTTAAGAGGCAGGGTCAAAAAAGTTTAGCTAACCTTGCTAACCAACGGTCTTTCTGAAGGAAATACTCCTTTCTGAAGGAAATACTCCTGTCACAAATACTCCTTTTGTCACAAATGTTGCATTTTGCCGAGATTTCGTTATTTTTAGAAAAGTGAAGCCACACTTTGGACCGTCGACGTAAGCTACTCATGTTCGAACTCGCGCGGTTATGTCAACACTTTCCAGTAGACGCTTCTTCGTTGGTGTTGTTCAGCGGTTTCTTCTTCCGGTCGACGGACTGAATATCGAAACTAGGAATCGAAATTAACTTTTTGAACGATTTCGGGAAAACGAAAAGTTAGTCCCGGTTCCAATCAATACTTTATTCTCCATACCCAACCCTAGTGAGACATTGGATTCATCCACACAGAGCTCGTGCCGAGGCACAACCCATGTAAAGCTAATAAATCCGCAAATAACTGCAATTGCAAAAAACAGAAATGGAGACAAAGAGGTAAAACTGCGGACATCAGCTTTAAGGAAAGATATGATTCATTATGACATACATTATGAATACCATTATAATTTATTATAATGACCACAATACTAAGACCAAAATAGGAGAAAGAGCGGCATCAGCACTTGAAAGATCATTTAGTCTCACTTCTTAATAAAGATGATTGTGTTTTGGGTTTCATTTGCGGCAGTTTGTGCATTGACTTGATGGAGAGATACTCAGCTACTTATCTCAGCCGAAGACTGTTGCAGTAACGCTGTTATATCTGGCTATAAGACATCACATAGCCTATAACACATTCTCACACATTTCTTTGGAGAAGCAAAAATGACATGTGGTTTTAACAACCAGATGCATTTACATTTGTCTATTTTTGTTTGGAATGCATTTGAGAGCCAGTCCACCTCTTGAAATATTTTGAGTAATCGAATTTAAAGGGCATATTGCAGGTTAGAGGACCCAACGAGTCAATGTATAGAAAAATAATATAGGAACTATATTTTCTTATAACTAATATACTTATAAATAAGCTACAGAAGTCGTTTTTTTGTGAGAGAATTTTACTTCTGCTGAAAATGGGCGTGGCGGGCGTGACGTAACGGGCGGGAGAGTGGTTCAATTCAAACAACAGGAAAACAATGGATCACAATGACATTTCGGATGCTGAGGAAATACTTACTCATATAACGGACCACAGCCATACAGTTATAAGCCAAGAGAGCAGGGACAGGCCAGGATAATGTTAGACAGAACGTTCAGAGACAAATTGAGTTGTGGTGTGAGGAGAAACAGTGGGGAACCGGAACAGGTGTCTCTTAGGGAGAGAGACTCAGAGTTAACGATATACACTGTGCTCACAGTATTGTAGATTATTACCATTGTATATCAGGCCAGCAGACATGAGTATGTTTAGGGTAGATATATACTATTAAATGTATAAAACTATACTTGAGTTTATTGTATTGTACTAAAAACATACTCAACGTACATTTTTAATACATATTTTTCACCTGGGTTATAACATAAACCGAAAATTAAAGATTTAAATATTTAAACAACCTGGTTATTTTGTTTTTCAATTACAAGTTGCCTCTATAACACTATTTGATGCCATTGGTACAATATAAAACAATCAATAGTATTGTTTCACCATCCCATGTTGAACTCCATCATATCGCCGGGATGATAATCCTGCGATCTGAAGTGAACGCTATACACAACCGCATAACTTCGAAGCCGATGGGGAAGAGAAATCCTGTCTCTTCACCTGCACAAATCGCACCAGGCATGAAAGAGATATAGCACCGTCCTTTTTCTTATTAGAAAACCTGTGTTCTTGTTTTTGCAACCTCTACAAACACAATAATTTACCATGACGAAACACTTACCATTACCAATTGAAATACAAAAACTACCAAAAACACACTGACCCATGGCCACTCTCACTGAATACCAGCCTACTCTGCACTGAGCCGAGGCTGAGGCTCCCAGACGTGACGTAAAATGACGCGATGTTGGAAAAAAAAGCAGTTCTTTTACAAAAAAGGCAAAAAAAGCAGTTTTTACGAGCAGTCCAATAAACACTCACTTTATCTACAAAATTAGTGCCCTTATGTTGTTTTAAAACATTTTATATCCTGCATTAACTTTTCATATGGTATTTTTGATACAAGGTTATATATTAATTTAGATTTATTTATTTTTTATCTGCAATATGCTCTTTAAATCCATCTCAAAAGTGTTTCATAGGGCAAATACACCTGGTCTTTTCACGATCTGATGGCTTTCCGGTCAGAGAAAACGCATGAAGTGACCAGGTGTAAACAGGCACTACGGTAGTGACAACTGAATTAACATTACATCAAATTGAACGACTAGACGTTAATGACGTATTTGAACATGCATCAGAAATGTCTCTCATTTCTATCAGCACTGCAGGCAAATCACCGGGAAATACATCTCGTCTCATTCCCACATTTTGACAAGTCCTATTCTCTGCACCGTAATTGCTTTCACAGGCCCTGTGGTCTAGGACTCTACATTAGAGTCCATAGAGACAATGTTGCTAGATCATTCTAGAAAAAGCAAACACTTGGTTAAACAAAACAAGCCTAAAATAAGCGATCTGCCTCAGATAAATTAGCCTAAAATAATGCCCATCTTTATAAAAAAAAATCTCAAAGATCTGAAGGATGCTTATAATAAGCGGACATGCCAACACTGCCAAAAAAAGTGCACGTTTAAAGCAAAAGCTTAAACAAAAAGCAATAGAATGATGTTTGTCCTTGTTGACACACATAATAAATCTAAAACAACAGGATTTAAAATCGCCCCATTCCTGATGTCATGAATTTTCGCTGCACACCCTTAACATATGTTCCTAACTACTCGTGTCTCTCCATCAATCACAAGAGCGTTACTGCTGTGAGAGTGAGATGTTGAGTACGACCGTCTGATGTTGTTCTGTACCTGGATGTAGACAAACTGTACCAAAAGTGCATCCAAAAGATCAAACTATTAGAAATGCATGACTGAAGTTTCTCATCTCATATCTCATTTCACTACATACTCTTTTCATAACTATTCTTGACATGCTGCCTGTTTTTCTAATAAAAGCAAGTTAATAATAGTTTTAGAACTGTATACAGATTTTCTGTATCTGCCTTGGGATCTGACTCTTAGTAAAACATTTATGGCTCTATTATAGCACTAGCCATCTCAGGATACACATGGTGCAATTTAGTTAGCAAATCACAGCAGTGGGCATATACTCGCATTTCTGAAAAATGTAATTCCCCTTGAAATTGTTTTTGATAGAGGGCTCAGAGAACATGGTGCCACAAATGCCAAGGTCATGAGTTTGATTGCTAGGGAATGCATGAACAGACAAAATGTAAAGCTTCATGAAGCAATTTAAAGGAGAACTCCAGCGCAAAATGAACATTTGGTCTAATAAAACATTGGTAACTAGTCAACAGTTCTCTGAGATTTGTTTTCATGATAATTCGAATGTAAAGAGTTTTATCTCTAAAATCTGTTTAGCGTATAACGCTAGTAATGGGGGCATTTACTAAGTAAAAAGAAATCGCTAGTTTATACCACTAACAAGGCTCAAAATAGCCCCACACTAACACAGTAACATAATGAGGGTCCCTACATGCCCCTGTATGAAGTTCAGCGAACTTCTGAACTGTATGAACGGCGTTCGTGGTTCGACTTATCGAGTCTGTTTTCCAAAGATGGCGCCCGCCTGTATACACGAAGTGAACTGTCTTTATAAAGTATCTTCTTATTAAACGGTCTGTACACTTACAAAGTTCTCAATGCTTTGTTCCCTTATTATGTTACTGTGTTAGTGTGGGGCTATTTTGAGCCTTGTTAGTGGTATAAACTAGCGATTTCTTTTTTACTTAGTATATGCCCCCATTACTAGTGTTATACGCTAAACAGTATTAGAGATAAAACTCTTTTACATTCGATTATCATGAAAACAAATCTCAGAGAACGATTGACTAGATACTGATGTTTTATTAGACCAAAGGTTTATTTTGTGCCGGAGTTCTCCTTTAAGTTGCTTTGGAAAAAAAAGCAAAAAGGAGCTACCAAAATGTAAAATCAGTCACAAATGTAGAACAGTGTTTCCCAAAGTGGACTACAAAGGGGTGCCATGCTTTCAAAAAGTTTGGGAACTACTGATGCAGATGATGAGTCCTAACTTTAAGTATGAGAAATAGTAACAGTGATGTATCACTAACAAAGTCGGAATGGAATCAGTCTGGAGTCTTTGCTGCATCAGATATGTGTTTGTAAGCCGCCTTATTCATACGCTTAATTCTCAAACTAAAAGCAACAACAACAAAAACCAGAAAGTTCTGGGCCTAGAGCAAAAAGCTTTGAAGACGGTAACAACCCAGCTAACTATTTACTCATTAAACTCATTAAAATGATTTTCCTTGTTTCAGAGACAGCTAAAAACAAGTGTCAGCAATTAAGGCAAACAATCAAAAACATAACAATACAAACAGACAACGAGATGAAGAAAACTAAATCATCCGAGACTCTGAAGAAACCCGTGAGAATACACAAGAATATCTTCAGCTCTTGGGCAGGGAGTGGCTCAATTCACAGAGCAGAGTTCTGACAAACAGGTCTTGCCGTTTTTAGCATGACTGCGGTCGCCATCACAAATGCCTCTTTCCCGCTCAAAGAAGAAGGGCGGCCGTGGCACACAGTGTGGAATTACTTTGAACCCATACTTTGAAAGTCAAGATCTTATGCAACTCAACTCCACCAAACTTTTTTTTTCTTCTGTCTCCCTCACACTGTCTTTGTTGTCTTTTCATTTGACAAGGCATCAGAGCAAGTGGACCATTCCCAAACTATTGCAATTTGAATGACTACGGAGTAGCTTCTTACTGTGTTTATACATTTTTCAAAGCCCAAAAGTTCTCTCTGGCTTTAAAAGTATGAAGATGAAATCAAAACTAAATCAGCAGAAGACTCTACATGCCTTAAACATCTTCAAAACAGCATGGTAACTCATAAAGCATTAGGGCCTTTTTATTTTTTATTTAATCTTTAGCGCTAAGCTAAATCTGCAGACCGAATTTATTTTTTTGAGCCCACAGACGATTAAGCTTACAGACAACCACAGAAAAATAAATGAAAGAAATCCATCAACTACACAACCGGGGAAGATAAAAGACCGGCCGGGCCGGCGTAGTCAGTGACTTCATCAACCTGCGTGATGAATGAATGCAGAACTAGCGGCAGAACACTCAAGACGATCTGCGGCAAGGTTTATTAACACGCGCTAATGAGGACACCAGAGTACTGATATTTAAATCTCTAAACGGTTCTCATGAGTGGGGAGAAAACAGCAGGTTTTTGCAGTTACCCACTCCTTCACACCCACATTGCAAGAGTGGGAATATCAATACATAGAGGATCATCAGCAGCCTGAAGCCTAAAAAAAGCTTCCCACATAAGCAAAGGTCAACATGTATGACACACATACACACACTCTGAGCTCATAGTAATGATGCATCTACTAGCGTAAATAAAGACCCTCACAGATTATAAATCACTATTTCCCTCTACAAAGGCCTTTACAGCAGTGAACTTAAAGGATATCTGCCGTCCGTGCTTGTCAATGGGCCTACGGTGCGGTGAGTTGATCCGATTGCGGTCTCGATGGACCCTCTCCACCAGACCATGGTGTCTAGTCCCTCGCACAGAGTCCAGACCGGAGGGAAACCCCCCTGTGGAAAAATACAATTTTGGTTAAGATTCTGCACACAAATGCATGAATCTGGTTTAAACACCTTTATTAGGAACAGCCTAAAAATTGTCTGATAATGCATGCATAATACACACACACACACACACAAGTACTCCAAGTGCCACCATTAGCCTGCATCCCCCGGTGAATTCAGTCAACTCCAAAGTGCTTTTACCTTTCTAGGTTTCGTTTCTCAAGGTGGACAAAAAGCAGGGATCACTGCTCGGTGTCTCAAAGAAGCTTTATTCAGAGCAACAAGAGCACTTTCACCTGAAGGTATACAACACTGTTCTCCATAGGGGATAGACACAGATACAGTTCTTCGGCTCTTGGAGCGCACCGCTGTATCAAGTGTACTTGTGGGGATAGCCGTGTACTGAAGGAGTAGGCGAAGTGAGGGCAAACTAAGAGCTGAAGACAAACACACTCTTTGTTTAATAAGGAGAAGGTTTGCAATTACCATCTCTTGACATCGTTTATCTGAGGGTAGAAAAGCGGAGTGTATGGCTGGAGATTATCTTCTCCTAAATGAACATGCCTAACTGGACAGATTTAGTAGACTTTGAGAAGTGGATGGAGGACAACCCGGGTACCTGGAAATCAGTGCTGGCATTGCCTATCTGGTTGACGTTGGGCAGCGAGCCACCGTAGTACTGTGCCCGGTTCTGAGACAGACGGAGCTGCTGGATCTTCTGGAACTGCACCTTTAAACAAGAGGAAGACACAGTGAATGCATTTGATTAAAAACAGGAGAGTGAGAGTCTCCCCAGGCATTTTAGAAGGTGTTGCTATAACATATGTATTTAACTAAGGTGGAAATTCTTGGAAGTGAGTTTGGTTTTAAGTGTACCTCTGAGCCCAAGCTGGAGGACAATGTGGATTTTGTTGTTCGGCAAATGTAAACAATAAAAATTATCAATTCTGATCAGGCACAAGCAAATCAGGAGGCGTTCCTTCCTCCCACTAACCAAAGGACAAAATTTGAATCTCAAAGACTGACCTCATTTAATGATATCAATGGGTTACTACACATAAGCTCAAGGCCTCTTTTTAATCCAACAGACTGACATTAAGCCAGAGCGTATAACCCTGAGCTACGTCCTGCTTAGTTGTAAGGGCTACATTATATATACACTACAGGTCAAAAGTTTAAGATCGGTAAGATTTTTTTATGTTTTTAAAAGAAGTCTCTTCTGCTCACTAAGGCTGCAATTTTTTGATAAAAAATACACAAAAAACAAAGTAATATTGTGAAATATTATGACAATTTAAAATGACTTTTTTATGTTAATATATATTAAAATGTAATTTATTCCTCTGAAAAAAACCTGAATTTTCATCATCATTACTCCAGTCTTCAGTGTCACATGATCCTTCACAAATCACTCTAATATGATGATTTTATGCTCCAAAAACATTATCCATGTTGAAAACAGTTTTTCACATTTTTATTTCAGGATTCTTTGATGAATAGAAAGTTCAAAGAACAGCATGTATTAAATTAGAATCTTTTCTAACATTATAAATGTCTTTACTGTAACTTTTGATCAATTTAACTCATCCTTGATGAATAGAAGTATTGATTTCTTATTTATTTCCCCCAAAAATAAAATACAAATTCTTACTGACCCCAAACTTTTTAAAGGGTAGTGTTTAATGTAACAAAAGCTTTCCATTTTAGATAAAAGCTGAAATACCTGAAATAAAAATGTTTTCAACATGGATAATAATCATACATGTTTTTGGAGCATAAAATCATCATATTAGAGTGATTTGTGAAGGATCATGTGACACTGAAGACTGGAGTAATGATGCTGAAAATTCATTTTCAGAGGAATAAATTACGATTTTTTTCAGAGGAATAAATTACATTTTAATATATATTAACATAAAAAAGTCATTTTAAATTGTCAGAATATTTCACAATATTACTGCGTTTTTGTGTATTTTTTATCAAAAAATTGCAGCCTTGGTGAGCAGAAGAGACTTCTTTTAAAAACATAAAAAATCTTACTGATCTTAAACTTTTGACTGGTAGTGTATGTATATATATATATATATATATATATATATATATATATATATATATATATATATATATATATATATATATATATATATATATATATATATATATATAGGATAATCTAAACACATCGCTGCTAAGATATCAATGAAATACAAAAACTACATTGAAACACAAATTGAAACCTATTTTTGCCAATAAATAGAGCTGATCTTTAAAATTGTGATGAAGCAGAAGTAGCAACAGATCTTCTCCTTCATACAGTATGAGTGAAACGGATTCGAAAAAGTAAAAAAAAATGTAGGTGAGGCTTATATCTATTGGTGGTTGATGTGTGGCATACGTCACCAGTGGGAAGTTTTTCTATTTTATAAATTATTAATAAAAAATGTAAATGTCTCCTTGCTGATTTTTCAGCTGAGTGTCAGCTGATGATGGTGACTCGCAGAGTGAATGCACCTATACAGAGAACTGCACATTTCATATGGATTACATAAGCAAAGAGTATTTCTTTTCGTTTTGAATTTGTTTAATAAAAGTGGACATTTCAATCTTTCTAAAGACATATATCTCATTTCAGTGAGGCAAGTAGCCTATAAGCTGAGTTTCGGTTCATTTTTGTGAAGCGCTCCATGCAGTTCAATGAGACCGAGACAGCAGAAAGCACATCCTGTTTGATTTCTTTACCTTACAAAAGCAAGTTTTCATGTTACTGTGGTGCCTCCATGTCATGCAGTAAACATGCTATACTGTAGCTTCCCCACACTCTGCACAAACACTTACACTACCGGTCAAAAGTTTAAGATCGGTAAGATTTTTTATGTTTTTAAAAGAAGTCTCTTCTGCTCACCAAGGCTGCAATTTTTTAATAAAAAATACACAAAAAACACAGTAATATTGTGAAATATTATGACAATTTAAAATGACTTTTTAATGTTAATATACATTAAAATGTAATTTATTCCTCTGAAAAAAGCTGAGTTTTCAGCATCATTACTCCAGTCTTCAGTGTCACATGATCCTTCACAAATCACTCTAATATGATGATTTTATGCTCCAAAAACATGTATGATTATTATTAGGGATGCTCCGATCAGGATTTTTGCAGCCGATACCGAGTACGATTTCTTGTCATGGTGATCGGCCGATGACAGATATCGATTATGATGCTTAATTGACTTAATATAAGACAAATAAACAAAATGGAACATTTAAATGCAGCTCATAAGGTTTATTTAAACATTGTCCAATACTGTGGAGGACAAAATAAACATTTAGTCGCCTAAAATGGAGAAGTCTGATGTAACTTAAACATCGTCCAATACAAGTCTGAGCAGGACAAAATAAATAAATAAAAAATCAAACAACATTTAAACTCCTAAAAGAACAAATTGAAGTGGTTTGATACAACTCATTAGGTTTAATTAAACATTGTTCAATGTTAAAGAGAATAAAATAAATAGAAACATTTAAACTCCAACATGGAGAAGTCTGATGTAACAAATAAGGTTTAATTAAACATTCTCCAATATAAGTATCACATACGTCCTCACGCGTTGACGTCATCAAATCGCGATCGGTTTGTAAGATCGGCCAAGTTAGTGAGTACCGATCGAGTCAAAAATTGTTATGATCAGCCGATACCGACCTCTGGCCGATCTATCGGAGCATCCCTAATTATTATCCATGTTGAAAACAGTTTTTTACATTTTTATTTCAGGATTCTTTGATGAATAGAAGCTTTTGTAACATAAACACTACCCTTTAAAAAGTTTGGGGTCAGTAAGAATTTGTATTTTATTTTATGGGGAAATAAATAAGAAATCAATACTTCTATTCATCAAGGATGAGTTACATTGATCAAAAGTTACAGTAAAGACATTTATAATGTTAGAAAAGATTCTAATTAAATAAATGCTGTTCTTTGAACTTTCTATTCATCAAAGAATCCTGAAATAAAAATGTAAAAAACTGTTTTCAACATGGATAATAATCATACATGTTTTTGGAGCATAAAATCATCATATTAGAGTGATTTGTGAAGGATCATGTGACACTGAAGACTGGAGTAATGATGCTGAAAATTCAGCTTTTTTTCAGAGGAATAAATTACATTTTAATATATATTAACATAAAAAAGTCATTTTAAATTGTTATAATATTTCACAATATTACTGTGTTTTTTATGTATTTTTCATCAAAAATTTTCAGCCTTAGTGAGCAGAAGAGACTTCTTTTAAAAACATTAAAAAATCTTACCGACCCTAAACTTTTGACCGGTAGTGTATATGCCTAATAATAGGGCACATCTAGGTTAATGTTAGAGCGAGCCGCCATGTGAAGTTGCAACTTAAAAAATGATAATGATAAGCCACATTTGACGTATGATGAGATTGATGTATGATAGGTGAACGTTTGGATTGCCTGCCCAACATACAGTAACAACCACAAAGAACCACCGATGTTCCTCACGGGCGGCGTGATACAGAATGTTTTTAAGCGACTAAAGCAATCTTGGTCGACTAAGCCTCTTCTAAACAACTAACGATTAGTTCGACTCTTAGGGGGCAGCGCTATAGCTTGTTTTCACGTGACGTGACGCCACTGCGTTGCCATGGCGCGAAACTCATATGGAGGGCAGGAAGTGAATTTCTATATTAGGAAGCACTATAACGCACTCAAATGCCTATGTTTTGCGTCGTTTATGGTTGCTCAAATCGATCAAACCACAAAGATCTTTTTATTGTGTGCCAAAAGTTGTCGTTCATAAGGGGGGAAATACAAGAAATTGACAGAAAAACACCAGTAAAAAATGCCTTGTAAACCTAACTTACGTCTGCGGTCGGGAGGAGCCGATTGGGAAAATGCCCGTGTGTTTGTACAGTGTGCAGTGATCACTTCGTCAAATGTGAGTTAATACATTATTTATGTGGCTTATAATTACATTATTCAGGTGTTTGTGTAACGTGCCAGTTTCCGAACTTTGTAAAGTCAAAGCATGTCTGTAAAGCCCTATTCGCATCGGGATTAGTATTATCTGGTGACCTGTAGTAATTTGTAATAATTGCGGAGTTTGTCTGTGATCTTAATCCCGTGTCGAATCGGCCATGTCTGTAATTTGTAAAGAAATAATTCCCCCGCAAATGACCTACTATATTTCGCCGAACACAGAGGTCCTGTGATAATATTAGTCCCGTGAGAATCGACATCTCTGTGATTTGGCTGGATCGTATATCATTTTTTCAAGGTTTTTGTTTCATCTGCGCCTTTTTATCCATCTTTCACGAAGAATAGAGGCTGAGTTGGAGTGTTTTGATAGTATTTTGGGTGCCGGGGTCATATCGCTAGTACAACTAACTTATACAATTTGCAGAAAGAGAAAGCTGAAAACCATAAGAGCAAAAACAAAAAGAACGATTAGATGGAGATGAATGACATGTTTAGCAGCATACAAGGACAGTTCTTCTGTTTATTATATACAGCTAGACATTATAACGACACATGACATTTCAAAGCCATAGCCTAATGACATCATATCCGGGAGATAAGTAGGGCTGTAATCAACCAAAGAAATCCTTAGTCGACCAAGGTCTTGTCCTGCGCGACGATTAGTCGACTAAAAAAAACAAAAAAAACGGATGTTTTGATTGAACATTTTTTAAACAATTGTCATAGAGCATTTATAAAACAACAACGAAAAAACATCGAAAATAAATAAAACTATAATAATTATACAATTCTTTGAAAATGAAGTGATTTTTTTAACTGCAAGTGAGGAGCTTTGTCCTTGGTCTATTGACAGTCACAATCGCGCACCTGATCACACCACACGCTACAAAATAATATAACTGCTATAGCTGCCACATAATGAAAAATCTAAAAAAGCTCTCATTTATAAATGCTGTATTCTTCTTCACTTACAAAGCTATGGGTTAACTTTTGTCCAGCCGATCTGTTAGGCGTCTTAAAACAACAGACAAAATAGCCTAAAAAACAATCTGAAATCTAGGCTCTGTTGTAAGATAGCATATACGTTTAATTTCGTTTTGTTACATTATTTAGGCTACTTTCAAATGAGTCAAGTGTACAAATAAAAACCTATTAAGAAAACAATCGATTGAGTCAGTATGATAAAGCCGTTAAAAGAGCTGCTCACGTCTTTTGCGCGCTTAAGTTCGATTTCAAATAGGCACGCGATGTGCGCGCTCATAATGGAGCAATGCGGTCGCCACCGTCGCCTACCTCCACAAAAATGTAGCCAGACAAAAGATTTAGATTTCTTGGACATTCTGTCGACTAAAGTAGCGTGAACTGAATGAATACAGCAAAACTACCTACCGGTACATCCCTTATTGAGCGCGAGCAGCAGCGCAGCCAGCCATGCGGTTCCCGAGTGTGTTATGTGTGTGCGCTAAACTGTGGCGCAGGTACAAGAAATAGCCTAAATTAAAGCATTGAACAAAAATTTGCTATCTGCTAATATAGGTGGTATTAGAGACATAGCATTGGATTGGGAAAAAAAATCTGTTCAGTAGGGCTGTAATGAACCAAAGAAATCCTTAATCGACCAAGGTCTTGTCCTGCGCGACGATTAGTTGACTAAAAAACAAAAAAAAAAAACAGAAAAAAAACGGATGTTTTGATTGAACATTTTTTAAACAATTGTCATAGAGCATTTATAAAACAACAACGAAAAAACATCGAAAATAAATAAAACTATAATAATTATACAATTCTTTCGAAAATTTAAAGTGATTGTTTTAACTGCAGTGAGGAGCTTGTCCTTGGCTTATTGACTGTCACAATTGCGCACCTGATCACACCACACTCTACAAAATAATATTAACTGCTATAGCTGCCACATAATGAAGAAATCCCTAACAAAGCTCTCGTTTATACAGGCTGTATTCTTCTTTACTTACAAAGCTATGGGTTTAACTTTTGTCCAGCCGATCTGTTAGGCGTTTTAAAACAACAGACAAAATAGCCTAAAAAACAATCTGAAATCTAGGCTCTGTTGTAAGATAGCATATACAGTTTAATTTTCGATTTGTTACATTATTTAGGCTCTTTCAAAATGAGTCAAGTGTACAGATAGAAACCTATTAAGAAAACAATCTGATTG
This sequence comes from Hybognathus amarus, assembly GCA_030378365.1. Classification (NCBI taxonomy): domain Eukaryota; kingdom Metazoa; phylum Chordata; class Actinopteri; order Cypriniformes; family Leuciscidae; genus Hybognathus; species Hybognathus amarus. The sequence continues at coordinate 15,680 of JAQIUQ010000609.1, forward strand.
AGTCAGTATGATAAAGCCGTTAAAGAGCTGCTCACGTCTTTTGCGCGCTAAGTTTGATTTCAAATAGGCACGCGATGTGCGCGCTCATAATGGGAGCACGCGTCGCCACCGTCGACCTACCTACAGCAAGCCAGTCAGATGTCAAATTGTAGCCAGACAATAGATTTAATTTCTTGGACATTCTGTCGACTAAAGTAGCAGTTGAACTGAATGAAATACAGCAAAACCACCTACCAAGCATCCTTTACTGAGCGAGCACGCAGCGCAGCCAGCCAGTGCGGTTCCCGAGTGTGTTATGTGTGTGCGCTAAACTGTGGCGCAGGTACAAGAAATAGCCTAATTAGAGCATTTAAAGTTGGGGATAAACATGGGCTAATTATATTTAGAGAATACAGTAATAAATAACTGCTTTATAAAGGAATAAATATCAAGGAGTAAATCATTGAAAATGTATTTCTATTGGCAAAAAAAAAAAAAAAAAATGCGGGCTAGGTTTGAACCAATAAGAAATTCACAGCCGATGGACACGGATTAAAGACTGAGTAGTCGACTGAGCGGACTAAAGTTGACAGCCCTACTGTTCAGTTAATCTTTTTGGCTCGTCTTAAAATAATTTTTAAAAGAAAACTTTACCAATTAAATGTGAAGCCCTAATTAGATGTCAGAAATTCATATATCATGGCTTTCTCCACACTGGCATCTAGCAACATAACCTCACTCTAGATTATTGTGTTCTAGTATGGGCCATAATAAAACAACAAAACACAAAATATTCTCTCACTCATCAGACACACCGTTTCAAAACGCAAGCAAGATGCTGCTTCAAATCCAGCTGACACTGTTCCAGACAGACAGCTCAGAAACGCAGGCTTGTTAATAAACAAGCGCAGATCCTCGTTCTCAGCACACACTCTGGGGTCATGGATTCTCACATCCAGCCTTTCAATGTACAGCGTTATCAAAACAATGACACCCCAGCTGTGGAGAACGACCAAGCTGCTTAGCTGAAGCCGAGGATTTCCCTGGGGAAGTGTGCTTAAGCTTATGCTCTCCCTCTCCTCTGTCGACATCACAACATTGCAGAGGATGGTTAATACACCAATATGGGTGGCACCAATATGAGAAATTTGGCCGATACTAAAAGCCAATTATTCTTCGTGTTTGAAAGCCGATAACCGATATTTTGGCAGATAAAACGAAATTTGTATGTAATTTCTGAGAGCCTGATTTGAAAACAAAAGATTTACCATTAAAAAGAAAGCACTTCAACATAAATCAAACATACAGAATTAGTCTATCTAATCTTAGTCTATCCTAGTCTATCTATTGCCTAACAATTAAACAAAATAATGCAAACCAACAAGTCATTGGACAACATTACTTGCGTACAAAGAATCAAAATGCATGTGCCATGGATAAATGCAATGGAATAGCCTCCACGTGGACAGTAATGAAATTATTTTAATTAAACTACATTGTTGGTGAAAATGACATGAGAAAAGTAAAAGAGCTAGTTCTTAATAATAATGCATCAATATCTTTGAAATAGAAAAATCTGAAATTAATATTACTGTTTCAAATTGCTGTTTGAGCTGCGTGCAGTGAAGCCGAAGAGCCGAATGAACGCTGGGAACTGAAGCTTTCTGTTAGCGGGTAAATTAAATCAACGAAACGCATCCTATTTGAGTTTAATGAGATACTTATAAAACAAACATATTACAACTTGTATCTGCACAAAATGAAGCAAATCCACAAGTGAACTTGAACTAATTTGTGTGTTAATCAGAATGATCTCCTGCTGCTCTTCACATAATAATGCACTGAAACACGGTGCCCAAAGAATTCAATATTACAATAGTGTTCTCATTATAATGTTATGTAATATGACAGTCCCCCAATCATAGTTGTTTGTTGTGCATTACCATTTGAGCTACATGCTCTGAATGCATTGCATATATATATATAAAAATAAACAATGTTCCTACAAATTAGATTATTTTGCACAAAACAAAAGACTATGAACTCGACTGTGCTGTCATGAAGGCGTAACTCTGTTCCGGATGTGCTCTTGCCATAACAACGTGTTCGTGCGCACAAATAATTCACAACATTCTTATAAAGTAGTGTTTTCATTATAATTGTATATTGCTTATATGACAGAATTGTGCTGCACATGTTTTACTGTGCTTAACTGTATTTTTCTTTTCAAAGTGATTTCAATTATATTTCAAGCAGTTCATATGAGTCATGGTGAACAGTGGGCATCTGAAGTGTCTCAGCTAAAGGAAATGATGCATTTCTCGCCTTTATATATCAGCCAGATTGTCTTGTCGGGTTCGATAACTATATAATTAAAAATTAACATAATACCAGCCAATACCAAAAATGGTGGAGTTACTACACTCAAAAAATATTTAAGATTTAAGATTACGCATTTGAATTGCACATAAAATGTCTTGATTACACAGGTTTAACATAAACTAATCATTTTAATGTGAAGCATGTGCATCAGACATACAAATTTTAGTTAAGAAAAAGAGTTCTTAGGATTTCTGTAATGGTACTACTAATAATCTGATTTTATATTTTAAATACACAGCAAACATGTTTATAAATTTCTCATTAATGAATCTAATTTAACTAAATATTGCTTGCTTGTTCTACAGAGCATTCTACGTGTTCATACTTTTAAACTGAATAAATTTAATAGTTTTCACAATAAAAAGATTTAGCACTTTGGTTGAATAATCCTATTTTCAAATTGCATTTAAAAGCAAAGTCAAACAGATGATAATATACTATGTCATGATTTTTTGTTGGGAAACCCGTTTCATTTATGTATGACTGACAAAAATTCCACAAGGTAATTAATGGTTAAAAAAGAAAAATTATAAAAAGAAAAAGATAAAAATTTTATATGCAATAATTCAAATACAAATGTCTTAAATTTGGGCCTAAATATTTTTGAGTGTATTATATCAGTCCAAAAATGTTTTCCATTATTTTACATAAAAAATAAACTAATTTTGGGGGGGGGGGGTTGCGATTTCACTTTTTTCATTTTAGTGAGTAATGTTGCTGTTGGTGCATGAACAGTATCTGCAAAGTTTCAGCGCTGAAAGTTCAGTGTAAGCAGAGATATCGTCTTTTAAAAATCAGGAAGTATAATGCCTACAAAAACGACTCCAATTGGGACTACAGCCGGGTTTTAGACGTAACTTAACCCATACATTTGCATCAACCTTCCCCTGGAATATGCAAAAAAGGGCCTGGCCATACTTCTGCTGGCTCGTCGAGTTATGTTCACCAGCTGTCAGGTCTTCTGTGTTCGAGCTTCCCACGGACGCTGTACTTCGTCAACAATGGATACAATTTATGTTTGACTATGCTCCTGAAAATGACGATCGTAATTTAGCTCTCTGTGCTGCGCATTTTACGGAAGACAGCTTCCAGAATCTGAAAGAGTTCAACACCGGATTCAACAAGAAACTGTTACTAAAACATGACGCAGTTCCAACTTTAAAACAAGAGGCAGCAGTTGTTGGGCCACAACCTGTAAGTAGGCTAAGACTTCATCATTTTAAATATATCTGCATGTATAATTCCAGACGTAGCCTTGTATTTTATTTTTTTCAAATGCCAGCGCTGGCTTTATAGCCACTAGGCTACTAGTTATGCTATTTTGTGTCTACAACAAATGCGTACAAACATTATGGACCTGAATTTTCTATAAGTACTAATGTTGTAAACGTATTTTTCACGTATACATGCTTTATGACGTTACTTTCGATTTTGATCAAGAGCGTAAAACAGTGCCAACGCTGTTTGTGTATATAACATTAGCAGCCAGTCAGTTTGTGTAAAACAAACGTGTATAAAGTAAAAAAATATATATAGGCAAATTACCATTCAGAAACGTTTTGTAAGAGCCGTGTGTGGTGAGGTTCTGCTTGCCTCTCTTCATCGCCGCTTTCTGGGTCTGATTCTGGCTCAAACTGACACGACAGTATCGACACCATTATTTACATTGGAACGTAGCACATGCACGTTTCGCTCGTCAAGGTAATGGACGTTAAGTATCCGGACAACGTGAGCTACAGTTTAGCCAATCACAACACACCGGCCCAAACTTAACCAATCGGAGCCGCGCTGCCTGTTTCTGAGGGAGTGGTTTTATAGAATCAGGAAGTCAACCGGTCGTTCAAAGGACAGAGGAGAGCGCGGCTGACAATAAAAGGTGACATTTATGAAAAATAAGACTTTTTAAAAAAGAAAAACCACGAATACATGTTATATTGCACCCCATAAACACAATCATGCAAAGAAAAAGTAAAAAAAAAACAGTAACCCACCCCTTTAACTAGTTTCCCTAGTTAAATATTTTCCTCATACATGGTGCATTCAATTCTCAATTTAAATATTGGTAACTTTTACTAAGAAACACTTAAGATGAAAAATGGTATCTAAAATTAAAGTGGCAGACACACTACACTTTTGTTCAATTGACTTCCATTAATATGTGAATGCTGGAGACCAGAAACACAAGCTCACGCGAAGAAGTTTTTGCAGCGTTCAGAAGTTCAAGTTTGGTCACCCTGAAAATTTGTATCACGTAAAGAGGTCCAACCAATAAAAGATTGATATGACACTCTTAGCTGAATTAAAAAAAGTAATTGCAGTATATTACATTCAAACAAAGTCTAGTGACCGTGGCCTAACAGAGACACCTTGATCCACTCCTTGCATAGGCTGGACATGCCCAAAGGACAGTCAGCACACCTGCAGCTGGATGACTTGCAAACATGTAGTGGTCTTAATATGGACAACAAGCGTTATAACGGCACACAGACAAGTTCTGTTTACATTTCCTACTCAAAATGGGAAGACTCACTACAGCTCTGCAAAACATCTGGTCTTTGCTTTCTGCCAACTCTCTCAGATCCACAAAAACGTTAAGGTGTCAGATCTGTTTTTTACAAGCAGACATCCAGTGTTCTTGTTTTGAAAGAAGACAACTGTTCGACAAAAATTGTCAAATGATCTCTCTGTTGATACCAGTTTAATGTGCAAACAGACACCATAAATATAATTAAACAATTTGTAGCTTCACATCCTCGAAAAGTTTACAGAGTAAACACTGTGGCAATGCTGTTTATTTGAGCGCCGCAAGAAATGTTGAGAAACCGAACACAAAGAAAAGTGGTCACTTTGACATGCCAGAAGCATTGTTAGCCATTTCAATGCAATAGAGGGAATGCGTGTGACGTCACCGTCCGGTCACGTGCCTGCAGTTCCTCACAGTGAGTGGCAAAAAGACTGAGCAGCTGTATTTGTTTTTAGCGTGAATGCCGCAAAAAACAAACACAACACATATAGAGTGGGAAAGAGCTTTGTGATTGACTGTACAACTAGATTTGACAAAAAATCAGAGGTATATTTTTACAGACTGCTATAGAAAGAGGAGCAAATGGATCGCTGCAATTCACAGAAACAACTGGACTCCAGTCAGCGAAAGGTGGATTTGCAGTTTTCATTTTGTGTCAATATGCTGAATTTAGCTGTAAAACCACACCCATATATTTTGTATTGTTATATATTAACAACTCATCAATTAAATATGTATCATTCCATATTCTGCATTATTGGATGATTCTTAATAAACACTGACTAAAAAAAAAAAAACTTTAGGGCTGGACGATATGATGATATATGCTATATATAACACTGATATAAGTGATTACCCGATTTAGACCTACCTATATTGTATTATTATAAAGCGTTCACAGGCAAATTTGCTTTATGTTTACCGTCTATATTGCTTTTATTTCCCCGGCGTCGAAATCAGCCAAACATAAATGTCAGGCGACTACGATTACTGGCTGCATGTCAATATCCATGGATCACTGGATCTTTAGTAAGTTGAAAGAAACACTATATTGAGTCCAACATTTAGTTTAAATTGATAAAATTGTTAGTTTTTGTCGCATTTTCCTGAGTTTCCCCTTTTAAATCCAGTCATGCAGCAGATCTTTTGCCACTCAGTCAGGCTGAGGGGGTTGTCCTGGCGGGAAGTGACGTCAATGCATTCCATTTATTGACGCACTTCGCTGCTTACTTTGGGATTATTGCCATACAGTCCACTAATTTCACTGGTGGATCATTGCTGACAATGTTTGGAAAGCTACAATACATTCAATGTAAATGTGTCTAAAAAATGCAATTCCTACAAGAATCGTTTTTTTTTCCAGCTCTCTCCACATAAACATTCCCAATTATTGATGAAGTATTGAGAGATTTTGTTAAAGGGGTGATGAACTGAGAAATAAAAATTTCCTTGAGCTTTTGACATCTAAGAGGTCATCATATTATAAGAATATCCTGTAAGTTTCAGAACTTAAACGACCTTGTTACTTCAATAAAAGCTATTATTGACACCAGCCTCAACAAACGACTCATTTTTCAAAATGGGGAACTATGACGTCAAAGAGGATAAAACACCACCCCCAGTCCCCACAGAAGAAGATCAACGCCTACTTCAACACGGCCGGTTTAGCCCCGCCTCACCGATTCACGCATTTCACGCATAGCTAATAACATAGATGCCTATACCTCGTGATGACAAACCGGATTGAGCTACCGAGCAATACAGAATATTGTGCAGCGCCTTGTGGAAGAAGACAGTCGCTGCATAAGCTTCCTCTGGATTCCAATAGGACTACATGGATAAACTTTATTTTTAATGACATTCCATGCCCGTCTGTTCACTTCATTTTACTGAGGACTGTTTTGTAAACAAGACTGGATTTGCAGACCGATTAAGACTAAACAACGGTGCTATGCCATCTATATTGGATCTGACAGGAATTGTGCAACACACGGACTGGGTTGAATCATTCCGGTTGCCATTTTACAACACTGGACGTTTTCAAAACAATTTCCCCAAAGTGCATCACTGACGGGTGAGTTGAAACTCATTATAATATGCAAAACTGTTATCCACTCACAGCAGTGGGCGTTTACTTCCAAGTCTTCAGTGCAAGACACCCATAAAAGCCGAGCGTTTTACAGGTAGGCTCAAAACTAGGGTACAAAATAGCCTATTACTTATTCATTTTGATGTTTTTGAATGCAAAAACCAAGCGAACGTCATAAGTTCACCTCAGAAAACAATATAACAAAATAAAAAATAAAAATAAAAAAGTTCATGACCCCTTTAAAGATGACAATGCTTAAAAATGAACAAAGTAAAATTCAATAAATGCTTCAGATTTCACAAACTTGCCTCTCTATTTTTACATCTCTGAAATGCAGGCATTTTCCTCAAGGGCTCATTCCATTGTCAAGAAAAATTGTGTGTAAAGAGTTACGACTTTAAACTCTGACAACGTACTATAACACAAACACAACCCCATTCTTGTGCCCTAGAAGAGGAGGCAGCCAAATCATGAACTGGCAGATCATGTTCATTCATTCCCGCCTACAGACTCCACACAGAGACAGAGTGCTGTCTGACGCAGAGCTGCTTTCTGGTAAAACACTTCCTAATTGTGAAAGACCAACAGTTGAACCACTACACCTGACCGACATTTCTTAACCTTTCTCTGATCCATGCTTCAATCAAAAAATCACAGGCATAAACTCTAGATACACAAAAGCATTTTTACACAACTAACAGTAAAGCAGTCTGAACATGCTATTTTACTGTTTAGTCCAAAGCTAGGGGATGATGTTGTTCACCATTGCAAATGTTACTCTAAATGTTTACATGTAAATGAAACTGAAAATGCAAAGCAGCTCAGCACAATAAAAGCCTTTAACAATATGATCCCAACAAATGTTTACTACAGCTTCTGACAAAACACCAGTTACTAGTCCTTGTTTAAAATCATTAATTAGCATATTAATTGAATCTTCTCTAGGGAATGAGTAAGATTGTTACTTACAAAAATATAAAATCAGTCAAATTTTAGCACTCTTTAAAAAATAAAGGTTCTTTATTGACATTGATGATTCCATGAAGATCATTTAACATCCATGCAACCTTTCCAGTGCACAAAAGGTTCAGATTATTAAAATGCTCTTCACTGAGACAGAAAAATAGTTATTTTGAGAACTGTGTGGTAGGGGGTCTTCAATGCCATTACTGCGAAAACTTTTATATTTCAGAGTGTTAAATGGCTTTTCTCCTCTGCTGCTTTTTCATTCATTGGAATTGCTACATCATGCAGTCAAGTATTTCTGAAAAGAATTGATGTCAAGGGCAACACTGTCTCTTAAAGCAGGGACACAGCAGGCCGACAGTCAGTCGTCAGCGTGTAACTTATCTGCCAGGCTAGTTTTTGACAGGTTTATTTTCCAATAACAATTGACTGATTGTACATTTATCCATTACAAAACGCAAACAAATAAACTTCCTCCACGTATCCAAAAAGAGGTCCATCTGATACCTCACACTCAAAAAGTGTAATAAATAATACAATTGTATTCGAGTGAACTACTTTACGTTGTGATTCTGTTTTAAGAAATCACATACAAACAATATTTTTAAAGACAACATTTGATTTCAACTTCTCATAGAGATATCCTTGAGATATCATAGACCCCCACCCCACATATCCACATACATCATAGAAACATCTCTTCTGTTTCTGTTTTTATTCTGTCATACATGTTATTACCACAGTTTTATTGTAGTAACAAACAATAGCTGTGGTAACTATGGAATCTTGGCTAGAAACTATGGTTGCCATAGTGACTTGGCTATAGGGTCATCGTGACTATCAAAAACATCTGTAACGTTAAAAGAAAAAATAATATGAAACTGATATTAAACAAAATGAACCAATCATGAAGTGATAACTAGAAAATATGATGAGATCAATTAAAAGTATGATCGCTTTAATAACGTCCGTATGATTTGAAAGCGTGCAGTGTGAATGACAACAGTCAGAGAGACACTGACATTCCCATCCCTCCTCATGAGCTCGATCTGTCGGGCATTTTACATTCACAGTGATTCAATTGCGCATAGGACACACTAAACGTTAGGTATCTGCATATGATGTATGAAATCGAGGGAGTGAGGTAATTCCTAATTTGGCTGTGCTTACCCTTGAGACGGTGAGGTCTGTCATGAGCTGCTCGAAGGCCCGCGTCTCCTCCGCCTGTTTCTGGTTGTGCAGCGCGATCTTCTCGCTGAACTTCCGCGGGTTGGAGCCACTCGAGCCCGGGGATCCAGACATGGCTGGGCCGCAGAGTTTCGAGATCAACTTTGCAGAGAACCGACTGTTGAATGTTGTCGATATGTCAGTCAAATGTGTTTAACTTGTCCCTCCATGTCTATAAAGCGTGTAAGAGTGCAGCCCAGATGCTTTAGAGAGGTTTGACGAGGTCGCTTTAATGACAAGAGCTTTGCCACCATTAATGAGCTGGAAAACGCGATGAAAACGAATTAATAACAACTTTATGGACTTAAATCAGCTGAAGTACAAAGTAACAATGATATATAGGAATTCTTTAAACTTATAACGTTGTTTTTGTATAGAGGCGATGAGCCGAATTTGCTAAAAGTTTGTCAGGAAACTGAACATCGCTATAGCTAACGTTAACTGTTATATTCAAGCGTTTATGACAGGTTTGTTTGGCATCACTAAAACAAGTTATTTCCTTGTATCGTGGGTTGAAAAAGGATGAGATGGAATACTGTGCACTTGCAAACAAAAGAGCTTAAATAAAATCACTTGGCTTTACAAAACAAGTTCAGAAACGACACAAGCTAACGAGCTAAATACTTTAGATTCTGACAAGAAGCATTTTAATTGATTTGTTTTTTTTTACGATTTACGCATAAATATTTAAGTGCCTACCATTATTTATGAATTAAGGTAGACAGTTGGTAATATAACTGTCTAAATGTGTGTAATTGACAGATATTGCTCAGTCAGGTACAGGGTAAAGTCAGCCGTAACAGCTAACCAGCTAATGAGCGATATGACACAATCAAAATATCACTAACGAAATGTCACAAACAAACTGTAAATGACAGCAAGCGACTCACTTATATGGTCAATTCAATCAATCTTATTGGTCACAACACTAAACTTAGTTTCGTGAGATTTCAACAAGTGGTCTCGCCGATGTAAACCTCATTACGCATTCAAAACTCATATAAACAGGTAAGTTAAGCGCGACAGCAACTTTGCAGCAAGGTAGCAAATGAAACTACACTAGACAGACACTCACTGTCCTGCGGCAGGACAACCAGCGGCCAGTGATCGAGCGCTGTTGTCATTCGAGTCAGAGAAAATGTTTAGATGTTACTGATTCGTGAAATGCAGCGGTGAAATCTGATCGTGTAGTCCGCGTGTACTCCCTTGGACTCTCTTCTCCGTGTCCATCATCTAGATCCACCTGAGCTGTGATACACCGACTCGTGACTCCACGGCTCACATTTGTTTTGTCAACTTCGATCCCTCACTCCGAGTGAAAACAAGCCGAGGAAAAAATACACAAGCCTGCCCCAAAACTGTGTACCAATTTTTTAAAGTTGTGTCCACAAGGAGGCAGTGGAGTTCCCTTAAAGGGATACACAGCCCTATTATTCATGTGAAAATGTAAATTGCATGTTAACCATTACAACCATTTAATGTGTAAAGTGCTCAATATGTATATATTTTTTAAAATAATTGTCTTAAAATGCGTTAAACTACCATTTATTAGTTTTGTTGCGAAGGCAACGTATACATATTTTTTCGTATACAAAAATAAATAAATAAAACCTGCAACATTCATTTAGTCTATAGTTCCTTTATTCAAGAAGATAATCATAATGCCCATTCACCCAACATTATGGGCTAAAGGGGGATATGGCCACTGCTGTCCAGTGTCTTGTCACGCTGCATATGAGAGGAGCTTGAGAATGATCTTTTATAACACTGCATTCAATTTCAAAGTTACTTCAATATTCATCATCAACTCAAGGGCTGCAACAACTAATTGATAAAATTCAATTATAATTCATTATGAAATTCGTTGTCAACGAATGTCATTATCGATTAGTTAGTCTGATTACGTCACAGGGATTGTTTATTGGTGATTGGTTGAAACAGGCCAATCATGATGCTCTCTATCTTACATGCGCTTCATGATACACATACGCCTCTCTTTCACTCGCCGCCCTGCCGCGCGGGCGCAACACGGACTGTGTGGAGCACATTATCATCTGTCTCGCATGTGCGTGCTTGATTCCGTGAGTTTGAACTAATTTGCGGGCATCAGGGAACCGCTATCAATATGCCGAATAGATGAAAATCACTCACCTTTCGCGAAATTCGCCGTTTTGAAACCAAAAAAGGTGACCCACGTTAATCGTGTATACTTTATACTATATGAAGCATACTATAGTATAATGTGAGATAGAAATGTATATTTAACTTATTAAATTCAAGTTGACATAAGCTTTTCACTCCACTGCGGCTGTCAGTCTCAATTCAGTGTTCAAACAGCGCATCGCGTTCGGTTACGACAGAGTCTCATCGTGTTCGGCTACAGTCAACACTGATGAAACATTTTCCAAGATAATTCAATGTTAATATTATTATGTTCAGATTTTATACAAGTTTTGCTGAGTTATCCGCTAATCTAGTTTATAAATTTTTTTATAAAGATATAGCATTTTTGTCATAGGTTATGGTCATATACACACTACCGGTCAAAAGTTTAAGATAGGTAAGATTTTTTATGTTTTTAAAAGAAGTCTCTTCTGCTCACCAAGGCTGCAATTGTTTTGATAAAAAATACACAAAAAACACAATAATATTGTGAAATATTATGACAATTTAAAATTACTTTTTTATGTTAATATATATTAATATGTAATTTATTCCTCTGAAAAAAAGCTGAATTTTCAGCATCACTACTCCAGTCTTCAATGTCACATGATCCTTCACAAATCACTCTAATATGATGATTTTATGCTCCAATAACATGTATGATTATTATCCATGTTGAAAACAGTTTTTTACATATTTATTTCAGGATTCTTTGATGAATAGAAGGTTCAAAAGAACAGCTTTTATCTGAAATGGAAAGCGGACAGTAGAAAGAGAAAAAGGGAGAGTGGCAATAAAAGGCTGGACGAGGATCAATATTGGTCCAGCGTTAGCTCACTGGCGCCACTCATCCATAGGGTACACCAAAGTGATTTTTTTATACTAATACTATTTTAAAAAAAATAATTCGTAACACTACTCCACAAAATGTAATTAAGTCCCCCGACTCCAGTGCATCAATCTTCCCCGCCAATTCAGTGTAGACTGCATTGCTTTCTTTTGAGGGCGCTTGACACACACAAGCATCCCCGTAGAGCCGGGGCAGGCAGCTCGCGCCCGCTCGAGACGTGAAAGTATACTGATTACTGAGTTTGGTAGGGGCTACATTCTTGCTACAAGTAAATAATACACGATTAGACGGACAAAATAATCGGTCAGAAAAACTATGTCTGCAGGCTGATTTTCTGGTAAAATTGTCTTGCCTTGATTTTTCAAATTTGCAGATTCATCTATAGTAGTTTGATCTTATAATATTGATGATATGGCTATTATATAACCCACACTTTGTCCTGTTTGTTCTGTTATTATTTACTCACCCAAAAGTTGTTTCAATCCTGTATTAATTTCATTCTTGTGCTGAACAAAGATATTTTGAAGAATGTGGCTTGCCAAACAGTTGCTGGTTAAAAAAAAAAAAAAAAAAACAGTAGGCTGTGTCACTGCACAGCACATCAACAACTGTTTGGTTACCCACATTCTTCAAAATAACTTTTGTTTCAAAAGAAGAAAAAAATTATTCGGGTTTAAAACAACTTGAGAGTAAATGATGACAATTTCCATTTTTGGGCGAACCCTTTAATGGGTTCTGAACAAAAGCAAATACTGTAACATCATCCATCCCTGTGGTTTTCATTTATACAGTTTATTAATCGTTTTTCAGTGAAACAGCTAACAACTGACTGAATGAGCTATCTGCAATTCATGAAGAGGCAAAAATCGTAGATATAGTAGATATTCAGGCAAGCATTTTGTGTTTGAACCATACACTAAGGTCAAAGATCATCAGGTTTTGATTACTTTCTGCTGTATAAAACACTGGACAGTGAAATTTATCATCTCGTGTCATCATTCATGCAGCATCTATGTGAACTACATTTAACATTAGCAAATGGACCGTTTACATTAAAACATGTTAACCATTCGATATCGAATGCATATGTGAACTATACACTGCTTTACAAAACCTTTGTATAGAAAAAGGTGTGGCATTTTGTTTTAAAAGTACAGTAATTGAGAACAACCCAATCAGACAGAACACCTGTTACACAAGTTTGATGTTCTGTTATAAAACCTGAATCCCTGGGCTGAATTAAAATCCAACTTAATATTTGCAATGGTTTTTAATAAAATTTAAAGAAAACATGTCTGTACATCTGTTAAATGTAATAATTGCTCTGTTTATTATGTCATTACTACCTTTATAAACATAATAAGTGTATAAACCAGCATTACTAATCAGTCAAATATGTAATCATCATTCAACTTTTACTCTTTTTTTAATATAAGAGACATTAACTGCAACAGCAGACAATGAGATGGACTGACATTATAAGCACTGTGTTGATAGGATAAGGCTTCTCCACACATTTTCCCAGCAGTTTATTCAAGTTAAGGCACCTTTTTTTTTAAAATGGACACAAGGCTGCAAAAATTAGAGGGACGTAAACTTAAACTCATCCAGCATGCAGTTTCCAAATGCTCAGAAAAAGAAAAATAAGTATTTTCCAATAAGTCTTCATTTTTGACCAGCCAATGAACCTATTCATAGCTAGGTTTTTTTTTTTACAAATAAACAAACAAAAAAAAAATGCTCTGATAAATATATTTTGGTAACATTTCAAGGAATGTGGCTATAACACTCATCACTTTCCTATACGATAGGGATACTAAAGAAACAATTTAGTTTCTCCTGAAAGAATAGATTAGTTAATAAAAATGTTCATTTTGCATATAACATGTACAGTATTCAAAGCTCATGCAAGGACAGTTTGCAAAAGATCAAAGCAAACTACTATTGATACTCTTTCGGACACTGATAATCTCAATAAAAACAGAAAACAGTCAACCATTACATATCTGGAAGATACAGGTTGGTGGTCTGACAAGTATAATAATGTACATTCAAGGAATCTATCCTTTGAGAAAGGCACAAAAGGTACGCAGGCATACTCAAGGTAGTGCAGAAGAGATTTTAACTGTAAAGATGCATGTGGTCTGGGCTTCACTTTCTATGCAACAGTCTGTCAAGTCCCTCTGAGTCTCTATTTGCCATAGAACTTTTTGTTGAGCAGGAAAATGAGGAGGTTAACATTTACAGTAGCTCTATTCGAAACAGCTTCATCACTGCCACCCCTCGTACTGCAACTGGAGCAGGTCCTGATAATAAAGAGGACAGAAAAGGCACATACAGTTAAGGCCCATTCTCACATGATAAGTTTAAAAAGGCATCTATATTTATTAGGGATGTGCATCTCCTAGTTCAGGCCGATGCAAATACGCATCTTGATGCATAGCCAAAGATATGATACATTAAAGATACATATAAGCAGCTACCGATGCAATGCAATACGATTCATGACTCTTATCATGCGGTGCGAATTCGATTCAAGACGATGCGATTCAATGTAATATACGATGCAATGGATAAAATTATGATTCAATGCAATTCAATATGGTACAGATAGTAAAATTCAGTGCTGGACTGGCCATCGGGCATACCGGGCATTTGCCCGGTGGGCCGACGTGCTTTTGGGCCGATACATCTCAAACTTTAAATGTTTTTTTTTTTTTTTTTTTAACGGCCCATGCAACTCATATCAGCGGCCCATTGCGTTTAGTTTTGCGGCCGCGGCGCTGGGATCTACTTTGTGCCGTTAAAACGCATCGGACAAAAAAAAAGTCAGCGAGGGTTTTTTCTTTCTCAAAGACCGGCCCATGAAACACGGAGATCAGCGGCCCATTGGTTATTTTCTTGATTTACACTGGGCTGGTCCAATCACATCTTTAATCACCTCCCCCTCTGGACTGAGCGAGCGTGCAGTGTCAGTGAGTATCTGTCAAAATAGTCAGAGCGATGGAGAAGAAACGCAGGGAATATGAATGTGCAGACTAGAGATATGACTTGAAAAAGAAACAGCCTTCAATGTCTGATGAGGACTGAGGGGGATCATGAGAGACATTAGTGAGTGTAGAGAACTGTGGTAAGCAGATTTAGGGCTACTTTCAGACCACAGGGCAGGCTGTGAGGCCATCACCCAGTTACGCATTATTTCCACATCTGCATATTTGACGATTACGCATTTTACTAGAATTATAATGAGAGTATGAGACCCGTTTGTAAACCATATTTTCCACCGAAATAAAAGCTGAATGCCGTTTCCATCAAAATAAAAGATAACGTCTTTATATCTCTTTCAAGTAGCCTAACAGAAATTGGGTCCAAGCTAATTATGAAAGTTGCTTTTATTTTTCAGTGCATGTGTTTTACAATATATGGCTGTTACTGTCATGTGATATATTATAACTATGATTAATTATGTAGTATGTAATGTAGACAGACACTATATCCCAACTAAAAGAGTTTTGAGTTTTTCTTTGTTCAATTTGCACACTGAATATGGGTTAGAGCTTTTAATTTTGAACTCTCAAAGTGCACCAGATTGATGAATTTAACATTAGAAAGCACAAATTTTCTTACGGGGAGCATGCCCCCGAACCCCCTAGACGGATAGAGGTTACTATTAAAATATCTTGTGAGAAAGACTGGTATTGCCAATGCAATTGGAGAATTGTTACACTTTGTAGTTATTTCATCTCACTCATTACATGGCATTGGTGGGTTTAAAAGGAGTTATACATATTCAAGGGCGTAGGCCTACATAGTTTGGTTGTGTTTATGCTCATATGTAGTGGGCCAGTCTCGGCCGTAATGCCCGGGCCGATTTTTTGTCCCAGTCCAGCCCTGGTAAAATTGTATTTCTTTTTATTCAGATATACAGCAAATCATAATGTAGCTTAAGTGCCATCCGACTTATTGCTTGATTCTTTTATATTTTTTCACAAAAGCAAAAAAATGTATAAAAGCAGGTGCTGTTTTAACATAAAAAATAAACATAATAATAAACAACAACAAAAAACGAACTGGACGCACAAGTGAGGCGAAATCACACTGCGTTAAACGCATCTCGTGCCGCAGGATCTCCAGAATCCGCGTCAACGTGTCTGTTAACATGGAAATCACTCGCTCAAGACTTGCTCCTCTATTTGCATTCGGTGTGGACGCAGCAGTTTCATAATAAAATATTGGTCACAAATGATTGGTAACTTTCTAAATAGTAAAAGAATTGCACATCTACTAATGATTATATATGACTACATAGTTTTTTAC
>JAQIUQ010000610.1:0-135044 GCA_030378365.1 Hybognathus amarus
GCCCGCCCGGGGCCACACTGAAAGGGGAGCAAGGGCGGGCGCCCGGGGCCACACTGAAAGGGGGAGCAAGGGGCGGGCCCGGCGGGCCACACTGAAAGGGGACCAAGGGCGGTGCCGCGGGGCCACACTGAAAGGGGACCAGAGGCGGGGCCGCGCGGGCCACACTGAAAGGGGACCAAGGCGGGCCGCCGCGGGGCCACACTGAAAGGGGACCAAGGGCGGGCGCCGCCGGGGCCACACTGAAAGGGGAGCAAGGGCGGGGTGCCATGGGGACCATGGCGCCCGCCGCGAGGCCACACTGAAAGGGGAGCAAGGGCGGGCGCCATGGGTCCTTAAACTGGATGGATGGATGGATGGATGGATGGATGGATGGATGGATGGATGGATGGATGGATGGATGGATGGATGGATGGATGGATGGATGGATGGATGGATGGATGGATGGATGGATGGATGGATGGATGGATGGATGGATGGATGGATGGATGGATGGATGGATGGATGGATGGATGGATGGATGGATGGATGGATGGATGGATGGATGGATGGATGGATGGATGGATGGATGGATGGATGGATGGATGGATGGATGGATGGATGGATGGATGGATGGATGGATGGATGGATGGATGGATGGATGGATGGATGGATGGATGGATGGATGGATGGATGGATGGATGGATGGATGGATGGATGGATGGATGGATGGATGGATGGATGGATGGATGGATGGATGGATGGATGGATGGATGGATGGATGGATGGATGGATGGATGGATGGATGGATGGATGGATGGATTTATTTAATTTTTAAAAAAAAAAATTTTTCTAACCTCGGCCTCCAGTCCTCCGGCCTCCAGTCCTCCGGCCTCCAGTCCTCCGGCCTCCAGTCCTCCGAAACAAAATATCTTATTTCCGTCCGTCACATTAAAAGAAGACCTAAAAAGAAGACCTAAAAAGAAGACTAAAGTCATAATGTGTTGGTTTTTAAAGAATGAATCTAAAGCACTGAGGCTACACAGAGATCCTGCTTGAGCAGGAACCATCAGAACATTTCCCTCCGCAGGAACAGCTGGAGAAAACTGCAGAGATGCCTGGAACAAGGACCAACACGCTGTAGGACACACACACACACACCAGCATTCCCAAATTGAAAAATAGCCACATCATACAGTACATGGTTCTGGAAACACTCAAAATGGTGAAACATCTGGTCTTACCATTTGATCAAAGGCACAAATTTGGGATCCATGGAGACAACTCTGAAATTAACTGCAAAGACACCAAGAAACTTTTTTTTTTGCACAAAAACAGAAGCAGACTGGAGGGCTTACATTTTTTTTCCATTTTCAAGAAAAAAGAAACAAGCTTCCATGGTAAAGTGGTGTGCAGAACATGAAATCCACAGGGAGGAGTCGGATCCAGATCCAACTCCTCCCACTCCTCCACATGGGAGGAGTCGGATCCAGATCCAACTCCTCCCACTCCTCCACATGGCCCCCTGGGGGACGTAAAAAATCGAAAAGTAAATTGCGCATAACTCCTAGACCGTTTGAGCTAGAATCACGATTTTCGCATCACTGCGATCCCTGGCTCAAGCCGAACAAGATGTATATCTCCGATTTCCATTTCGGGGACCATGGCGCCCGCCCGAGGCCACACTGAAAGGGGAGCAAGGGCGGGCGCCATGGGGACCATGGCGCCCGCCCGAGGCCACACTGAAAGGGGAGCAAGGGCGGGCGCCATGGGAGCCATGGCGCCCGCCCGAGGCCACACTGGAAGGGGAGCAAGGGCGGGCGCCATGGGTCCCCAAAACTGACTGGATGGATGGATGGATGGATTTTTTTTTTTTAATTTTTTTTTAATTTTAAAAAAATATATATTTTTTTTACCTCCCTCCGGCCTCCAGTCGTCCGGCCTCCAGTCGTCCCGGCCTCCAGTCGTCCGGCCTCCAGTCGTCCGGCCTCCAGTCCTCCGGCCTCCAGTCCTCCGGCCTCCAGTCGTCCGAAACAAAATATCTTACTTCCGTCCGTCCTTCCATCACATTAAAAGATCACATTCAGCAACAAAAGCAAGTATAGAGCATTACAACACAAAAGACTACATTTTACCCAACAGCTAAAAAGACTAAAGAGGAAGAAGACTAAAGTCATAATGTGTTGGTTTTTAATGAATGAATCTACAGCACTGAGGCTACACAGAGATCCTGCTTGAGCAGGAACCATCAGAACATTTCCCTCCGCAGGAACAGCTGGAGAAAACTGCAGAGATACCTGGAACAAGGACCAACACGCTGTGGGACACACACACACACCAACATTCTGAAATTGAAAAATAGCCACATGATCATACAGTACATGATTCTGAAAACACATATCGAGTGTCAAACGGCACATTAGCAGCAACTAAATTCTCACTGGGAAGAACGTGTAGACCAGAATCTGCACTGCTGGAGCCATATTGACGCTGACAGACAACTGGAACGGACAAACTGGGAAACATCAGAACAAAATAAAGAACTGACCAACCACAAGACAAGAAAATAAAGCATCATTCACTTGCCACAGGACTCAACTTTCAGTCCCATAACTGCAACGCTGTAGGTCTGCGGTGTGTTTAGTCACATCAGGCTTGGGCAAAACTAAACCAGAAACAAAGCACTTTAGGTTAAGGCCTCAGATCTGTCATTGAACTGCACATACAGAACAACTTACCGTATTTTTTCACCTCAAAAACTTGGGAGACTTCTCGGTCAGCAATAAAAGCCTTTAGTGTGTACATCCCCATCTGAGCCTCTGGGTTTAACTGAGAAAGCTCCAATATCAGCTTCGTTGAGGAAACATTTGTCCACTGACCAATCCGGTTATTATAAAGTTTGTCCTATTAAAACAAATTAACAGCTCAGAGAAAATCTGCAAAGAAAGAGAAGTGCAAAAAGCTGCATTGGCTCCATTCAAAGTCTTACACCGAAGCAAACTCACTTCCACCATGAGCAGACAGACAGGAATAATAAACATTTAAAAGGTGGATGGATGGATGGATGGAAAAGTCCATCCATCCACCTCCACCACGAGCAGACAGACAGGAATAATAAACATTTAAAAGCGGTCATTGAAGTTGAAATTTCTGCATCTTAAAAGAACCTGCATTTAATTTGCTTTTCATTTATGGTCAGAACACTCAAAATGGTGAAACATCTGGTCTTACCATTTGATCAAAAGGCACAAATGTGGGATCCATGGAGACAACTCTGAAATTAACTGCAAAGACACCAACAAACTCACATATATTGCATAATGCATTTGAAGATGATAGCTTCAACCAAGGGTCATTCACAGCTCACCTGTTTGTCCTGGATTGTAAATAAGTTTGTCTGTTTGGATGAAGGTCAAAGGTAACACCTGAACATGATTTTGCTCTCTTCAGTCGCTCTGAAGACCTGCCCTTGAACAAAGAGGAAGATATCCAACACACACAAAACACAGTGAAAAAAAATATTAACCACACTACGTGAAAATACAGAAAATCAAATTATAACCACAGCCAACCCGTCCAGTTCAGTGATCAAATAAAAAAAGAAAACACCAACTACTCGCATACAAAAGAATTTAACTCTCGTAAAACAAAAGTACATATTCACACACCCTTGGACATTGTCACACCTGCCAAAAATTTATAAAAAAAAAATAAAAAAAACATTTACTTAAGCCCTATTCGCACTGGATTAGTATTACCTGGGGACCATGTGTAAATTTGAAATTACCCACCCACATCTGAGTTTCGTGTGGCGCATTCGCACGGGATAAGCGAAGCCTGTGATTTTACTCGAATTTACTGACTTATCTCCCGGATATGATGTCATTAGGCTATAGCTTTGAAATGACTTGTCTTTATTATGTCTAGCTGTATATAATAAACAGAAGAATTGTCCTTACCATATAAACAGGTCATTCATCTCCATCTAACGTTAATCGTTCTTTTTGTTTTTGCTCTTCTGATGGTTTTCAGCTCTTTTCTGCAAATTGTATAGTTGTACTATATGACCCCGCACCCAAAATACTATCAAAACACTCCAACTCTAATATTATCCAACTAATATTATCACAGGACCTCAGTGTTCGGCGAAATATAGTAGGTAATTTGCGGGGGAATTTTTACTTTACAAATTACAGACATGGCCGATTGCACGGGATTAAGATCACAGACAAACTCCGCAATTATTACAAATTACTACAGGTCACCAGATAATACTAATCCCATGCGAATAGGGCTTAATTAAAAACAAACTTAACTTAAAATCATACATACCACAGGAGGTTTCCAGCACTGTCACATCGTCACTCGCCTAATGAGAATTGCAGCCACTTACGAAACAACACTGAAAACATAGAAGCAATTCAGTCTCCCGTTAACCAAGAAAACTCTTTGAAATACGGAAACTTACCTGGCAGCTATCGCAAGGGCCAGTGCACACCAGAGAGAAAACCAGAAACTCTCCTGCTAGCCACATCATGCTAACGTGCCACACCTCAATCAAGTTCGAGACCTGGCAAACAAACCACTCACATTTTTATACTCCGCAAACTACTCCCCAAATAATAGGCTCACAGAACGAACCAATCACAGCAAGGCTCACAGGGGTACCATGACAGCAACCAATAACAGCAAGGGATATACATACCCTGCTACAAATATTATAAGTTAAAACACTTTCAATCATTGATCTATAAACAAATGGATTCGGCGACTCAAAACTGGGGTTGGAGATAAAACCTGACTTTCTCAAATGAGTGAACGTGAACTGCGCGTGGCGTGCTGCTCATTCATTCCTGACAGACTGAGCGACGCTCTTGTTCTCGTTCATTGTCGTTCAATGTATGAAAGGTGATTCGTTCAGTAAAGCGTTCGGCGAAAATATGAACGAGTTCATTGAACGCGTTCATGCACAACACTGCTTGCGGTTGTGTTGATCTAGCATTCATCAGAAAGTAATAAGGCTTTACCGCTCTGTATTTATGCTGCGTTCCAGGCAGGTTTTTAGAGCTCGTAAATCACGACTTCAAACCACGACTTACGACTTTGAAGCATTCCAGGTCAGTCACGCCAAACTACCTAGACGTAAACAAACCATCATGGCGGACCTTACGAGCTCACGCGCATTTGTAATAATTTCTAACGCCAAAGGTGCTTACTCTTTGTTTATTTGTGGAAAACTGAGGAGGAAAAATAGCGCATGAGGCAAGATAAGCTGTTATACCTTTTATTTTACTTTATTTGTATATATTTGGAAATGTACCGCCTGCAGAAACACTGCATCCGTCAGGGCTGTCATTGGTTCGCAGGCTATGTGACGTCAGAACTCGTAACTGGGAGTACAATTATCTAGTACGAGTTCACGGGTGGGAAGTCACGGGATTGACTGCCATTCCAGTGCACTTTCACGGGTTTAAGGTTGGAAAAACACGAGTTACAGGTTGCCTGGAACGCGGCTGTAGAGCTGAACAGCGGCCATAGAGGGGTTTCACCGACGTCACGTTCTGGGCGGTAACCCGGATGCGCGGCCATTTTGGACATAGACATCATATAGGTAGACCGCTACTGCCTGTTGGCACGGACGAGAGATTAGAGCCGCCATCTTAAACCGGTCATCCTCTCCGCTTAGTGTAATCTGAATGGCAGGTGAATTGCCATTAAATTAATCATATCTCACTGAATACTGAACTGATTTTCACGCGTTTTTTTTTTGCTGCAAAGGTCATTCATAATTTCATGTAGCTATGATACAGGACACGTGGTTCGGCGTATTTTAATATCCATAGTAGGTTTAACAGTAATATAATATTCTGATATAAGATATACAGTGACCCAGTAGCGGAGTGGCAATCGGGAGAGTCGGGAGTTTTCCGGTGGGCCGGTAGTGTTTCGAGGCCGCGAGGGCCGGTCTGATAAAATGTATTTATTGGAAGTTCGCCATGTGCACTTGGGGTCCAAGCTAGGGGAGAAAACTCTTTTTTAATATTTTTTTTCATCTTCTATAACGGAGCATATATTTGCACTAAGTGTCTGTCTTTAGAGCAAAAAGACGCCTGTCATAAAACAGCTTCAGTGGCGTAGGTCGTAGGGTGGTAGTGTTTGAAAGCAGCTTTTGATCCGCTGGACGCGAGTTCGAATTCGCCTTTAGCCGAACTCTTTCTTCTCCATTTTCCCAAAAGGGAGAAGAAGAGAGAGTTTGGCAAAGGCGGATTCGAACTCGCGTCAACACATATGTAAAGATATAAAATGTAAAATCTAAAGGTCTCTAGTGTTATATTTTGGCAAAATATAACACTAGAGACCTTAATGTTAGATTTTACATTTTATATTTGCCAACGAACTAAAATTGAAACCATGATATGGCGTTGTGCCATTATAATAACTGATATTAGAATAGCATCCTGTTTTTGCTGCGTGATTACTTTGCTCACGCGATCATGGTCATCTGGTGTTTTCTCCTGATAAATAAAAGCTTGAGGGTTTATTTCTTGCAAGTGAAGAAATAGGACAAAAGTATTTAATGTTCCTATATTATAGTGTAATGTAGGTTAAAATATACTTTTGAAATACTCATTTTCATTTACATAGTACCACTACATTTCAGGCTAAATGGATTTTACAGTACGTCATATGAATAATTATAAATCATTATTACATTATTATAATAATTGTTTGGCATCCTAAAACACCATTGATAATGCAATGAAGACTGAGACTCTCATAACTAAAAATATGTTTGAGCCCTCTTTATTGTCCTGGTACAAATTAATGCTTTTTCTTTGTTCAACGAGCAGTTCATGGGTTGAAGCTCTTAATTTTGATCTCTCAGAGAGCACGAGATTCATAGCCTCGTGAGACCATCCTGATCTCGCGAGCTTTCAAGGTTTCACTCGCAGATCAGTCTGGATACTTTCCGTTAAAGAAAATTTGGGAGCAGTTCACCAAACGAACGTCCAATCAGCGTTGGCTTTGAGGGGGGTTGAGGTGTGACGCAATCAAGCGGAAGCAACGCGATCTAGAAACATTTTCAGACAGCGGTAGTCCCTAATTCTTTTAGCCGCTAGCTAATGCTTTTTTCTCTTGCATCCTTCTTGTGAAATATGGACCGGGCAGCTGAAATGGTGCCTTTTATCCGCAAATTGTAGTTACATAAACAGCAAATATCCTTTGCCGACATGTTGCTTGTTTGCTGAGCTAACGAGCCTTTACCTGCAGCAGCAAGTTAGTACGTCATGTGCTTCGTTGATCTGATTGGTTGATTTGGCCCGTCTATCACCAACATAGGCCAATCAGCTAACCAGTATTTTTGCCCCTTACCAAAACTTCTTCAACGGAAGGTTTCCAGATGGATATGTGGAGCAAATCCATCTGGCGGAGTCAGGTTACGAGATTGATGCATTTAACCTTAAAATGTCTAAAATTTCTTGCGGGGGAGCATGCCCCCGAACCCCCCTAGAGGAACAGAGTCCACCCAACATAGTTTTAGACATTCCTATGGGAAAGAACGTCCATTTATGAACTTTACTCCAGCATAGTAAAAGTTCCTTTTAAATCAGTAAATCTGTAAATGCTATCTGCTATTAAAATCGTGCCGGCGACGAGGGCCGGTGGTCTAGCGAAATTTCCCGGTAGATTTTTGGGTCCCACTCCGCCCCTGCAGTGACCAGACACAATTCATAGATGCCACCTACGTCACTACAAATAGAACGCCGCCATATTTGCGACTCGCCGTACCGGCCGCTCAAACTGCCTATTTGAATGAGAGAGAGAGATAGAGATACCTTGAGAAAATTTCAATTTTAGGCTCCGATCCTTATTTGTTACCCCCAGTTTTCTTTAGTCCATTATTATCTGCCCCAGGCTTGCCCTAATTGGCCTTTCATGAAATAGAAATACATTTGTCATAGAGCTATGGCACGCGTTCATGAGAGTCGAGGCGATGTCATTAATGAATCCTCTGCAGCAGTTCGGCTGGCATGAATGAATCTTTCTAATCCGAACATCAGCACTGGGACAGAGACAACTGCATCAGCACAGTCAGAGACATCAGTCAAATATTATAAAAGACTGCCATATCTCTCTGATAGAACAGATGTTCAGTTAACTTACAGAGAAGGTTAATCACAAATATCGAAATGAGTCTTTCGAGTCGAATCTTTTTGAATGATTTGGCTGCGGTTAAAAGCTATCAAGAGGTAAAGCTCTTCGTGATTATAATATAACGACATAAATTGCAGTTTGTTCGTCACATAAAGCTATCATATTAATAAATAACGATATTAATATAACGGACGAGTAGTATTATATCACTTTTATGATACTTTTGTGATGTTTTTTGTCTTTTATTATTATTATTTTTTGCTTGACAGCCCCCAGTAGGCTGTTACTCATTCACTCTTATTACATCGACAAGAAGAGTCTTAGGCTACATAATTCAAAAATGTCCCTTTGTCTTCCACGGAAAGTAAACTTAAGGATTTGCACATGATGGTGAGTAGTTAAATGACGGCAGAGTTATCATTTTTGGAAGAACTAACGTTAGTCCTTTAATATGCATTTCAAGGCTGATTATGCATCGTCTGCAGAGCTAACACTTGCACAAAAATAACATCTAAAGCGCGTCTGACGAAGACAAACGCAAGACGAACACATCTTTATGAACTTCAGAAAAATATTTATTAGATTTAGACAGACAGACAGACAGACAGTTATGTCAAAATAACCCCAAATCTAATAACTTACCACGATAAAGTGCATTTAAACAGATCCAACAAATTTAATGAAGAAAAAACATTATCTGTCTATCTGTTTGTATATGTTGGCCACTGAGAGTAGGCTGTAATAGAAATATAATAAACCACAAATCAGCAACATGAGACTAAGTCTTTAAAAAAAAGATTTTCTATCTCTCTTCTTTTGGTATGGAATAAAATACCAGTTCAGGGTTCCTCTTTCGGCTGTTTTTGCAGCCAACTGCACAACACATTGCAGGCATTAATGTGACCGTCGGTCGCAAACTGGTCGCAAAGATGGCGGCACAAAGCTACAGTGACGTCACGTGAACCGAATGAATATGTGTGATGAAGGATATAATGTATTTTATACATTAATGATACAATTTATACAATTTATGATTGGCACACGCACATACACGCGAACTCTCTCTCTCTCACACACACACACACACACACACACACACACACACACACACACACACACACACACACACACACACACACACACACACACACACACACACACACACACACACACACACACACACACACACACACACACACACACACACACACAGAACGCAGCCACCTGTAATAAAAATTGAGAAGAAGCTTTTCAACGTGTTTGCATCAGTAATTTCTAAAAATTTAATTCGAACATTAAGCCTATACCTTTTTATTGTATGTGAATGTGGGAGGGGAAAATGTTGAGACTAAAGCCCTATTTGGATTAACTTTACAAGGGTAGATGGAGTAAGTTAATGTAATTTTACCAAAGGACTTCTGTAATATCAATAGCCAAATCGCATGTGATAAGATATAGGTTATCAATAAAACTAGAAGTTGGAGGGGTAACTAAATTTGCGCATCGCTATCATAGACTGTAAAAGATCGCTATCATGCGTGTATATTAGGCCTAATTGCTTCCTGATGTGCGCAAACACAAATAACCTATACAACAGGGCAGTTGAATGCTTATCTGATAACCTAGAAGCTCTTGTAGTTATTACTTTAACAGTTAGCTAAGATAATAAGTGCTAAGGGCTAAGATAATACACTCAGCTGAAAAAGGCATTTAAGTTCACTTATCTGTTCTAAAAATCCGTTCAAAAATGTGATGACGTCACACAATAGCAGAATGCTAGCGTGTTCCGGCCAACAACGACCTAACCTGTAAGAAATCGAAAGGACATCAGCACTCGTTCATTCGACTTTTGGCCTATAATCTATATTGTACTTGCGGAATCAACAATAAAATCTATGTTAATTTAACGACAAGCAGGTGAAAGAGACACATTTAGCCGTTTAGCCCCATAGACTCCCATTCATTCTGCTCTCGCCCGCGATCACCTCCAGTGGAATTCTAATGGAACTGCAACCAAGATGATACACAATGGGGCTAATAGGAAGTGCCAAGGCTCTCCGTTAGACGGGCTCTGGTACAATGTAAAAACATGTATGTACACAGTAAGTCCATTGTATCAAATTATTAATTTCAATGTATGCACATACTACTTAAAGCCACTTAATATAAAGTGGGCCCTATGTATATATATATATATATATATATATATATATATATATATATATATATATATATATATATATATATATATATATATAGGTGGGGAAAAAAGTAAGAACTGAAACTGGGGTCAAGGTCTGGTTGAGTTGTTAGTAGTGTGTTGAAACCTCCTGTTGGTAAAGAGGTGTGCCATTTCCCAAACACACTCAAACACTTGACCAATCAAATCACACTGGTCTAGCCAGCCAATCAGAGCACATTGCACATTTCAGAAGGAGGGGCTTCTTAGTGTCACGATTACCAATGAGAGTGCCCATCATTACCACCAGAGGGCACTCCAACCCTGGAGAATTGTAATTCCCTAATAAATGTACATTTCCCATAACTCATAATCATGTGTGGAGTAGCACATTATAACAAAAACGGTCAGAAATCACTTTTAGTTTTTAAATTTTGGAGAAATAAGCTCAATATAATGTAATGTATTTATTTTAAAAAATCTATTTAGCCCAGAGCCAGCTCGGCACCAGCTGACAGATGATGTAATCATCGGCGCGAGAGACGATCGAGTAGTGTCCGAAAGTGGCTTCTATTATGCTGGTGAGCTCACTATATAGTGCTCTGCTCTCTACCCCCAACATAGGGGTTAGGAAGTAGTGCTTTGAGTGGAGATTTCGGACGCAGCATATAACTTATTTTTACGATCAGCGCAATGCATGATGGTATGTAGGGCTTAGGTTAGTGACCATCGGTTGTACACTACTTTTCAAAATGCATTCTGGGATACATTGAGTGGACTATATAGGGTATAATAATCATCACTATACATTCGGACAGCACTACAAAATGGCGAGCTCACTATATAGTCCACTATATAGTGAGTAATTGCAGATTTCGGACGCAGCGTCTGCCAGACTCATCATCCCTGATTGCATCCACCTGTCTCTTATTACCGTGTTTAACTCACCCTGTTATAGCCTTGTTTTCACATTCATTCCCTGCGAAGTCTTGTCTAGTGTTACACTGTAATTCCGAGCATTTTCCCTGGTTTCATGACTCTTGGTTTTTGGATTTCTTGCCTGTTCTGTGGATTACTCTTTTGCCCGTGTTCCCAAGTGGTGGGCAGATTGAGGCTTCGTGTGAAGCAATGAAACAGTTGAACCAAATGTGCCATATTGTGTCGAGGCCTCGAATCAATCCGACCCCTTCTCCACAGTGACATCTAGTGGTCACTTGCAGGTGTTGCTCTGAAACAACCTTGATAACAAGCGAATAAAAAAGTATTTTTTATTATTGTATACTGTAAAAAATGCTGGGTTGTTTGAACCCAAATTTGGGTAAAATATGGACAAACACAAATGTTGGGTTAAGAATGTAATTTCAAATTTTAACCCAACTTCAACTTTCACTTTCAACTGTACATTTTTAATTTCATTTTTAACAAAACATTCCATATTTTACCCAAATTTGGGTTCAAACAACCACATTTTTTAGAGTGTAGTTATTTTTCTAATATGTGAAGCTTCTTACCTGTAGTCTCCTCACTTATATATCGCTCTCTATATATATTTAGATCCCAAAAACAAACTCCAACCCTAATAATCAGGATCTTCAGAGTAAGTTGGCTGGTGAGTTTGATCAGGCTTTGGGCTAAACCACTATCTGTACCATTATCTGTAAACATTTGATCAAACGTTCCAGTAAACTAAGCACATTTAATACGATAAGGGAAAAACTATTTATCTTTTTTGTACAACTGGAAAAAACCAGATCAGATCAGAACAAAACAAAAGTTACACAACCACACTGACCATGCAATAAACCAATAAAAGTGGAACATCTGAAACTCAGCCAAGAGCACACAATGATCAAATTGTGTTACTAGTTTCTTTGGCCTGAGCCCAACAAGGAATTTCCAAATCTTGACAAAGCTTCCCGGATCTTCCCAGGCAGAAGCACAGTATATAAGGGACACACACAACACAGGTGTGTATGAACTACATTCAGCTCTGCTTCACAGTCAAGGTACGTTTACAGGACTATGCCACTTTGTTATATATATTGCATATAAATACATACATCTTAAGTTCATATTAATTGTACTTTTAATGGACGAGCTGTTTGAAAATAGGAAAATAGGTATTGATCCTTGACAATGATAACTGTGTTTTAGAACTCTTTGACAGTCCTATTGTTGTCTGATTAGTCTAGAATAAGAAATTAATAAATAATTTAACAATCATTTTGAGAAAAATGTTGAAAATGTGCTGGTCATTTCCTAAATAACTGCATACGTAACATATTTTCATAACTATATTAAATATAATTTTCCTCAAGGTCTGATGAGATGAGAATCATACTTTGAAAATCAGCTAAACAAATTCCATAATTAAATACAACAAATGTTACCTGTTTTTCAAGATTTGTTATCACAGCATTTTTTTCTTTAGTCAAATCAATTCATTTAGTTGAGATAACGTATTATTTTGAGTTTCTGATGATTAAATCATTCTCCTTCATTGTATTAACTCACTTTTCCAGTTCAATCAACTTAAAATTAAGGCAACCAGGTTACTTTTTTAAGTTAAAACAACAATATTTTTTACAGTATATGGATATAGTTTACCTTTTGAATAAATTATTATAAAAAAAAAATCTATATATAAAAAAATCAAAATGATCCCAAAAATTGTATTGAATCCATAAATGTGTTTTTCCAATTATATAATAATAATAATAAGTTTAAAACAAGTTTTTAAAATTCATATTTGTGGTCTAAGACCTGCAAATCAAATATATATATATATATATATATATATATATATATATATATATATATATATATATATATATATATATATATACAATATTACTGTGTTTTTTTGTGTATATACACTACCCTATACAGGTAGTGTATGTGTGTGTGTGTATATATATATATATATATATATATATATATATATATATACACTACGGTCAAAAGTTTAAGATTGGTAAGATTTTTTAATGTTTTTAAAAGAAGTCTCTTCTGCTCAAGGCTGCAATTTTTTTTTATAAAAAAAACACAAAAAACACAGTAATATTGTGAAATATTATGACATATTATTATGATATATATATATATATATATATATATATATATGTGTGTGTGTGTGTGTGTGTGTGTGTGTGTGTGTATATCATATCATTTGAACAACCTAAACTATGAGTTTATTGCTCATTAAAATATGAGGGTGCATTAAATTATTCATAACTGTTGTCAAAGTATGAGCATGGGTGATTCTTTAACACTGTTCTAATAACAATTTGATTAGTAAATGGACTATTTTTATGACTTTATTCCACAGAATGATGAAGGTCCTGCTGCTGGCTCTTGCTCTCACCCTGGTGTTGGCGAATGGTGGGTTTGCATGTATAAAGCCAGAGGTTGAGTGTCTTTGCACAGCCGTTACCGTATGTCCTAAGAAGTCTGGTTGTGCAAAAAACGATCTGTCTTAATCATATATTGAAATCTAAATGTTTCCATTTCGATGCAATAGTTTAGTTAGTGTCATATGTTTTGCAATAGTTCCTAATTGCTTAACTGTGTTGCAGTCTCTGCCCTGAAATGTAACAACTGTGTCCCCCGCTCTGGGAGGAAGATGTGTGACCACTCAGGAGACATGTGGCTATAAAAAAGACACCTGTGTATTGGCCAGATTCACCACATATCCCTGTGAGTATCTTATATTGAATACAAATATAGAACGTTTAGAAATGTGATGAACAAAGACACTCATTATTACTTTTCAATTCTTTTCCATTCCCAGTTTCCTACTTCCGGAGGTGCATTAGCATGGGAGATTGCCTGATTCTTCAATCCACCCCTCTATTACAGCCAGGTGCTGTCAGTCAGACCTGTGCAATTAACTCTAAACACACACATACAGTCTTAAAGGGACCATTACTCAAACTACCTACTGCAAGGCCAACAGATGTTACACAAGTAAATTTGAATTTGTGTTGAATCTTTAGGCTATTATATTATTCACATTTGTATACGCTATAATCATACCACAGCCAAACATGATTGTTGCATGAATAAAATGATGCATTAAAGACATGATTTTGTAAGAAGCCTTACTGTGTCTTCAAGTTCCAAGTTTTTTTGTTCATTTTCACATGACAGGTGCAAAATGAATAAATCATTCAGGAAATGATACAGTAGGTCATTTTGGTGTTGCATTTAAAATGAGAAAACTGACTGTGTACAATAGAGCATAACTAAGACTAGGCCTACTGTGGCATTAGCTGTATTGTTCTGTTGATAAACACTCTTAAAATAAAGTTGGCTTCTAGGAAGAAAGAAAAAAGTAATTGCAGCTACAATTTAGCAGTCAAAAATAGGAGGTCAGGTCTATAGGGGAAGCGCGGGCACAACCTACGCACGGGGTTAAATGTAACACGGACCGTTTACATAGTTCGTCAGGATCAAGCAGGTTGTCTTTCCGCTATTTTTCTCTTGCTGCCAGAAGACGGTCTCCGCAAATTTGCGGAAAGTTTTGATTATATTTCGTGAAGATACTGGACAAAGAGTGTTTTGACACCATGAAAGTAATTTTTTCATCATAGGTTTTTTTCGGTTTCTGAGTTGGGTGTATACGTTTCCAAATCTAACTTTATTGCCTTAATCACTGTCTTGTTGGCTCAAACATAGCACCGTTTTAAAACATATCAGCAATTACTAGCTAGGATTAAAATATGTAATACACAGCGGGGTTCGTTGTAACACAGTGTTACAACTAAGCCGCCAAGTGTACAATGATAATCAAATGAAAACGGAGCCACACAACTGTTCAGGTTTGAGTATTTATTTATACATTTAACTTTGTTAGACTTTCACAAACAATGTTGGAATTTAAAATGTTTAAAATTTAGTGTACTATGAATGATAATTTATTTATTTATTAAAAATATGGCCTGTTTTTAATGCAATAAACCCTTTAAATTTTTATTTTAAGCTCATTTGTCTTATTATTACTGTAATTAATAATAATAATAATAATAATTTTACATGCAGCTGCCACACATAAATCTAATTTAATTGCAATTACATTACTTATAATTTTGTTTATTATTATTTATTGCAAAACTGTGCAGCCCTCTTCTATGTCTCTATCCATGATATTGATCCATAATAGAAGGATGATTGGATGAGGGATGGATGTATGGATATCTGTCTACACAAACAATATAAAAACTCTACAAATAAAACAGTACTGAATTATGTGTGTTACACACAAGTGTTACAACTAACCCCTCTGTCTGTTACAATTAACCCCGTATAGGGGTAAGTTGTAACATTTGCACTTCTGTCACTTTCAGTGCAACTGTACGAAAATGGTAGGTCCTAGAAAAAAACTTTAAGTGGTCATTTGTAGCAGAGATGTGTATGTTGCTTGTGTAAAAAAAGTATTAATCTAACCTAATTAATTTTTAATTAATTTAGCCAAAACCAAAAAGCATTAGGTTGTGCCCCGCTCTCCCCTACATCACACTTTTGCCTTGTATTGTAGATCGTCCAGTTATTCTATGCAAACACACATTTCACAAACTATAGACATTATTCTTGGCCTATATAATGCAAATCTACTATATATAGCATGCAGAGGTCCACTGTCCTCCATAGTTTATCTCCTAACACCTGAACCAGCTAAAACAGCTCTTCAGGGATCACCGAAAATCACAAGCTGAAGCAGGCTGAAGGTTGGATATAAACTTCGCTGGGCAGTGGGTCTCCAGGAACAGGGTTTTTGGAGACCTCAGAGTCAGAACCCAAAATACAGTTTACCGTACGCTTTGGTGCATTTCTCACATCACTATTTACATTTGCAAAATAGTTAATGCAGTTCTCAAAACAATTAGTACAAACTGCAAAACTTAGTTGATAACCTGCAAAAGTGTGTCACTTGCTCAAAATGGATAACTCATTCCTCAAAAGCAAGTATTCATGTCATTGAAAGTGTCAGTGTCGTCAAGATGAAAAGTCCTAACACCAGTGTTTATGAACAAGATAGTCAAATGGCTTTGTCATGTTTTCATTATGACAGTTTACTCTGTAAGTGTTTGCCAATGCAAAAAAAGTCAGATCTTGGTGACACTACCTGAAAATGCTCAAGACAGTCCTATAAACTATTTGCACAGCCATTTGAAAACTACAGTAAAGTTTCACATTACTGTATTTAGTGAGGTACAGTAATTGAGTACAAGACACTGAATATGTATGTTTCACATTTTTACTGCATGGTCTTTGCAATTCTAATTTGTTCAGAGCATTGTACAAAAGAAAAAATACACCCTTATTTACAACAAACATAAACTCCCTTTGGGTAGATCGGTGCACAACTGTAAACAATATCACAGTACATATTGGAACTGAACATGCAACATACATATACTGTAAGTCATTCATGCACATCTCTTCTCATCAGTGAAAGCTGAGGCTCACCTGCGAGAAATTGTTCAATTTAGGATAAAAGAGTTTTTTTTTAAGATTAAATTTTTTTTTTTTAAATTTGCTTGACGGATTTTGACAACTAGTTCAGCATTTTTGTATGTGATGACTCAAGCAATGAAATGAGGACTATTAGTTTTATATGGAATGACTATTCAGCATTCACAAGTATAGTTAATTTGGACTGATATGACATAAGCAAATGATAATGTTATAAAACAGCAGAGAGTTGTATGAAAGCATTTGATGCACGTCCAAAAGCATTTGCAATTTGTTGGAAGGAATGTAGAGAAACTGCTACTATGATGTGCACAAATGACAAAATGTTGTGGAGGTTGAACTAACTGTTGTGCAAATGTGAATAGCGATGTGAGAAATGCACCAAAGCGACCGAGAAAAACTGTAAACAGACATTTAGAGCAGTATATGGCCTCTGCCTCTAGAGGGCCTCCATGTTTCAAAATTCAGTTTCCCAGTTTGGGCTCGGATAACTCTTCTGTGAATCTTTAGCATTTGGTGACACTACAATAACCTACTCTTCACAGTAACATTGCTTGCAAGAGCTTTCACAGCACAACAGCAATTAGACAGTATTACAGTTCAGTCAAATCTGACTTAAAGGGCTAGTTCGCCCAAAATTGAAAATTCTGTAATTACTCACCCTCATATGACTTTCGTTCATCCTGAGAACACAAATGAAGATTTTTTTTGATGAAATCCGAGAGCTTGCTGTGCCTTCATTGACAGCTACTTAACTAACTCTCTGCTTTAAAACATTCATAAAAAGTTGGCAAAAACACCCTAAACTCAGCGTCTAAATCCAAATTTTCTGAAGAGATTTGCTTTATATCTGTGGTTCTCAACCTTCTCCTTTAGGGACCCCAACAGGACATGTTTTTGTTTTCACCCTGAAATTGCACCTGATTCAATTACAGTTTTTCTCAGTCGCTTTGGTGCATTTCTCACATCACTATTTACATTTGCACAACAGTTAGTTCAACCTCCACAACATTTTGTCATTTGTGCACATCATAGTAGCAATTTCTCATTCCTTCCAACAAATTGCAAATGCTTTTGGACATGCATCAATTGCTTTCATACAACTCTCTGCTGTTTTATAACATTATCATTTGCTTGTGTCATATCAGTCAAAATTAACTATACTTGTGAATGCTGAATAGTCATTCCATATAAAACTAATAGTCCTCAATTCATTGCTTGAGTCATCACACACAAAAATGTTGAACTTGTTGTCAAAATCCGTCAAGCAAATTTTACATTTTTTTAATCTTTTAAAAAAACTTTTTTATCCTAAATTGAACAATTTCTCGCAGGTGAACCTCAGCTTTCACTGATGAGAAGAGATGTGCATGAATGATTTACAGTATATGTATGTTGTATGTTCAGTTCCAATATGTACTGTGATATTGTTTACAGTTGTGCACCGATCTACCCAAAGGGAGTTTATGGTTGTTGTAAATAAGGGTGTATTTTTTCTTTTGTACAATGCTCTGAACAAATTAGAATTGCAAAGACCATGCAGTAAAAATGTGAAACCTACATATTCACTGTCTTGTACTCAATTACTGTACCTCACTAAATACAGTAATGTGAAACTTTACTGTAGTTTTCAAATGGCTGTGCAAATAGTTTATAGAACTGTCTTGAGCATTTTCAGGTAGTGTCACCAAGACCTGAATTTTTTTGCATTGTCAAACACTTACAGAGTAAACTGTCATAATGAAAACATGACAAAGCCATTTGACTATCTTGTTCATAAACACTGGTGTTAGGACTTTTCATCTTGACGACACTGACACTTTCAATTACATGAATACTTGCTTTTGAGGAATGAGTTATCCATTTTGAGCAAGTGACACACTTTTGCAGGTTATCAACTAAGTTTTGCAGTTTGTACTAATTGTTTTGAGAACTGCATTAACTGTTGTGCAAATGTAAATAGTGATGTAAGAAATGCACCAAAGTGACCGAGAAAAACTGTAGTCAGCTACATATTAACCTTAACTTCCACCCTCAGTACTTCAGATTCTGAACTGGTTGCAGTTCCACTCTAGTTCCATATGAGGGCGCTCACAGGACGAGTACAGAATGAATGGAGGTCTATGGAGCTATACTCCTCAAAATCCACTTTCTCAGGATATCATTTTTTGTCTAGTAATTTGAATGTTATTAGAAACGAGATGCCAAGAAACGACACATTGTTGGGTGTTGTAAAACTAAAGTTCTGTTCCCGTTTTGGATGCTACAATGCCATCAAGGTGCGTCCATTAGCAGAATGCTAGCCTGTTATGGGGAACCTAACGTGGAATTCAACCTGTAAGAAATCGAAAGGACAGTCGTTCATTCAACTTTTGACCTATAACCCATGTTTAATTTGCAAAACCTACATTCAAATCTGACATTTCTCAACAGCAATCAGGTGAAAGAGACAAAGTTAGCCATCTAGCTCCATAGACTCCCATTCATTTTTCACTCGGACAATCGCCCCCAGTGGAACTTTGGTAGAACTACAATAAAAATTCGCGGCCAGGCTTTCCGTATACGGGCTCTTTAAAGCCTTTAATTAATCGAATCAAGTGTGCAATTTCAGCGTTAAAATATAAAAAAGGCCTGTCGGTCCTGCAGGAGAGGTTGAGAACCACTGCTTTGTGTGATGAACAGATTTAATTTAGGCTTTTATTGCCATATAAAAACACATTAGTTGGTAAGCAGACGTTCGCAGCACGTGTGAGCTTTTGGAAGAGGTTTGTTCTCTTGCAACAACGAGGTTTGGTTGAGCTTTATTATGTTCACTGATCAAGTAAGGAATAAAAGCCTAAATGTTCATAAAAAGCGATTGAATCTTTTCGAAAATTTTGACTAAACTGCTCAATTCACATTAGTTTTACGATCTCTTTTTATCTCATCTTTCTAGATTAGCCGGTAACACTTTACAATACAGGTGCACTAATATTCATTAATTCATGCTTAACTATGCACAGATAATCATGAGTTAATGTATAACTAATAAAGAACTAAACCATTAATTAATGATTACTGCATCAGCAACCAAAAAGAGTCTATATGATTAATAGATTAAGTAATACATGAATTGCTATTGATTCAATGTGTCATTGTGTATTAATTCCTTAATAACATATTTATTAACTAATAGTGTAAATTAATGTGTTAATTACCACAATTAGTCAAAGCTATGCACTTCAACTTCCATTTGTCTGCTTTAATTAATCATTAGCTAATGATTTGCAAAGGTATCATTATGTTATGACTTTACTTGTTGGGGCACATCATTATTAACTACTCATTTAGTAATTGTAGTAATTTGCACATGAATTTGCACTAACAATTAATTAATTAATCATGTATTAATGCATATTAGTGTACCTGTCATATTATCTGGAAGTTGAAATACAAGGCTTTGGCTCATTAACATATTAATTAACACTATTAGTTAAAAAAATGAGTTATTTTGGAATTAATCCACAATTACATATTTAATTAATAACAATTCATGTATGAACTAATACATTAACCTTACAGACTCTTAATTAGTTCCTAATGTGGTAATCATTAATGAATAGCTTAATCATTAGTTACACATTAATTCAGTATTATCTGTACATTAGTTAAGCATGAATTAATGCTTATTAGTGCACCTGTATTGTAAAGTGTTACCGATTAGCGTAACAGATTGTCTTATGGTTTTGGAATGACATAAGGGCACTATGCTTATGGGCATTATGCATTATACATAACGACATAATTAATGACCGAATTTACATTTTTGGGTGCACTGTAAAAAAATATTGACTTCAAATTTTAAGTAGCCTAACCTGGTTGCCTTAAAATTGTAAGTTAATTGAAATGGAAAAATTTTGTTAATAAAATTGATTTGATTATCCGAAACCCAAAATATTATGTTATCTGAACCACATAAATTATTTAAGTTGATTTGACAAAAGAAAAAATGTTGTGATTACAAATCATGAACATATTTTTTACAATGTTTCTCTATAAGTTAGTTAGAACTGGGTGCGTTAGAGAAGCGGATGTTTAATGGATGAATCAGACCAGATGAGTTACTCTGATGATGTATTTCCAAACAGCTTTTTTTCTGAATGGATTTATCTTTAGAAAAGAAAAGGACACACCCTCATAGATCTTGCTGACACTTGGAAGTGCCACCTTCATTTTACCCCCATGACTCTATGAAGTCATATCTCATCAAAGTACTTGCGTACTATATGCTTATGAAATATATAACCTTTTTGTTTCCGTCACTCTTCTTACTCATTTCCTGAGTATAAGTCTAACTTAGCAAAGAGAGGTTGCTTTACTCAATACACATTCAGTCTTGACGTCAAAGCTGTCATGCATACCAGTAATTTTTTTCTGTTTTAGGTCATAAATTGTGCAATAAACTCTGGGTACTCTTCATATATCATGCAAAAAAATATGATTTCTTATTACGAAGAAAGTTAGAGTGATACAGGTGTTATGAGAAACATAAAACCAGTACAGTTGCGTGAGAAAATCACAAGTCTGGGGTGGTAACGGTCAAAAAATAAAGTTTAACATCACAACACAGAAGTATTTTACTGCAGAATGATGCCATGGAGAATAAATGGTAACATTGTATTAATTTAGTCAGAGACTTGTGTAACTACACACTGAGTTTTGCTTTTCCTGTGCAATGGTTTTACTGGAAACCACATACAATAGCTACTTTCACAACTTTCCACTGACCTGATGAACCTGACTGTCTCAGCAGTTACACATTGTGTTTGTGTAAAATGCAGCACATTACAAATATCAAAGAACCTTTGAATAAAAAGCAGACACAATGACAACAACATCAACATAACTAAATCTATACCCAGCCATTGGGTTAAAACGGTAAATATATATATAGTTCATCCATATTTGACCTAAATTTGGGTTAAAGAGAAAGGATTCTGTGTTGACAGGTTTCTCTGAAAACAGGCAAATATGGGAGACATATTACAGTTTTTCTCAGTCACTTTGGTGCATTTCTTACATCACTATTTACATTTGCACAACAGTTAATGCAGTTCTCAAAACAATTAGTACAAACTGCAAAACTTAGTTGATAACCTATGTCACTTGCTCAAAATGGATAACTCATTCCTCAAAAGCAAGTATTCATGTCATTGAAAGTGTCAGTGTCGTCAAGATGAAAAGTCCTAACACCAGTGTTTATGAAGATAGTCGAATGGCTTTGTCATGTTTTCATTATGACAGTTTACTCTGTAAGTGTTTGACAATGCAAAAAAATTCAGGTCTTGGTGACACTACCTGAAAATGCTCAAGACAGTTCTATAAACTATTTGCACAGCCATTTGAAAACTACAGTAAAGTTTCATATTACTGTATTTAGTGAGGTACAGTAATTGAGTACAAGACACTGAATATGTATGTTTCACATTTTTACTGCATGGTCTTTGCAATTCTAATTTGTTCAGAGCATTGTGCAAAATAAAAAAATACACCCTTATTTACAACAAACATAAACTCCCTTTGGGTAAGATTCGGTGCACAACTGTAAACAATATCACAGTACATATTGGAACTGAACATGCAACATACGTATACTGTAAGTCATTCATGCACATCTCTTCTCATCAGTGAAAGCTGAGGCTCACCTGCGAGAAATTGTTCAATTTAGGATCAAAAGATTTTTTTTTTAGATTAAAATGTTTTTTTTTTAAAGATAAAAAAATAAAAAAATAAAATTTGCTTGACGGATTTTGACAACTAGTTCAACATTTTTGTATGTGATGACTCAAGCAATGAAATGAGGACTATTAGTTTTATATGGAATGACTATTCAGCATTCACAAGTATAGTTAATTTTGACTGATATGACATAAGCAAATGATAATGTTATAAAACAGCAGAGAGTTGTATGAAAGCAATTGATGCATGTCCAAAAGCATTTGCAATTTGATGGAAGGAATGAGAAACTGCTACTATGATGTGCACAAATGACAAAATGTTGTGGAGGTTGAACTAACTGTTGTGCAAATGTGAATTGCGATGTGAGAAATGCACCAAAGCGACTGAGAAAAACTGTATTAGGGCAGAAAGAGAAATTGTGCGAGACCCCAGTCCTTTCAAATAATTCTTTAGAATAAAGTTAAATATCAAGACTGGTAATGGCTACTGTAAGTGTTCATATCCCAAATGTTGATTCATGAACTGAGCCTTTAAGACTTTAGGAAAACTGTCCATTTCACAAGTTAAGGGGAGACTGAGGACAAAACATTTTAACATTTTACTTACAGTAATACTAGAAAAAATAGCACTACCATTAAGAAATGTATAGCTACCTGGTAAAAGGCTAGATTTTAATCTTTAATATATATATATATATATATATATATATATATATATATATATATATATATATATATATATATATATATATATCTGATATATATCTAAAAATACGTTAATTAATATCCTTAAATAATATATATATATATATATTATATATTATTATATTATATATATATTATATAATCGTATATATTATATATTATACGATTTTTAGATTCTGTCACTAATGTAAGCAAATATGACACTGCATGTGAACTCCTTTATGATAGATAGATAGATAGATAGATAGATAGATAGATAGATAGATAGATAGATAGATAGATAGATAGATAGATAGATAGATAGATAGATAGATAGATAGATAGATAGATAGATAGATAGATAGATAGATAGATAGATAGATAGATAGATAGATAGATAGATAGATAGATAGATAGATAGATAGATAGATAGTATAGATCGATCGCTATAAAGCACGTCATTGCCGGAGTGGGCGTCTGTCTCTGATGGGCGTATTATGAACTCAACTCGGTTTATATGTGCTAGTAGCACGAGTTTTGCGAGAACTGCACTCATTTGAAGAACACTATCCGAATCCACTGTAGACAACCATACAAAAGTAAGGAGAAATCTTTTTTTGTTCTTTTTTGTGTTGTTGAATGACTTACTGTCAGTCGTGTTTGATCTGTGCAGTTTTACTTGACTTTGCGTGCTCTCGCGCGCTGTCCAGAACGAGCAGATGACGTTTCTAGGTTTGAGGTTCCGAAGATCAAATTATCATTTCGTATTTTTAAGTGAACCGGAGCACTTTCACGATGTCTTTGTAGTCTCGTTTGGGTGATTGATGTGTGAACTTTTGAGAACCGAGAAACTAAAACCACAGTTACAAGCCACAGTTATTTCTTATTGGTCTAATATTACTTAAGGATATTATCCAGTACCACGTATTTGGACTGAAATCGCACATGTCTGAATGTAATTTCATTGTTTTGCAAAATATCAAGCCTTTGAGCAAAAAGACGATGAAGTGAAGTTCTGTGCAAATGTGTATGCTGCATTTACGAGCAGATAACTGTAATGCACTGACATTCATACTCCTTATAAGTGCAGATAGCCTATTTTTCGGATCTACACACATACTGTATGTTAGTGTTTGCTAGAAACACAGTTAAAGCTGCGCTATACACTGACTGAATGGGTTCCAGATGTTTTTGCTTATGAATTCCAGCTGTTTCTGATTTGATAGGGTGGGGAACTGAACAAAAAACTCCTCACATTGTTCAGATACTTCAGTTCATCAGAACCTGAGAACATCTGTATCTCTCCTAGTTTCTGCATAAATGAATGAGTTAGATTCAGATGGTTTACAAGCATTTCCTGCTGTTTTTCCTTATATGTCTGTTTATTCGACTAATCCAATTTCAATCTTTTTTTCTTCTCCTTCCATTGAACAAGGATTTTGTGTGTGATTATCATGTGCTCTTCTCCTCATGACTCCACCGACGGCCGTAAACATGAACTTTTATGTGTTTAGCATTTAGCATCGACTAACATTTCATTTAAATGGTGACAGAATTATTTGTTTTCTGTTAACTTTTCCATTTAATGCATGAGTTCCTTGTGCTTTAGTTCTTTTTAAACATTTATACCTTGCAAAACTCTCTGGTGAGATCCCCTTAAAACTGTTGCGTGGATTCTGCATGTTCTGTTTAGTCCCTCATAAATGGAATAGAGATCCAAGAGACATTTTTAAAGCTTCTGGAAAGGAAAGGTAAAGTAATTTTATAGCTGCCGTTTTGCAGTGCTTAAATCTTATCTGCCCTAACCATTCCTGCCCTATTGCATTCCAACAATAAGGATCTGGTTTTGACAGCCAAAATCAACACATACGCACACACAAAAAGATGTGAACCACAGTGGTGCGAATGAAGCGGTAGAATCCAAATAAATGTGTTTTGGGTGGTTGCCAGGGTGTTGCTATGTGGTTGCTAGGGTAACCATTACCACCCAGCAAGCTAGGGTGTTCTGATTGGTTAGCAAGGGATCCCAGCTAACAGAACATTCTCAGGCTAACATTCTGGCAAGGATCTCTCAAAGTTACGAGCAAACATTTTCTGTGTAATGTTAATATAACATTTGTTTAAACCTTTAATAATCACAAAACGCACAACATTTGAAATGTTATTGTTTCAGAATGTTCAGAATTCAGAATGTTAAATTAACTGAAGTACTATAAAAAAACATTCAGAGAATATTCAGAATTGACTGTTTGCTTAGAACATGTATTTGAGTGACGAATTATTAACTTATCTAAAACATCTATGTGCTGTGTGATGCAATAACAGCATGTCGAATCATGTTCTTTCTTGATAAACCAAGTCATTCTGTCTTCATCATGGAAATGATGAAAGTTTGAGGAATAGAGGTGTGTCACATGATGACTTCATTAGGTGTGTGAACTTATGGCTCCAGCTGTTTATTTTCATTGTGTTTATAACGCTGTTGCCAGGTGTATCAGTCTGAGACGTATCCATAGTAGTTTTTGTCCCTCCAAATGTGTCTTGTGGTGTGAAATTAAAATAATTGGCTTCCATATAAAACTTAGATCGGATGTGTAAACCAAGATACAAGATGAACACACACTTGTGCACTGCTTTTGTCAATTAGTTCACTGCAAAATGACAAAACACCATAATTTACTCACCTTTATGTTGTTTCCGTTTGTGGAATACAAAAAGAGTCGGCTGTTTTGCACAGAGCAACAGACAGAAATTGAATTTGT
The DNA here is from genome assembly GCA_030378365.1 of Hybognathus amarus. Lineage (NCBI taxonomy): Eukaryota > Metazoa > Chordata > Actinopteri > Cypriniformes > Leuciscidae > Hybognathus > Hybognathus amarus. Next base: position 25,950 of record JAQIUQ010000610.1, read on the forward strand.
ATGCATCTGCATATTCACACTGAATGCGTCTCTATAGCACGCAGTGTGTTTATCGTGCAATTATACACGAAAATGAGTTTTTACGTGCATAGGATGCATGGGTTGGTTAGATTTAGTAGTGGTGTGGGGTGCGTGTGTGTATTATATGCATGTTTGTATTGCATGCAAATGAACTGTATCAAATGCATGCGAAAACTGCGTATCATATGCACGTAAAAACTCAATTTCAGTCTGTTCCTTACCCAAAGCTAGTGTATTTACATTTGTCCCGAAAAGAGTAGTGTCAACTTTCTGCTTAGCATCTCCTTTTGTGCTTTACGGAAGTGGTTTGGGTCTCATTAGAGTGAATAAATGACTAGAGAATTAGCTTTTTTTTGCATAAACTATCTCTTTAAAATCTAAATACAGCTCAGTGGAGTAGATGCAGCCACCACCCCTCTCATGTGCACATATTTGCCAGTTGCTCGCTCTATCTTTGGCATTTGACCAGCTGCTGGAGTTACATTAGGAACTACACATACACACACTATCAAAAAAAGTGGCCATATACAATCCCAGAAGTTTAGGGTTGGAAAGATTTTTCGAGGAAGTGTAATATGCTCACCAAGGCTGCATTTATTTGTTCAAAACTACAACAAAAACAGTAATATGTGAAATGTTATTGCTATTTACAAGGATCGGTTTGTATGTGAATACATTTTAAAATGTAATTTATTCCTGTGATCCTTAAGAAATCATTCTAATATGATTATTTTGTTGCATTTCTTATTATTATAAATGTTGAAAACAATGTTAAAACATTTTTTTTAGGATTCTTTTAAGAATAGTCTTTTAAGAATGCCAGTTTTATTCTTGGGAGACTTATATTAGCGAGCAGGGTTCATGGGTCACGGTGAATCATGATTTAGAGAGAGCAGATGTGTGAGAAAGGCTGTTCGGCATTGGAGAGGTCAGGGTTGAGTTTGCATTCTGATCATAGCTGTCTATGTATACATAAGATTCATTTTAAACATCCATATATCCCTGCGGCATCTGATGACACCCAGTGGAAAAATGCGCTGCTTAGAGTTTGCTCTTTTATAGCGCATGAGACCCAATAGTGTTAGGTTAGGGTTAGTCATTGATGCTTAAATGAAACATAGCAGAGATGTTTCTCCTAAAAGTCCTTTGTTGAGATAAAAATAATCATACAGTAAGAGAAGCTCACAGATCATTTGGTCTTACAAGAATTTGAATCTCTTTGATACATTGGTATCTTTATTTTATCACCCTATAAAGCCTATCATATCTCACAAATAAAAGTCCCCTTAACTATCAACATAATCAAAACTTTGCTGAAAAAAAAACATTGTCCACAATTCTACATGCTTTCTGTCTCCTGAAGTTTTAGACTTTTTTTTAGCAAGTAAAAGGCTTTTTTTTTTGCTTAAAAAAACCAAACAAACAAAAAAAATATTGAAATCTTGCTATATAGTAACTCATTAACTCAATTAATTAGAATTTATTACTTATTTTGTAGGCATATAGATATGAGCATCTGCAACAAATTGCATATTTTGCTCAGTTTGGGCCTCTGAAAATGGTGAAAATATTTGTTTTTCATCATATTCTCACTATATCATATAATATATGGGCCATAAAAGCCCTAACTAAAAAAAAACATACATGTATTTTTTTTTTTTACAATATTTTGTAATTTTTCCACTGTTGTCCATGTTAAACTTAGACTACAGTGTTAAGATCTTTTCTAAAAAAATCACATTATACAGATTCCCCTTCCCTCTCAGTGTTGTCTGACTTTGTGCCTCCAGGGCCCTAGAGGTCGTGACCTCTTGAGGCTTGTGTTTGGAAATTGGTTGAACACAGATAATTGCATGAATAAAGTCTTTGAACGAGCAATGGCTCTTTTGAGAATCTTTAAGCTGGAGGCGACTCATTACGTCCTATGAAAGGTTTCATCTCTCAGGTCATGTGTGCATATTTCCTTATTGAATAAAACAAAGCAGATCCACATTTGTGCTCTGTAGTCTGTCCTGTAACTGTAGTGTTAATGGCGTAGTCTCAGGCTTCAGTGACTTACACTCATCCAGAGCAGCATTGCACACATTCTTGAGCTGCACATGATCACATATACACTACAGCTGCAAACTTATGAGCAGAACTGTGTGTGGTTGGCTGTATTAAACTGGTAAACCTTTGGACATTTTTAGATCAATAGTAAACATTGGCAAACATGTTATCTGATGTGTTTAAAGGCGGTCTAATTCAGAGGCTAAATCTGATAAATGTGAAAGTGAAAATCTGCGAAGTCAGTGAAATGGGTGAAATTACTTACAACACTTTTAAATAAGAGGATAATAGATCAATGATGTGCCTAGAGTAAAGTTTTTCATAGCTAAAGAGACTTAAATCTACGGGCGATCTAAATTTACTTCTCTATATTACTATTAAATCCTAATCTAATCATGACAAGCTATATATCGTTGGAAAGGTCTAAGACTCCTAAATAGATATTTTAGCGCTGTTTCTTTCTTGCAAATTATGAATGAAGAGTAATATATGAATTTATGACAAGAGTGCGCCTCAAAAAATCAACGTCATTACAGGAGTTTCTGACCTTTGTCACAAAAAGTCGACGCACACACTTTTAATAATTGAAACTTAGTTTTTTAGTGCTAAAAGTTCATAATAAAACATAATTAGTATTTGTCAATAAAAAAAAGATACAATTATATTTTAAAAAGTAAGGTAAGAAGTCCTCTAAAAAGTATTATATATTATATATTTTTATTATTATATCACATAATTTAGTAGTTATCATAAATTAGGTATCATTTGAAAGCTTACGAACTCAGAATTCATCCTGTGAAACCCGTTTTGAAATTGGACGTTGCGTTACCATAGAAACAGTATTTTTTATTAGGCCCCTCCCCTTTTGGGCATCTTCTTTCATAATTTATTATCAAAACCTTTTCTAATCTTGACAAGACACATATTGTCAGAAAGGTCTGAGTCTCAAGGTTCCATATTTAGTGACAGAAGTGATATTTGAATAGAAATTTATTAATTTGTTATGGCAAAATGCATACAATTAAATTCAATGGAATTCAATGGCACTCGGTGGCTATTTTTGGTATAACGCCTAAACAAAATCTCATGGGAACTTCAAAATTTGTGATATCAACTTTAAATTTGGAACACAACTTGGTTAGATATATAGCTTTCATTTTATAGTAATTTTATAGCAAAACATATTTTGTAAAATATTTATTTTATATTAAACAAATATATTAATAAATTATATTTGATTTACTGTAAATTATAACTTCCATAACTTTTAGATACTTTAATTTTTTGCAGTGCTTTCACTTTAGTAATAATCTGCTGATTGTTTTCTTTAAAACAAGACCAAACTTGGGTATATATTCCAAAGCATTCTTGAATTACAACCATTTAAGTTTGTATAGTGCATTTCAATGTCAGTTATCAAAAAGGGGGGTGACAGGTAAGGGGTTAATCAAGCTTTCAGTTCTGTTTTAATGACATATAACCTTTTTTAACCTATTTGGAGAAAGAAAAAAGAAACTCACATTGGAGTTTCACATTGAAATCTTTGACTTTGGATTATAGTATCTTTACAAATCTTATGAGTTAATACAGTACTTTTACATTAATTCATTTAGCTTTTATCCAAAACAACTTTCAAAAGAGGAACTAAAGCAATTATTTAAAGAGTCAATAATTCAGTATTCATAATGCTAGATTTATTAGAAAAGTAGACTAGCATGCAAGCTAGAAAAAAGGGAAAAATAAAGAGAAATAGAAGATTTTTTTTATGTCATTAGCTGTTTCCATTCAAAGTTGCCAATTGAACTACGCATAAAACAAATAAAGCTGTGTTTCCATTCCAAGATAACAAAATCATTACTTCCTGGGAAATTGGCGCAACATATCCGTAATAAAAATGGAAGTTGTTGCAATCGGGAAGCTACTGTGCCTCTTTCTTAAATGCTGTCATGTTATCTTGCGCTCAGATGCCTGGTGTTTGGGGACACAATCATTCGAGACGCTTCTGACTTCTGGGAATTAAACCGAATCATTTTGATACTTGGCTCAGGCATTTCAGAATGACTAAATCAACTTTTGAGAACATGATCCACTGGTTAGTCCATTTATCCAATCACATCCACTGTTAAGGTCATGTGATTTATTTTTTAGTCATCGAGGAATTTATTTGGTACGTGTGTTTCCATTGTAGTTTATGCAAGTCTAATCGGATAAAAAATGTATCTGCCTCGTTGAGCGCATACATTGTTTTTGAATTTATGCACGTCATGCTGTTTCCATCCAGTTTTTAATGCAATGTCCCAAAATGAAAAGCTATAGATGGATTGATGGAAAGCTATAGTTGTTATCTCTTTAGTCTCCTCTAAAGTTTTAAAAGTGAGATAATTGGGATTTTAAGAGAAAGTCTGATGAGAACAACACTACAAAAGTCTTGATTTGCTGTCCATTCAATCTCTTGAGATGTTAAAGAGAAAGTGTCAGGTTTGATCAACTGAGTCTCAGAAATGCTGGTTGGTTGTTGTGAGTTTGGAATTTGGTAATTGTGAGAAATGTCTTGAGAAAACACGATAAAGGGAAAGCACAAGGCCATTGGGAGGAAAACACATGGTTCTCATTTTCAGTGTTTATTCTGCGTCACTGGGACAGAACGCACATGCAACTTCAGCATTTCTGTACCTCTTGTTTAATCTATTTTGCACCAAAAAACTAAAGATCACTTAATAATAATTACTGTTTATTTGACAATGACAATCTGAGACATTGTATCTGGTGGTGGAAGCAACGCTGGAAAATTCATGTTAAAGTTTACAGCTCATGACCAAATAGGCAATTACTTTAACAACACTGGAGAAACGCAGATGTGTGTGAACCATTCCTGTGCATGGTGGCTTTATCTACCATTAAACTTGGTATTAAGAGACATTAAACTTTTCGAATGGTAGTATGCACAACTTTTTTGCGATGTTTAATTCCATGGGTTGCATCCATATTTTGCATTTTAAACCAATTTTTATTTTGTGCAAATGTTTTACTTCCAGCATGATCTTTCAGTCTTGAGTGAGAAAATACACAAAGAAACAATTACATTGCATTATGCATTTATCTTATATTCTGGATGCAAATGTATGACCCTCGGTTTAATTTTTATTTAAAGTCTTATTCACCTACATAAAGTCATTGCTAGAGAACATAAGCAGGGGAAATAGCCTTGTGTTAACCTCAACTTGTAAATAAACTTCACACTTTTACATTTCCTCAAGCCAGGCACATATCTATCTCTAACTTGTTTTTGTTGCATTTCAAAGTTGAGAACTGTTTTATATCTTGACTTATGCATTATACAAATGCTTAATGCTTACCCTTACGAAAAGAAGTATATTTTAAGTTCATTTTATGTAGTATACTTAAGTAATGTTCAAGTATATATTATGTACTAGTAGTAAACTTGTAAGTGTACCATTTTAATACTAAATGGGACTAAATTGGCCCAATTTTAGTATATAAAAGTATATGTTTAAGGGTACTATAAGTGTAACAGTAAGTGCACAACTAGTTCATAATTATATCTCATCATGTGTACTGCAAGTTAATTTATGGGTATAGTAGTTTACTTTTTTACTGTAATACTTATACAAGTATACTTTGAATATTTAATTATACTTTTAAGTATTTCTGGATCAAAAGATTGAGTACAAGTACAGGACAAATATTCTTGCTTTTCTCTCAGTATAAGTCAAGTACACTTAAGTGTAATTTGAAGTATATTTCTGAGAAGTACAGGAAAAATAAACTGAAAGTATAGGGGAGCGCGGGGCACAACCTAACGCCGGGGTTAAATGTAACACGGACCGTTTACATAGTTCGTCAGGATCAAGCAGGTTGTCTTTCCGCTATTTTTCTCTTGCTGCCAGAAGACGGTCTCCGCAAATTTGCAGAAAGTTTTGATTATATTTCGTGAAGATACTGGACAAAGAGTGTTTTGACACCATTTTTTTTTCATCATTGGGTTTCTGAGTTGGGTGTATACGTTTCCAAATCTAACTTTATATTGCCTTAATCACTGTCTTGTTGGCTCAAAAATAGCACCGTTTTGAAACATATCAGCAATTCCTAGCGACTGTTAGCTAGGCTTAAAATATGTAATACACAGCGGGGTTGGTTGTAACAGAGTGTTACAATTAAGCTGCCAAGTGTACAATGATAATCAAATGAAAACGGAGCCACACAACTTTTCAGGTTTGAGTTTTTATTTATACATTTAACTTTGTTAGACTTTCACAAACAATGTTGGAATTTAAAATGTTTAAAATTTAGTGTACTATGAATGATAACTTGTTTATTTATAAAAAATATGGCCTGTTATTAATGCAATATTTTAAGCTCATTTGTATTATTATTACTGTTATTATTAATAATAATAATAATAATTGTACATGCAGCTGCCACGCACAAATCTAATTTAATCGCAATTACAATATTTATAATTTAATTTATAATTATTTATTGCAAAACTATGCAGCCCTTTTCTATGTCTCTATCCATTATATTGATCCATAATAGAAGGATGATTGGATGAGGGATGGATGTATGGATATCTGTCTATACAGATGCACAAACAATATCAAACTATACAAATAAAATAGTACTGAATTATGTGTGTTACACACAAGTGTTACAACTAACCCTCTGTAACATTTTCACTTCTGTCACTTTCAGTGCAACTGTACGAAAATGGTAGGTCCTAGAAAAAAACTTTAAGTGGGCATTTGTAGCAGAGATGTGTATGTTGCTTGTGTAAAAAAAGTATTAATCTAACCTAATTATTTTTTATTAATTGAGCCAAAACCAAAATGCGTTAAGTTGTGCCCGCTCTCCCCTACTTTCTTATTTTTAGTTTATAAGAAGTATACTAATGGCACACTTGAATAAACTTCTTTTTCGTAAGGGTAACCATAGTTTTAGAATTATATATTCACTCTTGGCTCTCTGATTAATGAGATCTTGATTGTATCCTCTTTGAATATGCTTCACCGATTAATCATCAACAAACGTCATTTTGAAACATATATTGTCTGCTCATTTCACTTGCATCACGTCTTTGATTTTCCATGTAATAATTACTTTGTACGATGTCTTTCAGGATGCCAGGAGAAAGACTGTCAATCCGAGATAACTCCGCGTCGGCCGATTCCACGGCGCTGCTGAAAGCAACGGTCTGACCGTCCCTGAAAGACACAGCGAGGCCAAAGTGAAGAAAGGCGAGAGCGGATGTCGACGTTGGTTACGGAAGGCTTGTCCGTGTTGCTTCCGGAAACAGAGCAGCTTGTATGATTTGACCATTGATAAGGAGGATGTGGATGGAGACAAAGAAGAGCCGGCATCTCCGGTTCCTCCCAGTGGTGGTGATACAGAACTAAAGGGTGAGAAGCTCAGTCTCTGACAGTCAAATAACCTCATCTGAAGTTCCTCAAATTCACCCTTTTGTCTCCATCTTTTCCATCAGACCTGTCTCTAGAAGTGCGTTCTGTGGATCTGCTCAGTCTGGAAAACTGATTCGGAACAGGAAGGAGCATCACACAGATCAATACTATGGTGACCAGCTCATCATCCGCAGAGGACAGACGTTTCAAATGGAGATTGAGCTCTCTCAACCTTTCAACCCAAACACAGATAAACTTCACCTGGAACTGAAGATAGGTGAGCGTGAAGAAAAGTCGCGATAAATACGTGCTTTATCTATTTTGAATGTTGGTTTCAAATATAAAGTAAAAACCATGGAATAGATAGATCGTATAATTGATTGATTCAAATTCTTTCGTTTTCCAGCATCTTTTGCATATTTAAACCCTTTCCAGCTGTGTCTATGATTTTGAGATCCATTTTTTCACACTCAGGATAACTGAGCGACTCAAACACAACTATTAAAAAAGGTACAATGCATTAAGAGCCTGGGGGTGAAAACTTTTTGAATTTGAAGATCAAGGTCATTTGTACTTTGTCTTCCGGGTAACATGATTGTATCTTCTGTTCATCAGAAGGGCTGTGCTAAATTACATTTTTTGTAGACTAATTTTAAAGGTGCATTGCGGAAGTCTCTGAGTTTTTGCAGAACTACGCCCCTCTGGCAACAAGCGAAACTGCAACCAGAGGTGTGCACGCTTATGGATCACATGCACACGCACGCTTGCACAAGCTGTTCAAAACCAAACACAAATATTTTGTTACAGTCATAATTTTAAATATATGAAAGGAAAGGCATTTGAGTCTCAAACACCGTCCCGAATCCCTCCTATTTATTTTACTGTACAGGATTATAGAGGCAATCGAAGTGATCAGAGAATGGCTCATTTAGCCCATCAGGCAATTGTTTAAGCATGTATGGGTTTTAAAAATGGGTATTTTTAACATAAAATGTTGAGCAATGCACCTTTAAAACTTATTTTAACAAAATAAGAAAATTGTCATCCTGTTCAAAAATGTTCAAATAGTTGTGTATCGGCCAAATATTGCTTATCCTAACAAACCATACATCAATGGAAAGCATATTTATTCAGCTTTCATGTGATGTATACATCATAATAAAAAAAGGTATCCGTTTGACTGGTTTTGTGGTCCAGGGTCACATATTTGAAATGATTATTTTCGGACTGGAAAAGGAGTGGGGTGCTCGTCATTGTCTCACTGATAAGGGCTTAAACATCTGTGGTTTCAAAATTTCTCTCTCAAGCCGCACCCAATGATGCAGCTCACTTATTCTGAAGAGAAATGGAGTTAAGGAGTGAGAGATTTACAATAAAACCACTTCACACTGATACAAGATAACTCAACTGGTCAAACTAACTGATGTGGGCAGATTCACCATCCATTTTTATTCCAAATTTCAGAGTGAAATAAGATATTCAACTCCCAAAAAACATCAGGATCATGAAAGTATTTTTTTAATCAAAAAGTCTAACTTGACTTTTCCTTTTTGCTGACATCATGTGCACTATTTTTCCTACTCAGCTATTTTCATGTTTCACATCTGACACATGAACATTTAAATGCATGACTTATTTAACTATTAATAAATCACAACAGGAATTGAAAAGGAACAGACCAAATTTCATCATTTGTGCAAGCCTTATGTGTTTTATTACTGGCTAACTGCTTTGGCTGACTTTGACCTTGTGTGACTGAATCAGTATTTCAACATAGTTGGATTGTTTGGATCTGGCTGAAATCCTCCCTCATGTTATAATTTACCAGAAAGGTCAAAACTCAGAACCCAATTAATCATGTTTTTCTCAAAGCATGTGTTTCATGTCCATGTCATCATTCAGGAACGCTCCCGCTGGTGTCAAAGGGCACGCACATCATCATACCGTTGGTGGAAGAACTCCAGGATGAACGCTGGGAGGCCAAGATCGTGGAGCAGAACGTCAACCGAGTCAAGCTGTCCGTCAACTCCTCCACCACCGCTATCGTCGGAAAGTACAAGCTGACCGTCGTAACGCAATGTCTGAAGACGGGCGAAACTACCACTCATGACCCTGACAAAGACCTTTGCATGCTCTTCAATCCGTGGTGTGAAGGTAAGACAAAAACACGTTTTTCCAACATATGCGATGTTATGTAATCCAGTAATCCAAAAAAACTCATTTATACTAGGGCTATCAGTTTAACACGTTATTAACGGCGTTAGCGGAAACCCATTTTGCGCGATTAATGGCCTTTTTGGCGTAGCAAACTTAGTTTTTTCATGTTTTGCAACACGATGCAGCATGGGTGGCGCTTGCACTCTGAAACCCATTCAATTCGAATGTCGAGGACGATTATTGCTTCGTGAACTAAAGCGCAGCGGATTCTAGCTTGACCGGAAACAAAACAGGAGGGCACGACGCACACTTGTTTTAAGGCGATTAAATCGCATTCCAAAATATACGTGTTTACATAATATATGTGGGTGCACTGCTTATAATTATTTTATATATATAAATACACACACATGCTTGTATATATTTAAGAAATATTTTCATGTATATACTGTATATAGATTTATATATAATTTATATATAAATATAAATGTTTTACATATAAATATTTTTTTTCCTTAACCCTCTGGGGTTGTTCGTTTAACAGTCACACTTGGGGTGTTTGGGTCCAAATGGACCCAAAGGGCAGGATTCATATTTAAAAAAAAAAAAATCATAATTTTTGTTTTTACTTGTTTTTTATAATTTTTTTTGTTTTCTTTTTTGGTGTTTTGAGATAATTTTAGGATTTATAATTAATATTTATGCAATAATTATGACCCATTTTTTCCCATTGAACATAATAGAAATTTATTTTTCTTTTTTTTATTAATTTTTTCATCAAAGCTGTATTACATTTTAGAGTGAAGCCTAGGCCTCATGAAAGCAATTTTTGAAAAACGATAGATGTCATCTGGTAGACACACTGAGCATTTTTATCACGCAATAGCACATTTTTACCACCATAGTGGATTTGACAGTACAGCTCTATGTAGAAAGGCTTGGGGATTTCTAGTGATTTTTGCAAATATATAAAAAAAAATGTTTTAGGTTGTCTGATTTTTAAAATATAAAAACATATTTTGTGTGGTGTGGCTGTGTCTATTTTGCACTCTTGATGTTTTATAGATTCTCAAAGACTATTTTTGTCTTGTTTTTTGTTTGTTTGGTTGGTTGGTTTAGATGGTAATTTGGCAAAGTGCCAGTTTTCATTTATTATACAATCAAATCTGAACATTGCATTGGAAAGAGAACAAATGGAAAGCATTTTGTTACCCAATGTTTAGCTCTAACTTATTCTAACTTAATAAAATGCAATTCTTCCGTTTTCATATTTTTGATAATTTCACATTCATTTCCTATGGGGGTCCATTTGAACCGAAGGTCCTGAGTGACTATTTTTTTTACAACCACTTAGACTGTTCACATCCTGTCCCCAATTTTTTTGGGTGTTCATATACCAAATACCAACAAAGTTATCGAATTTCGGACCCCATTCCGAAAGAAGCTGTGATTTTTTACATTTTTTATTTGAATGCTTTAGGGTCCATTTGGGCCGAAACAACCCCAGAGGGTTAAATATACATGCATGTGTGTGTATTTATATAAATACAAAATAATTATGCACACAGTGCACCCACACTATATTATGTAAACACAAACTTTTATTTTGGATTCAATTAATCGCGATTAATCGTTTAACAGCCCTACTTGTTTGCCAAATAGTTGGTTAACGTTTGAGTGAGATGACGGCGTTAAGACGCCAAAATGGAGGGCCAATAAGATTCTGAATGGAAAGTTTACTTTTAAAAAGTTGCCAAATGGTTCCATTGACAAGACCAAAGTGATCTCGTGTGTTTTGTCATTGTGAACTGAGCTATCATCATCGCAGCACGTCCAGTCTGAAATGCCACTTGATGGCCAAGCACACACACACACAGCTAATTGCGAATTCTCCGCCCTCGTCAATATCAGGACCTCCTCAGTAATTCTTTCACCCTTTTATTGATGGTCAGTGTTACATTGTGTGAGAGATTATTTGCTACAAGTGAGAATGTTCAGTGTGAAGTTGAACACAGTATATGCTAATGTTGTTTTCAATAAAATTGAGAAAAAAATAATGGGACAAAAAGAAATCAAAAGACATTTAGAATAAGTAAAAATGTTGTGATTAATTGTGATTAATACATGAGTTAACTATGACATTAATGTGATTAATCGCGATTAAATATTTTAAATCGTTTAGACAGCACTAATTTATACCTCACATTTTGTGACATTCGTTAACTTGCTTTTTAAACCAAAAGAGACAGTCCGCCTTCCTGCATGAACCTATGTTGGTTTGTAACAAAATTTGCATAATGCCTACATATACTGTAGACTTCATTGGGTGCCTATTAGTGTTGTCACGATACCAAAATTATTGTTTCGATACCGATACCAAGTCAAGTATTGCGATTTCGATACTTTTTCAGACTTTTCCTGAAAAGGAAAGTATTTCTTACAGAGGCGTTTCACATGCACCTCCTTTGCATAGGTCTGTGCTCTTTAATGCTGTAATAACCTAATATAAATCAAATCACTGACATGCACATGCTTCTGATTATAATCATATAGCCGATAGATCATTCTTGCTGATGTTTTGTATCATTTATTTAAGCAGCTTGCAAATTATTTATGCTATCTATGAAAGTTGGGGGGAAAGTTGTACACCTAATACAAAAATAAATGAAACATCTCCAGTTAACTAGCAGATAATTAATTTAGTTCGCTATTAAATAAAGACTCTAGCCGGTAAAATGTCTTTTTGTTTTGTTTTTGCACACACCAACATGAAATACGTCTCTTACGGATCCTGGAACGACGGTCATTCATAAAAGTACTGAATACTAATAAATTTTAGGTACTGATGGTTTTTAATTTCTAAATATCGCTAGACTCTTGGAAAGTATCAGTGCACCGTGCAACACTCAGTCCCTGATGAACATCTTCTTTGATACGTCCTCAAACACTGTAGTTGTAGCTGAGGCCTGGAAGAGTTTGGTTGGTTTTGCCAACAGGTGGAGAAGATGCTTTTTTCGATGCTACGAATGCAAATCCACTTTGGATGAGGAGTTGAGCTCGAATTATACTGTAAAACTGTACTGCCATCGTTACTGTGTTTGTGTGTGTGTAAACAAGTGCTGAGGAAGGTCTTGATCTGAAATTCAGGTATGGTAATGAGCATTTCGTTTCCGACACGCTTTGTAATTGGTAGACCAATCACAACAGACTAAGCCATCTGACCAATCAGAACACAGTAGGTTCTCGGAAAGGAGGGGTTTAAGAGCGACAGAATCCTTGATTGAACAGTTTCAGACAAGAGCTGATGCTGCAAATGTATATATGATATGAAAATATGTTTTTTGACCTTGAATGCATGTAAACCTATTGTCGTAGACTTCCAAAACAAAATTAGGAACCTTTAAATTGTATAATTGGGGCCCTTTAATTAAAAAAAGAGTGCTTTCATTGTTTCATCCCTGTACACATCTAAAAAAAAAGTTTCATGATCCTTTAAGAAGATATTTTATGCTTATGATTAGCATAGTGCCATTTTCATAAACACAGGATGTAATGCATTTCTGAATTACGTCATGTCACAATGTCGGAATGCAGCGAGGATGACTGTACAAAACTCATCCATTGACGAGAAGCCAAACTACACCTCCACTGAAGCTTGTCTGAGAAACGCTGATATATTTAGTCTAAAATATTGCACAGGCAACTGTTAACACAATATAACATGAAGGTGCAAGTTTCCTCATGTAGCCCAGTGACTTACATCAGTCTGCAGGGGGTGTTGCCTCCATTTGTGTTGCAGAAGTTTGGATTAACAACCACTTGGCTTCACTGCAACTACTGGCTATAACTCACGGGCTGAACTAATTTGTAATATTTCACAGAAATCACTGTATTTTAGTGCAATATTACATCTGCATAGGCGATAAAACTGCAACTGTAAGAACTGTTAACCGTTAATATGTATGTAAACTACATTAAGAAAAGAAACAAAATTTATAAATGGGCATTTAACCAAAATAAATAAATAAATAAAATTCAGCAAGTGTGGATATGACTGCTTAAGCCTTTGAATAACTTGAGATTCCCTTCTATAGACTTATAGTTTTGTTTACATATCACTACTAAAAAGTAATATACGTTGGACAATGATGTTTGTGATAAGGAATGACAATTTTAATCAATGATTATTTGGTGAAGCAAACACTAATCGATTAAGAAACATAATATCCCAATATTTATAAGGAAATAAAGGGGCGTGGCCTGGTTGAGTTAGTAGTGTGTTGAAACTTGGAGTTATAGTAAGGGGCGGGACATTTCCTAAACATGCTCAAAACGCTTGACCAATCACAACACACTGCTCCAGCCGACCAATCAGAGCACATTGCGCTATTCAGTAGGAGGGGCTTCATAGCGACAGGAACTAAACAGAGGTGCGTTCCCGAAAGCATCGTTAGCCAACTATGGTCGCAAGTTCCGTCATCATCAGCATAGTTTCAACGAGTCGGTGTTTCCTGAAACAATCGTTCCAGACGAACATTCGGAAACAGAATCGCAAAGTTCTGTGGTTTGAACGACAGCTCTCGACCTGTGATTAGAGGCATCGTTTCTATATTGCATCACATTTGGATGTAATAAATCCTTATCTTGAGCAAAATAAGCAAGCTGACATTCAGTACAACCTGTGCGTTTTATATAGAATACATACAAATGTAATTTACGTCTTTTAGTTTGTCAAAAGATTTTAAGTACCGATTTTGAAGAGCGCGCATGTGCGAACGTGCTCTACTATGTAAGAACGAGCCAAATATTGAGTAATAAAGCAAAATAACTGAGAACAATTAGAAATAGTCCTCAGACGACATGTCCGTAATTTTATATATAAAAATATAGCGTTAATTGGATCTCAAACAGTTTCATTAAAAGTAGTTATTACTCCACCAAGTGCGAAACCAACTTTGCGACAATGCTTTCGGAAACAGTCGTGACTTGATTTCTCCAATGATGCATCGTACTACACTCTGAGAAAAAAAGGGTTCTATATATGTAGCATAGGGTTCTCTTACTCAACTCCAAAGGACATTTTATCCTACAAAAGGTTCAATATTGACAAGAAAGTACACTTTTGGAACAAAGGTTCTTTAACCCTCAGGTGCTCTTCGTTTTGGAGTCACACTTGTTATCTTCCCGGTCAAAAGTGACCGGACACCTAAAAATGAAATTTTCTCCATCCCAGTAAAACCAATGCAATTTATTTTTGTTCAATAATATTTATTCTTTTTAATTTAGTATTTTGAGACAATTTGATTGAATTTATTAATATTTATGCAATATTTATGGTCTATTTTTGCCATGGAAAAATATATATATTTTCTAAATATATATTATTTTTTTTTCAAAAAATTATTAATGCAGTATTTTAGTATAATATAGAGTCTAGGCCTTCAGAAAAAAATATTTTTTGAAGAAAATTAGCACCATCTGGTTACAGTATAGAGAAAAAGCGTAGAATCATGGTGTAACCACTAGCCCTCCAAGTGCTCTTCGTTTCGGAGTCACACTTGTTATCTTCCGGTCAAAAGTGACCGGACACCTAAAAATGAAAGTTTCTCCATCCCAGTAAAACCAATGCAATTTATTTTTGTTCAATAATATTTTTTCTTTTTAATTTTGTATTTTGAGCCAATTTGATGTTACTTATTAATATTTATGCAATATTTATGGTCCATTTTTGCCATAGAAAATAATACAAAAAAATGTTTTACCACTTAAATTGCTCAAATCATGACCTCAAATTTTCTGATGACTAACCTGTGATTTTTAAATATTCAAAACATATTTCTTCAATTTATTGGTGTTTTTGTATATAAAAGTGTGTGTGTGGGTGGGTGGGTATGTCTGTTTTGCACTCTTGACGTTTTAGAGTGTCACCCCTTCAATGCTGAGCACTTTTTTCTGCATCGTGGCCGATTTGTAGATTGTACACACAAAGATTCTCAAAGTTTTTGTGTTTTTGTCAATTTCCCATTAATTTCCTATGGTCGGTCATTTTTAACAGAAGAGCACAAGTGTGACTATTTTTTTTACGACCACTTAGCCTGCTCGGATCATGACCTCAATTTTTTTGTGTGTTCACATACCCAATGCCATAAAAGTCAGTTTCGTAACATTTCGATGAAGCTGTGATTTTTAAAATTTCAAAACAGAAAATTTTTCGATTCAGAAATGACCGAAGAGCACCTGAGGGTTAAAGGTTATTGTTCATTCATATATTACATTATTCTGCAACATTTTGTAGTCGTAATGAAAGTATTGTTTATTAAACTGTTGCAGTAACTTAATATCACATTTTAATCATACAGATTTTTGAAGGATAAAAACTGAAATGGCACTCTTTGTGTGATATTTTTATTAATTAAATTTTTAACCCCCATATCTTGAATTTTGTAATCATTCACATGCATTGCATTTTAGGGGTTCCAAATACGTAGCGCTTTAGAACCTTTTAAGGTTCTAAATAGAACCTTTTCTCTAAGAGTGTACGGTAATGAAGCAGCGAACTACATAGTTGTAGTAAAGAGGAAAGATGCAACAATGGAGAACATTGGAAAAATTATGTTCTTTTTGAACATTAGAGGATGAAAAAATGACTCTAGTAGAGCCCAAAAACAAAATCAAGATTAGGTCGTCTTTAAAGCTTGTTTTGTAGGGTGTTTCGGGCTGTTTCCTGCACTTGAATACCAGAGATGATTGTTAAGGAAAGAGAGAGGTCTGCCAAATCACCTTTCACTGCTGACACTGTAATCATTTCTCTCTTTCTTTTTTTTCCTCTCTCTGCATTTTTTTCTGATGTTTCTTCTACAGTCCCACCTCATCTGGCATTCCACATGTCAAATATATCTTCTCTCCCTCCTTGGCCGCTCTTTCACTCCAGACCCTTCCTGTCATTCTTTACTGGGTTCTTTCAGCACGGCTTGTTTTATAACACTACATGGGGCTCGTTCTTGTTCTTCAGAATTTGCTGAACTCTGTAACTCTGAATGTAGTGTTGTAATTTAAGGAAGTACTTCAATAACAGGGTGTAGCTGAGTTTCAGATAAATGTCCGGTCAAGCTCAGACTCTTAATTCAATATAACTACAAGGGAACAATGCTACAATTTAGGGAGTATTCTTTTATTTTTTTACAAAACATTAAATAAAAGCTTGGACAAATGAAATAAGTGACCAATTTAAGGGATCATGAACTGCATAATTTACTCTCAGGTCAAAGAGAAAATCAAAATAGGCAAAGTAATAGGTTATTTTCTATCCTGTTTTTGACCCTCTTTTTGTTTTAACCCCTTACCTCACCCTTTTTGAGAATGGGGGTTAAAATGCACTATTCACACTTTAATGGCTGTAATTCAAGAATGCTTTGGAAAATATGCCCAAGTTTAGTCTTGTTTTAAAAAAAAACACTCAGCAGATTATTGATTAAGTGAAAACACTTAAAAAATTAAAGTATGAAAAGTTATGGAGGTTTAAATTCACAGTAAATCAAATATACTGTACTATATATTTTTTATTTTATATTAAATATATATTTTACAAAATATTTTTTACTCTAAAATTACTATAAAATCAAAGCCATAAATCTAACCAAGTTATGTTCCAAATATGAAGTTGATATCACAAAAATTGAAGTTCCCATGAGATTTTGTTTAGGCGTAGTACCAAAAATAGCCACCGGGTGCCATTGAATTCCATTGAATTTAGTTGTATACATTCTGCCTTAACA
This sequence comes from Hybognathus amarus, assembly GCA_030378365.1. NCBI lineage: Eukaryota > Metazoa > Chordata > Actinopteri > Cypriniformes > Leuciscidae > Hybognathus > Hybognathus amarus. Next base: position 43,369 of record JAQIUQ010000610.1, read on the forward strand.
AATTAATACATTTCTGTCCAAATATCAATTTTGTCACACAATTTGGAACCTTGAGACTCAGACCTAGAAGATTAGAAAAGGTTTTGATCATAAATTATGAAATATTATATATTTCATAACAATATATAATTTTTTAATTTTAAGGTTTCCATTTACATTTAGGTTCAATTTGTAATTTAATTGAATTCATTTATTTCAGTTTTAGTAATTTTAGTACTTTAAACTTATTTTATTTAGTTGTCAAGGCTTTCAAGTTTAAGGTTTTTCATCTATTCTTTATCTTTTATTTTATTTAACCTTTTTTTAATGAATGAAAACCATTTTTAATATGTTTAGTTTTAGACCTCTGTTTTAGAAGTTTGAAAATCATGCCCTATATTTAGGTAATTGTGACATTGTGTTAAAGGGAAAAAAAGATTTTTTTCTGTCCTTCTGGTCTTCTTCTGTCTCACTGCTCCACTCTTCCAGGCCTCTTTCCATTACATTTATCATTTCTCTAACATGTCTGAGTGATTTTTTTCCATTCATTTCGTAATCTTTCCTCTACGAAGTTCTCTACTATCATTTCCGTTACTTTATAGTGCCTCCATTCACTCCCTCTTCCCCGTCCGATTGCACCTCTTTTGTGTTCACGCCCTGGCGCAGAAACAGGGAATATTCCAACAGATTCCAGACGTTGATGATGTCACTGCTTTCCTTTAAAATGAACCAATCCACCGTATCAAATCCTGGACCTGTGTTTTCATCCTGCCTTATGACTCTCTCTGTCTTTCTTCTCAGAGGACACGGTGTACATGGAGAATGAGAAAGAGCTGAAGGAGTACGTCTTAAATGATACTGGGAGGATCTACTACGGCACTGAGAAGCAGATCGGAGCTCACACGTGGAACTTCGGCCAGGTGTGGAGACCAGGACAGAACACTTTCTAACATGTTAATGAACATTTCTTGTGAAATCTTATCTAATCTTATACAATCAAGAAAACACAAAGCAAATCATAATTGACACATGGAGTCTCAAATAAAAACTTGACCATAAATGCCAATGGCAGGTGAACTTTAAATTTACTGGCCATAAAGAACTTACCTGCCGTAAAACTGTTTTACATTATTTTAGAAAAAAAAAAAAAAAAAAAAAAAAAATATATATATATATATATATATATATATATATATATATATATATATATATATATATATATATATATATATATATATATATATATATATATATATATATTTTTTTGTCATGGTTATTTTAGTAATATTAATACACAATTATAGTATTCATTAAGATTTTGCTTGAATTAGCTGTTATTTTTTTAAGTTTAAGATTTAGTCATTTTGTTATGTGCTTTTGTCAATTTTATTACTTTTTTTAATATTTCTAATTTCAGTTTTAGTTCATCTTCAACTTCAAGGCGAAAATTTTAATTTCCATAAGCTTTTTAACTTTCAATGATCAAAAGCAAATTTGAATACTTTTTAGTTAATAATAACAACACTGATACTAGTTAGATTTTGTTGTTTTTGTTGTTGTTGTATCACAAAAAAAAAGCATTTGCAACCTATTCTCGCAAAAATCGCCCACTTCAGACAGGAAAAGACTATCAAAAAGACTAAGTTAACAACACATAAAGCACCAAACCACAGTTTGTTTTGTCCTATGTGACATTTATGGTAAATCTGACATCAATTATACCACAATTATAGGTTGCATTGAAAAGACAATGGGGAAACATTAAAGGAGTAGTTTTTACGAGTAAGACTTTTGCCTTATAATTTACTCACCCCCATGTCATCCAAGATGTCCATATCTTTCTCTCTTCAGTTCGAAAAGAAATTAAGGTTTTTGGTGAAAACATTCCAGGATTTTTCTCCATATAATGGACTTCAATGGGTACCAAACGGTTTATCAGAATATTTTCGAGTAATTTTGTTTATTCAATGAACGAAATGAACGAAACAACTCGAAAAAGATTCGTCATTTAGATGAATGAGTTTTGAACAGGAGAGTCACGAACGTGCATCACAGAACAGAGCAAGGCGAGCATTTGAGCTTATAAAACTTAAACTTTGTTATTTATTTATAAATGGCCGCTCGTTTCGTTAGATAAGACCCTTATTCATCGTCTGGTGTCGTTTAAAGCCCTTTGAAGCTGCACTGAAACTCTCATTTGGAACTTTGAACCGTTTGGTTCCCATTGAAGTCCATTATATGGAGAAAAATCCTGGAATGTTTTCATCAAAAACCTTATATTTCTTTTCGACTGAAGAGAGAATGACATGAACATCTTGGATGACATTGGGGTGAGTAAATTATCAGCAAAATTTTTATAAAAGTGAACCTCTCCTTTAACTGTGAAATTAGCAGAAAATGTGTGTCGACTTTGCAACAAAAAATTTGTTTACACAACAAAGCTCATTTTAGTGAGTGTTCATGTTGGACTATGTTTAGACTCAGTTGACAGAACCATTGAGATTTTACACCAAATGAAAGTTGTCTCTCGTGATTGTCTCTCTCACAGTTTGATGAAGGGATTCTGGAGGCCTGTCTGTTTGTGCTGGATAACAGCGAGGTTCCTCCCTCGGGTCAGAGGAAATCCTATCAGCGTGGTCCGGGTCATTTCTGCCATGGTGAGTCCCACCTCACCCCTATTTTTTTTTTTTGTTATCAACATTTTATTCAATTTGAAAATAAACCGCACAGTTTTATTATGTGCAAAGTAACATACATCCAGTGTTGGGGAAGCTACTCTGAAACTGTAGTTTGACGAGCTACAAGCTACTCGTAAGTTAAAGTAGTTTAACTACAGTCAAGCTACCCGTTTAGAAAAGTAGTTAGCTACACTACAAGTTACAATCAAAAAGTAGCTAGCTACACTGAAACTACTTTTGCTTTTTGAACAACGTATATAATAAATTACTGAATAAGTGTCTGAGGAATGTTTTAAGTAAAATATTTATTGTTTAAAACAAGGCAATGCAATTCCGATTTCAAAGAGTATTGTTTTATTACACACAACACTAAAATATCTCTGACTGTTTGCCAAAAGTGCAACAAATAGCCTACAACATTGCAAGAACGAAATATACATCCAACGTAAATTGCATGTAGAACATTTTCCTCAAAAATACTGATTGAACTTGGACAAATAAGGCCATGGGTAATTAACGTTAGTTGTTTCTCCATCCTCCAAATCTGCTGTCCCGTCTTGCTGTATAATCATAATATGGGTGTGTCAACCCACTTCTGTACGTCAGTGAACCGTTAGCTGCAAGATGCGTGATTAAACAACAGGTGGCGGTAATGGCAAAAAATGAGTTTGTAATCTAACAAGAAGAAGAATATCCTTGCATTGTGCAGATTCGCGCAGGCTCAACAATGTAGCAATGTAGCTTTTGCTCGCGCTACACCGCTACTTGCTGCAAAAAGTAGTTAGCTACTGGAAAAGCTACACTGTTTAAAAAGCAACTGAGCTACTGCCAAGCTACTGAAAAATGTAGTTAAGTTAGTAGCTACGCTACTTGTAGTTAACTACTCCCCAACACTGCATACATCATGCATATTTAGGCTTATAATATATATAAACAAACATTAACAATACTTAAAGAGTTAGTTCACCCAAAAATTAATGACTCACCCTCATGTCGTCCCAAGCCCGTAAGACCTCCATTGGAAATGTATGTACGGTATACTGTCCTTGTCCAGAAAGGAAATAAAGACATCATCAAACATTACAATGTTTTGAAGCAGCGGAAATACATTTTGGTCCAAAAATAACATTGTACATTGTATTGTCTTACGATCTAGTTCGTGTGAACATCATACACAGCACAAAAGTCCGCCACCATCAATTAATTCGAAGTAACCTAGCTACTTCCTATGACAACACCCTTGTTCCAAGATGGCGGTGGTTTTGACGCATGCTTAAAACCCCAAGGTGACGTCTAGTGTATACTGTATATCTATGAATGGACTGAACAGAAGAAATGATCCAGAGTAGGTTCTGCGTCAAAGTAGGCGGAGTCTCAGAGCCACACCCACCTATTATTTAATCGAAATGGACCAATGGCAGTTCAAAGGTGTTTTCCTGTAATTTAGCTTCAGCAAACTGTTCCAAACTACCGAAATGAACTTTGTTTAGGCCTGATTTAGTTAGAAATGATGCTGGTGGTTTGCAAGTGGTTTTAAAAATGCACCAGTAGCTTTATCCCAAGCCATTATAGTAGAAACTCTCTCAATGAAATAGTCTTCTGTACAAAGACACTTTACCCGCTTGACCTCAGAGACCCTTGAATGAACCTTTTCTAGATCAATGCTCCAGATGACCTTGGCGTTCTGGAGGGAAACTGGTCCGGGAATTACGCGGGTGGAACGTCTCCCACGGCCTGGAGCAGCAGTGTGGAAATCCTCAGGCAATACCACAAAGAAGGAGGAGCGCCCGTCAAATACGGGCAGTGCTGGGTGTTTTCTGGAGTCACGACCACAGGTGTGTGTGTGTGTGTGTGTGTTTGTGTGTGTGTGAGATAACAGCCACATCATTGTGGTTAGTGATTCAGGATTCCAGCTTCTAACATAAAAAAGCTTTGACTGTGAAAAATCACATGTAAGCCGTCGGCCAATACGATATCAACGTTTGTGATTAGCTGATTACACAGAAAGCAGTTTTCCATTGCACTATGATAATTTGTCATGTTTTTTTCTATGTAAACAACATGCGCTGAGACATGTGTTCGTGACTTTTGTCTTTTGCATTCGTAAGCGTTCAAACTTAAAGAAGTCTCACATTGTAAACCGCAAAAACTTTCTGTGTCGATGACCCCTAAAAAGTGCAATTATTTAATGCAAATTACTTAATAAAATAATATTGTATACATTAATGTATTCATCTTAAAGTCAACACAAAACAAAGTGTCTAATCAGAGATCAAGTTAAATTGCTGTCCTCTAATCAAAGATTTTCTCTGGGGAAAAATGTTGTACATTGCAAACCATATTAGACGCATTAAGCCCAAATGTAACTTTTTACAACACTGAGATAAACTGAAAATATAACAGCCATCAATATTTAACCTAACATGAAACTGTAACCTGAACATTAAACTGAACATTTGTGATTTGTCTTTTTTCTGTTTATAGATTCTATTGACAGCACAAAAAAATCAGATTTACTGTTAATAAACAAATGTTATATTCAGTGAAAATTACTTATAGTAATGTGGAAAAAATAATAATAATGCATAAGTAAAATTAAAAAATGTTATTCTTAGTCAACACAAAGCGAAAATGTACATTTTAGTCTTTTCTATTGCATGTTTTTTGGTGTTATTGTGTACAAATGATCAATTCAACTTCATTCCACATAAAAAACAAACATTTGTTTTCATAAAAACTGATTTCTCAAGGTCATATCTGTCAGGGCGTTCTATGAATAATACAAAAAAAAATCAAAATCATCAACCATGCTTTTTTTTTGGTTGCAAAAAAAAGAATCACTGGCCAACTAGTAACTTTACAATTAAGAAACAGTTGAAAGACAAAAATAAGTCTTATATAAATTTTCTAAAATAGGGTAATTTATCGAAATTTGCATTCTGTTTGCAGCAATTATGTTATGATATTTTGCACATCAAAAGTACAGGGTCACTTTGTATTATCAGTGGATTTTAGGAGGGTATATGATGTCATAGGACAAAAAAAAGCTTTTGTTTACTAATTGAAATAACCATTGGCATGTGGAGTCTCCAGCCACACACTATCTTTACAGCAGTGCGAGTGCTGTGACATTCATAGCTGACCCCATTTAACCACTTCAAACACTCTCGTCTGTTCATTCCACACACACACATTAAAGTGTTTGACTCTGTGTGAGACTCTTGCACTCATTACTACTCGTCTTCAGTCAGTTGCCTCAGGTTTCTCTCAGTCTTTTTAGTTTTTTTTTAAGATGTCTCAGCTGCATTATTTGATCATCAAAGATAGCTGTAAAATATTATTAAAAATTTAAATAAAATGTTTTAAAGCTGTATTTTCAGCATCATTACTCTTCAGTGTCACATGATCCTTCAGAAATCACTCAAGAATTCTGATTTGATGCTCAAGAAACATTTATGATTATTATCAATGTTGAAAACAATTGTGCTGCTTAATATTTTTGTAGAAACCATGATGAATTTGTTTCAGGATTCTTCGACAAATAGAAAGTTTACAAGACATTTTTTTTATTTGAAATAGAAATTTGTGTAACTTTTGAACAGTTTAATGCATCCTAGTATAATAGTATCATTCTGACCACAAACATTTGGAAAATAGTGTATATTAAATCTCTACACTCTACACCAATGCTGGGTTGTTTTAACCCAATTTTGGGTAAAATATTCAAAATTTGAACCGAATTTCAACTTTCACTTTTTAACTGTATATTTTTTTATTGCATTTTTAACCCAACATTTGGGTCTGAAACAACCCAGCATTTTTTTCAAAATGTACAGATAAATAACTCTCTCTCTATATATTTGTCCCAGTATTGAGATGTCTAGGTATTCCTGCTTCGATCCGTAACAAATTTCCAGTCTGCCCACGATACGGACGTCTCCTTGACAACAGATGTGTATTTCGATGAGAACATGGAACCGTATCCATCACCTGAACTCTGACTCTGTATGGTGAGCATTTGTGTTTTTTCATGGAAAAATTAATATTAGGTGTGGGTCAGTATAAAATTATAAAATCCAATACTGCTGTTGTATCGGTCGGTTAGTGTTCCAACGATGCAGCAGTGATATTGGATTTGTATATGAAGTAGTTCAGATGCAAAAGCCTCTAAATGCCATTTGAAGTTTTCTTCTAAAATGAGCTTCAAGCTTGTATATTTAAGTTCAGTAATTTCACTTAAATGACAATTAATAGGTAATCTTCATTGCCATTTAAGTGAAATTACTGAACTTAAATATACAAGCTTGATAAAAATGATCATTTTAGAAGAAAATTTCAAATGGCAAAAGGCTTTTGCATCTGAACTCTTCATATATTTTATATATATATAACTCTTATTTCTCTTTCTGTCTCCCTGATTTCCTCTGTTCAGGAACTTCCACGTCTGGAATGATTGCTGGATGGCCCGTCCCGGATCTGCCTCCTGGAATGGGTGGCTGGCAGGCCGTGGACTCCACACCGCAGGAAACCAGTCACGGGACGTTCCGCTGCGGGCCGGCGTCACTCGCCGCTGTGCGCTCCGGACAGGTCTATTTGAAATACGACACACCTTTTGTGTTCGCTGAGGTGAGTCCAGACTCATAAAATTATCATTATATCCATAGAACAACCATTCACATCCTTTCTGTCTACAAAATGCTCATTAGTTTAGTCGTATTGACTGCAAACAAATAAAAGTGCACATTCAGTGCACATTCAGTCTTACTGGAATATTATTACTGGCAATTTACCTTATTTCTGAATGTAATCATAAAAAATGACTTACACACAATGGGCCCTATTTTAACGATCTGAAACACAAGTGTCAAGCGCAAAGCGCAAGTAACTTTGTGGGTCGAATCTCGGCGCTGTTGCTATTTTTCGGCGGGATAAATGACTCTTGCACCCGACGCAAATCTAAAAGGGGTTGGTCTGAAGTAGCTTCATTATTCATAGGTGTGGTTTGGACTTAACGGGAAACAAACCAATTAGAGCGTCATATCACATTCCCTTTCAGAGCGTGATGAATGAGGTGCGCTTGTTCCATGGCGCAATACTAATAACAGCGCATTTAACAGGCGCGCTTCACAATCGGTTCACAAGGAGATCGGTGTTCTCGTCAGGGCCGTAAAAGAAAGAGAAGTGACATTGGGGATGGGACAAACCCACCCAAATTAGCTTCGGTTAAACATGCATATAATAATTTGGGTAAATGTGTAAGCTTTATGCCTATTTTTCCCATCGTTATGGACACAACAATGATTTCCTTTGTGTTTTAATATTTTTCCATATAATTATGAATAATTTGCAAAAAGCAAAATGCATCTGTGTAGATGAGAGAATCATCTAAAGTGTATGCGCGTTTACACTCTGTGTTATGGCCAAGCATGCACGCTTAAAATAGCATCTGAATGTACGCGCAACGCGCCACTGACTTTAGACTAGGTTTGTTCTGGTTAGTGGCGCAATTTTTTTGTTTTGTTTTCTGGAACTGCTAAATAGTACCAGGGATTGTTTGCGCTGAAACACGCCTCCTTTTTGCACCGACCCGCAAGTTCATTCCCTAGTTTGCCGCGTGCTTCTGTGGAGGGAAAAGTCCGCTTTGTGCGGGTGCAAAACACTGAATAATACAGGCGTCAGTGTACAAAGTCAATTGCACCGGGTGCAAGATAGGGCCCATAGTATTAGTTCAAATCAATACATTTTTTTTCAACAAAGCAATTTTGACATTTATAGTCAGGTGCAACTTATTTTTTGGAAAATATGGTTATTGCACATTCATGATTTATTCATGCTTGTTTTTCATTTGTTAAAATATAATAACTTCCTCCAGCTTAATTCTTAAAAAGCTGACTTTTTTGGCTGACATCACCAGTGTTTTTTTTAGGATTATTTGTGTAATATTTTAAATTAAGTTTTTTATATATATATATATATATATATATATATATATATATATTTATCATTTTAGTTTTAGTAATTTTTAAATATTTTTTTATATTTCTATTTAGCTTTAACTTAAATTTTATTTCAGTGTTTTCAATTTTTAAACTTACACAACTTCTTTTTAGTTACAGTAGTTGCAAAGACAACTTTCCATCTAATATATATATATATATATGAAGAGTTCAGGTGCAAAAGCCTCTAAATGCCATTTGAATTTTTTTTCTAAAATGACCATTTTTATCAAGCTTGTATATTTAAGTTCAGTAATTTCACTTAAATGACAATTATTAGGTAATCTTCATTGCCATTTAAGTGAAATTACTGAACTTTAATATACAAGCTTGATAAAAATGGTCATTTTAGAAGAAAATTTCAAATGGCATTTAGAGGCTTTTGCATCTGAACTTTTCATTTATATATATATATATATATATATATACATATACATACATATATATATATATATATACATACATATATATATATATATATATATATATATATATATATATATATATATATATATATATATATATATATATATATATATATGTGTGTGTGTGTGTTTTTATTGTTTGTTTGTTCGTATTTAAATGACTAAAATATCCAACTAAAATATAACATTTTCAGATCCTAAACTGAATCAAGTTCTTCTCTCATTTCTCTGCTGTGCTAGAGGACGGGCTGGCCCTGACATGTTGCCATCCTTGTTAAATATTTTCTTTATACCCTCCATAAAATCCTGTTTGAAACCTGCATTTATCCTGACAGGCATGTCCCTTTAAAGGATCATCCGCTCTAAACCTGTGCTGTTTTTCTGGTGCAGGTGAACAGTGATAAGATCTACTGGCAGAGGAACCTCTACGGGAGCTTCAGTCAGATCCACAGCGAGAAGAAAGCCGTCGGTCACTGCATCAGCACGAAGGCTGTCGGCTCTGATGAGCGTGTAGACATCACACACATTTACAAACATCCTGAAGGTGAGAAACTCACACATGCACACTTTCAGACAAATCAATGTCTCGTCCTGCATGTGCCAACATTAAAAGACAACAGCAGGCTGTAAAACAGTACATAATCATGGAATAATGTGGTATTAAAATTATGATATATAATTATTGCATTTATATTGGAACTTTGTACTAGAAGAAAATTGTATTTGATCAAAATGTTGATCGAAAAAGAAGTCATATTATGTAATATTACATTTTAAAATCAAAAAGAAAATGTATTTTGCTAAATATTTTGACTTATCTTTAAATTTTTACATAATTTTAATGAAAATAAAGCACAAAATTTGTACTACAGTAAATACATTTATACATACACATTTGATACTATAAATGTAAATATATTCAGAATCTTACTATTATTTCTTCATATGTATTTTTTTATTAAATCAAAAACATATTTTTTGGGCAATTTGGATGGCATGGGGTGGATCAGGTCACAGATTCAGAATTATATTGGTCATTTATGAGGGGAAATAGATATAGTTTATTCATTGTAATGGCACAAACTGAGCACAAAATAATGGAACTAGTTTTCAGCGATTTGAACAACATCGACTTCAAACCAAAAAAAATAAAATAAAATAAATAAAAAAATGTTCCAAAAATGTTCCAGCACAAACGTTCGTTTTGCAGCACTAATGTAGCATAAACGAATGGCATAGTTTAGGGATTATTTAATTTTTTTTGGTGCCAACTTCACAGAGTTTTTTCAATTCTGTAAATTCATATTCTTAGCCAGTGCTGCCTTACCAGAGCAACCTACAATACAGAGCCTGAGTTACTGGCAAAAGCCAGGACAGATGCAGCCAAGAACACATAATGCCCAGTTTAACTGGCTTAACACTGTCTTTACACCAAAATACCTGTCATTATCTCCAAACGGGTAGTTTAAGCTTAACGAAGATCCACCCACAGTAAACAATGGCATCATTGTCTCAGTTAGAGATAAATAAACAAATGAAACAATTAAACAGACTTAGAAGTAGGAGTAAAGAGCTGTGAGATGGATATACACTACCGGTCAAAAGTTTAGGGTCGGTAAGATTTTTTATGTTTTTAAAAGAAGTCTCTTCTGCTCACCAAGGCTGCAATTTTTTTGATAAAAAATACACAAAAAACACAGTAATATTGTGAAATATTATGACAATTTAAAATGACTTTTTTATGTTAATATATATTAAAATGTAATTTATTCCTTTGAAAAAAGCTGAATTTTCAGCATCATTACTCCAGTCTTCAGTGTCACATGATCCTTCACAAATCACTCTAATGTGATGATTTTATGCTCCAAAAACATGTATGATTATTATCCATGTTGAAAACAGTTTTTTACATTTTTATTTCAGGATTCTTTGATGAATAGAAAGTTCAAAAGAACAGCATTTATTTAATTCAGAATCTTTTCTAACATTATAAATGTCTTTACTGTAACTTTTGATCAATGTAACTCATCCTTGATGAATAGAAGTATTGATTTCTTATTTATTTCCCCCCAAAATAAAATACAAATTCTTACTGACCCCAAACTTTTTAAAGCAGGTTTCTCAACTCCAGTCTTCGCTACCCACTGCTCTGCATAGATAGACCATATGTCTATCCTAACGAGCTGAAGATCTGAATCAGGTGTGTTAAATAAGGGAGACATGCACAATATGCAGAGCAGTGGGTCACGAGGACTGGAGTTGAGAAACCCTGTTTTAAAGGGTAGTGTTTAATGTAACAAAAGCTTTCCATTTCAGATAAAAGCTGTTCTTTTGAACTTTCTATTCATCAAAGAATCCTGAAATAAAAATGTAAAAACTGTTTTCAACATGGATAATAATCATACATGTTTTTGGAGCATAAAATCATCATATTAGAGTGATTTGTGAAGGATCATGTGACACTGAAGACTGGAGTAATGATGCTGAAAATTCAGCTTTTTTTAGAGGAATAAATTACATTTTAATATATATTAACATAAAAAAGTCATTTTAAATTGTCATAATATTTCACAATATTACTGTGTTTTTTGTGTATTTTTTTTAAAAAATTGCAGCCTTGGTGAGCAGAAGAGACTTCTTTTAAAAACATAAAAAATCTTATCTGACCCTAAACTTTTGACCGAGTGTAGATGTATATATATATATATATATATATATATATATATATATATATAGGCTATAAATTCTCATTTCACAGTTCTTTACTCTTACTTTAAGTCTATAGGGGTCTATATATATATATATATATATATCTCAGCTCATTTAATATGGGAAGTGCTGTGATCCCTGCTTAAAGTCCTCATTTATGACCTCTTTCTTTCCCTCATCAGACTCGGAGGAGGAGCGCATCGCAGTGGAGACGGCCTGCCGCTACGGCAGTAAACCCGATGTCTACTCCAGTCCCATTGCTGAGGACGTGCTGGTGGAGGTGAGGATGGAGGGAGAAGGTTCCACGCATGGGAGGAGACGCTCAGCTGAAGATCGTGGTGAAGAACACGAGCTCTCATCCCCGCAGAACCACCCTTCACAGCCAGGTGGCGGTCATGTACTACACCGGCGTGCTGAAGGACACAGTGAAGAAGGAAAAACTCACCGTGGAGCTCATGCCGCTGGAAGGTCAGTTCGTTTTAAGTGATATCTTCACGACTGCTAACAAATAATTATTAGATATGAGTGTGTAGGGTCAATGTAATGCCGAAGTTATACATTCGCCATGTTGTCATTACCACCGTGACCTACCAACGTCAGTTGCGTTGCTTCACTGCCATTCATAAATCCTCTCCCGTGGCATACTAGCTACACACACCAGTGCTACAATACACACATTTTCTGAATGTATAAAATACTGGCATTCTGCTATGCATTTCCTGCCACATTTAACATAAAACCACATACACAACATTTAATATGGTCTTTGACTCTTTATTCATTATATAAAATGAACACTAAAAGCATTGTTTTATTTATTGTTCAGTTCTAGCATTTTTTTATCTCCATACTATGGAAGTCAGTGAGGTTCATCAACTGTTTGGTGACTCGACATTCGCCTTAATATATTCTTTTGTGTTCAGCAGACGAAGAAATTCATTCAGGTTTAGAAAAACTTGAGGATGAATAAATATTTGCTACTGTACATTTACTAGAAATTATTTCTTACAACTATTTTAAATGTAATGAATTAAGTAATTAATAAAATATAGATTTTTTTCACATTTATATCAAATATCATGTTTTAATAATATAAATGATAAATAAATAAATGTTTTATTTCTTAACATTTTTAACAATTATGTTATTTATTTATTTAATCCACATTGTTTAACAATTAGGCACTATACAGTATATACCGTGAGTAAAGCTCATAACTCGCTGCTGAAATTCACACTGTCTATTTTACATCCTTTAGAAAAGCACTTAAAAGTAAATAATTAATACACACTTTTTTTATTATTATTTTTTATTATTATTCAAATATTTTTTATTGGGTTTTGAATTGTAAACACTTATACAACAATTAACAAGTCCCCATACTACAACCCCAACATACACAATAATAAATGACAATAAAAAAATAAATATATAAAACATAAAAATAAACTGACATGTTACATAGCTTGTGAATCAGTTATGTCCCAGTGTTTCCAGCATTAAATTGTAAGTTAAAATAATCCAGAAATGGCTGCCAGACCATATAACACAAATAAAAACATGTGTTTATTTCATAAAAATGATAAATAAACAATTAAATTAATAGATTTTAAAATATTACATATATAATACATTATAATTGTTTTAAATATTTGATTTATTGATTTAATCAAGAGACTGTTTAAACAATAGTCTGTATTTAGGATAGTATAAACACTGATTCCTCTTATTTTTGTCCTTCAGAAAAGATCATTTGAGTGGGTCTTGCCTTACACGCAGTATCAGAATCAACTGGTGGACCAGGCCGCGCCATGCTGACCTTATCTGGACGTGGTCAGTGAGACTCAACAGGTGCTGGCCAATCAGACCAGCTTTAGGCTCAGAACACCTGATATCCACATTGAGGTAGACACCCAGAACCTTTGCATTTTAACACTGTAACCCTCAAATTTGACCACAATAATATTTCTGCAGCATATTTTATTGCATATTTAAAATGTGTCTCCCCCCCTCATTAATTTTCCCACATGTCTAGCACAATTATGTGGTTTTGTTTTATTAATACAGTGTATACTTTTTCTTGATTTACCCTGAAAGAATGGAAGTGAAATGTGACAACATGCCCCATAGGTGGGGTACATTGTAACATGTGAGGGGCACATTGTAACATCACCATATGACAGCTTAAATGCTATCTGATCTGATCAAAAACATATGCAAGTCAAACCAAAATATTTTCTTAATAAAATACAATTATTAACTTTTTCATATAAAATAACGGCATTTTTTAATAATTAAAAATAAACTAATTTTTGAGTTTGACAACAAACACATCGGAAAACACAGCTATACAGCATAATTCAAAAACAAAATAATACTTAATAATTTCTGAGCATTTGACTCTCAGTCTTTATTTACATGTTTCTCATGTTTTCTCAATAGAATTCATAAAAGTATAGAATATAATATCATATTTCTAATAGGGGCACATTGTAACACAGTGTTACAACATGCCCCAACTGCACAACTGTGATTTAAACCCTGCTAGTGTCTTCTGCTAGTTAGCGAAGCATGAAAGAACTAAATCAATGGTTAAACAACAGATTGGAGATTAAAATAATATCAGATTTGTCTAATTTTAAATAAACACAAAAAATAGAGACGAAAAATTAACTTAAGTAAGAAATGCACTTTTGCTATGGTTAAATAAATGTTCAGTGATATCTTACAAAGATTTTGGAATTTTTGCACATTTTTTTCTCTATATAGTGTTGAAATGGCAACTAGTAAATATACCAAGTTTCGTCATGCCAGCATGTGTGGAAGTATTTAAAACAAGCGTGTTACAACTAGCCCCACATTACGTTGTGCCCCGCGTTCCCCTATTAAAACAAATGAGAGGGTTTGTAAATATGCTTTGTTTCTCGTTGTAGCCTATAGGAGAGGCGTATGTGGGCAAGGAGACGTCGGCGAAGATCACGTTCACAAACCCTCTGCCCGTTACTCTGCGTAACGTGGTGGTCCGAGTGGAAGGACTGGGGCTGAGAGACCTCCATCCCATCAGAGTGGGGTAAGAGCATCAAAATTATTTAAAATCCTGACTAGGGTTGCAAAGGGGCTGAATATTTCCGGTAAATTTCCAGAAACTTCCCAAAAATCCTGGAAGATTCCGAAATCCTGGAAGTTTTGAAATCCTGGAAAGTTTCTTAAAATCCTGGAAGTTTCTGGAAACTTTGCAACCCTAATCCTGACTAGTTAGAATGGAACATGTGCAGGATTCCATCGGAATTTTAACATTTGGAAACAATTTCGAAGGATTCTAATTTTCGATTCTAAAGTAAATCCCATAGAGCATAATTAAACTAAGGCCTAAACCTGGTTTAACCTAAGCCTGTCTGTGAAACTAGGCCTATATCTTTTTGACTGATTCAGATTATTGATCTTTGTTTCAATAGTCACACATATTGAAGTCCTCGCTTTTCTCCCACCAATGAATGCATTGACTTTATCTCTCTCTTCCATGTTTTCTCAGTGATGTAGGCAAGCATGCCAATGTTACTGTGACGGAGCACTTCATCCCGATCGATCGTCGGCCAGAGGAAGCTTTGGGCTCTTCTGGACTGGCAAACAGCTCTCGCAAGTGCACGGCTGTAGCTCGACATAACCGTTCACGAAAGCCAGTGAATGCAGTCTGCTGTTATGGACTGGATCCCTTCATGGTGTTATTTCAGTATCATCAGATCCTGTGTGTAGTGTTGGGGACAGTTACTTTTAAAAGTAATGCTTAATATTGCTTGCTACTTTCTCTCACCTGGACTGGGCTTGCTTGTTTGTTTTTTATTGACAACAAAAAAAAAGTTCTTTTTTTGGCACATGTAAAAGGCCCTTACACACCAAAAGTGAAATGAATAAGCCTCAGGCTGAAGGAAATGCATATTTATGGCTGTACAGTACAGGGCGCCGCTCAAACAAACCATTCTGGGATTAAAGAACAAACGGATACAGGAGAAGTAGTTCAACACACTTATTTGTAAATCTAATCTAAAGTCATTGTGGCATATTAGTGTGGTTGAATTAGATCTTGAAGTTCAGCAGCAAAGACATTGGTTAATAAAGTGAGATTATACATATTTTAGGGATGGGCAACGATTAATCGCGATTAATCGCATCCAAAAATAAAAGTTTGTCTTTACATAATATATTTGTGTGTAGTGTGTATAATTAATTTGTATATATAAATACCCACACATGCATGTATACATTTAAGAAATATATGCATGTATATACTTTATATATATTTATATATAATTACTATTATACATACATACAAATATTTGATATACTTAAG
Source organism: Hybognathus amarus (assembly GCA_030378365.1). NCBI lineage: Eukaryota > Metazoa > Chordata > Actinopteri > Cypriniformes > Leuciscidae > Hybognathus > Hybognathus amarus. Next base: position 59,504 of record JAQIUQ010000610.1, read on the forward strand.
AACACATTTTTCTTAAATATATACATGCATGTGTGGGTATTTATATAAACAAAATAATTATACACACTACACACAAATATATTATGTAAAGACAAACTTTTATTTTGGATGCGATTAATCGCGATTAATTGTTGCCCAGGTCTGTTTTTATTCATTTTGTGGAATACTGAAAGTTTTCATGCCAGTGAGATGAGTAAATGCATGTTTACATTTAGTCTAAAACTAAAATAAGCATCATGTTTACACAGCACACACACACACCTCCTCACTTTGTTTCTCTCAACATGGGGACAGGAGAGCCGTCAGTCAATAAATGTGAAAAAGTAACTTTTTTCATTGAAAAACATTTGCGATTACTTTACTGGTTACTTGAAAAAGTAATCTGATTACATAACTCAAGTTACTTGTAATGAGTGACCCCCAACACTGGTCATGACTGTCTATTAATGAACTGCATTAACCATTCTTAAGTGCTTTACACTGAGCCACATGATTATTTCTTAAAGGTTAACATTTTAAAGAATAACCCTCTTTTTAAACACACGATTTTATGTAATACCTACTGTATGTGCCTGATTTTATATCGTTTATTTCATTTTACACATTATTTATTTTTGCTTTGCTTCACTGTATATATTAACTGTTTGTTGGTTCAGTTTAACTAATCAAATGTTTCTGTTCACCACTGAAAAAAAAACTAAGGCCTGTGGTATTACCATATATGAGTATTATAATTTTACTTATGAATCTTAATCTAAAAAAAATATTTGTAGCCAAACAAATGATATTTTTGTCTTTCCGCTGCCTTCTATTGGATATTGTTCACAATAATGGCTATTATAAATCCATGTAATGTGCCTTCAAGTTATTACTGAGTTATAATTTTATATAAAATATTATTTATTTTGCATAAATAATTTTATGCAAAATGCTGTTGGATCTTCACCTATACTTTTATATAAAATATTATTTATTTTGCATAAATAATCTTATGCAAAATGCTGTTGGATCTTCACTTATGGTAATACTGCAAATACTGTAAACTAACACTATTCATGTAGACTTAAACTATGAAGACATATGAAGTTACTTATACTTCATGATATATTAGGTTTTTAAGAAGGATATAAAAGTTGTATGTACGTTTGTATTATTTATCTATGTAATGTATTTTTCTTTAACACATGATATTTTATTAACAGCATATTTTGATCTCTGTAGTTGTTTTCGAACATATTTGACCTGCTTGAACAAGACAAGACATGTGTGATTTGGAAAGATGAAGTAAAACACTCCCTTTAGTGTTTGCACTTTAACAAATGTCATCTGTCTTAATGAGATAACCTGTTGAAGAGTTTTATTAAACAATCCAATAACACCAAACACTTGTGCATCTACTGTTTAACTGCATGCTTGTTTACGAAACATATCAAATCAGCCAGTCACATGGCAAATCAATGCATTTAAGCGTGTAGACGGTGGCTGCATCGAAATCGCACACTTCTCTACAATATAATAGGCGAAAAATGTTGTGGAGGATATCCCTTTCTTGTAAATGAAGCTCACGAGGCAAAGTTCCAGAAATTAAAATAATGCTTAACTGGACAAAGCCGAGATGACAGGCAGAATTTCCAAGGATCAGCACTTTCCCCTAAAAGTGATCATGCAACCATATCAATGTTTGTCACCAATGTCACCAAGGCTCGCTCCAAGCGGCCTGATGGTGGCGCTACAACGATCAGAAGTCTGTATTGGCTCTTATCATGCAAAATCCACCTTTTTAGCCTTTAAATGCTTTTTGTTGTAGATTTGGAGTGTTTATAAGTACAGAAAAGATGAAATTATTCTCTTCAAGTGCTTCGTTTATATCTTTATATTCTGTTTTGGTCATATTTTTCAACCTGTTCAGATTTTTCTGTTGTCTATGACGTTTTTTGAGCAAGTACGTCACCGTATTTGCAGCGGAAGTGACAAATAGAGAGCCTAAGTCCCGCCCCTCCGCTTCCGGTTCATGGGACCTTATCTCAGAAAAAGAATGCATGGTAGTCAATGGCGAGAGATAACTTATCTTTTTATTCCGTCTGAACTGTGTCCTGGATTACACATATGATGTTTGTCAATTTAAAAGATAATTATGAAAGCCAAGAAAGTCGCAGTTCGTCATAAAACAGAAGAGTAACTTTTAGTTTTTATGTGAAAAACCCTCAATGAACTACATCTCCGGGAGGCGAAACAACGAGCGAGATCAGCTGCTGTGTGTGTGTGCAGTCTGGAACAACACACTCATGACGGTAACGTTACCGATTATAACGGAAGACTATAGAAACAATGACATAGCCTCAGTAAAGTTAGCTTCATTCATTGAGAGAAAATGTGCGCCTTTGGGGTTTGTAGTCTTTGTAATTACGTATTTTCACAGTCTTATATCTCAACAGTTTTACATCAAACTGCGATTTCTTGACTTTAAAATGTATCTTTTAAATTGACAAACATCATATGTGTAATTCAGGGATCAATTTCAACGAAATTTAAAATAAATAAGGTCCCATGGTGGTCGAACCGGAAGGGGAGGGACTTAGGCTCTCTATAAGGACATCGACTACCGGTCCAACACTACGCGCAATCCGCAATTATTATTCTCGCTCCGATTTTTGTAGTCCAAGCTCAATGATGCAGAAGTTACAAGAGGACTAGTCAAAATGTTCGGTTGTTGGATGCAGTGACCTGAAGCACTTCAAGGATCCCCAGTTCAACAACCTCCGCCAGTATACAGAAGGGTTTGCCGATCGACTTCTTCTGAGGGGTAACGTTAAATAAATTCCTTCTATCATTTAGCTGCTGTGTTTCCTGATGCTTTCTAAACGTAAGTTATCATTTTATTATCAATACAGATATTTAGTGGTAAGATCAGACCGCAGTCATTTATCTTGTCAGTGTGCTTGTTTTAACAAGAGAAATAGTCGACTTTCACTAATAACACAACCAGTGCCGCCGCTCCCACCACGCGCATCACGCGCTGTGCGTCAGGCACCAAGGTATGGGATCAAAATCCCGCCAAATGTATTGCGGCCACTGATCAAAAAATAATAAGCGTGATTCAAAAATGTAAAAACACATGTAATAATATATTGCACAAACTGCAAAAAATAATACAAAAATATCAGAAAAGCAAGAACGTGGTCAAGGATCAAAATATAATAAGCATGAATCAAAAAATAACAAGCATGAATAAAAACTTTAAACGCATAAAAAAATATTTTGCACAAAACTTAAATTTATGTTCATGTTTTTCGCTCTTCTTTCCGTGTTCTGCGCTTGTTCTTCCAAATGTTGCAGTTCGAGTTTCATGTAAATTCAGGGCTGGCTTAAGCGTCACCATTGGTCCATAGTTCTAGATTGACAGCTCCTCCTCTAGCCAATCAATCGAAGAGGAGAGTTGACGTCACTTCAATGCGACTCACGCTACTGATTCTCTCCATGGATTCACTCATAAAGGGGAAGGACGTAAAGTTATCTGAACTCTGGACACATACAAATAATTAAATTCCTCTTGTTTGAGATAGCCTAGGCTACATGAGAATTTTATGTGCACACTGGTAATTGGTGTTAAACAATATTACTTGGCTCATAACGTTAATATGTTAAGGCAGCTCTAAGTGAAACATCCTGCATTTTTGAAACATTGTACATTTCTTTGCAAAAATTAAGTTTAAAACGGCCATTGTAACCGTAGGACTTTAATCTGTCAACGCTACACGCAGCCTACCTTTATATATACTGTATACCTTTATAACTATATTTTATATACTACATTTTATTTAGTTACATTACAGACAAGGAGCAAAAAGTAGGCTACAAGGCAAATACAAGGCATTTGTGTACATCTCATAGTATGTAAAACAAAGAACATCATCAACAACAACTAACATTTAAAATGAACATGTAGCCTTTGTAATAATAATAATAATAATGCACAGCCATAATCTGGCGATCGTTACATAGGCTATGCCACCCTCAAAAGCTATCATATAGATAGCCTGGTAAATTAATTCTAAGACTAGATACCATTTGACAAAATATTAATGAAATGATAGTAGGCTACAGAGAAGATTACAGAAACCTGGTGGATTTGATATGCAGTGATTTATTACTTATTGTGTTTATTTACATAGCTACATATTTGCATATTACTTTAGGATTAATGTTTTATATATAACTTACATTTTTAATACAACATGAAAATTATTCTGGAGTGCGGCTGTCCAGCAGAGTTTAACGTCAGAGTATTAATAATCCTAAAGATGATTAGCTGCTTCTGGTGTGTTTGATTAGGGTTGGAGGAGCTAAACCCTGCACACAGGACCGACATTGCCCGATCATGTTATACCGGTAAATTAAATATGAAAGTAAAACGGCCTGTAGGTGGTTACAAGTTGTTGTCTTTATGAATGAGTCATTAATTCAAACTTCTCGTTCAAATCGGGAATTCTTTGATGAAACTGTTGTGTGGCTCAAAGAAGATCGAAGCTCCAGAAGTAAGGCCAGCAATTATGATGGATCACCGGACAGGTACAACTTTGACAGTTCGTCGTCGTTAGGATGACTATAATAACGTGTCACCAGGTAGACGTATATGTAGCAGTAACAGGTCGAGTTGCAGGCACACATATAGTTTAATGGTGTCCTGCCACGGAAAGACTTTTGCCTGCTGTCTGCTGAACTGTTGGTTATCTTCAACTGCACCTCTACAAGTGAACATCAGTAGCGTCATGAGTCGCATTGGAGTGACGTCCACTCCCCCTCTTCGATTTGATTGGCTAGAGGAGGAGCTGTCAATCTAGAACTATGGACCAATGGTGACGCTTAAGCCAGCCCTAATTTACATGAAACTCGAACTGCAACATTTGGAAGAACAAGCGCAGAACACGGAAAGAAGCACGAAAAACATGAACACAAATTTAAGTTTTGAGCAAAATATATTTTTTATATGTTTAGTTTTTAATCATGCTTGTTATTTTTTGGTTCACGCTTATTATATTTTGATCCGTGACCACGTTCTTTGCTCTTCTGATAATTTTGCATGATATTTTTCAGTTTGTGCAATATATTTTTACATGTGTTTTTACATTTTTAAATCACGCTTATTATTTTTTGATCCGTGGCCGCAATACATTTGGCGGGATTTTGATCCCATAACCAAGTGCTGAAGGGGCACCAAAAATATCCTAATGAAAATCGATCTTCAAACTTCTTGTTATAATCAGATTCAGCGCGTTCTTCATCTTCAATCCCGCAGCGGCACCGAGCAGAGAGCACGTCAGAAACAGCTGACAGGGTGTGTGTGTGTGTGTGTGTGTGTTCAGAGCCTCATTGGTCTGTCACCGCTCGTCAATGTTCAGAATATTTGAGATGACCAATCAAATCGAAGTAGGCGGGCTTTATGTTCACAGACGCTGAGCGCGAATTTTAACAGTGCAACTCGACGCTTCAGTGTACGGTCAAGTGCGAGATAAGATGTAGGCTAAGTATATATTTGATAGTTTTTTTGGTCATAAATGTTAAACGAATGACAAAAAATAATTAGGCAAACTAATATAGTTTTGTCTAATTTCGCCATTTTAACTGAAAATAGGCCTATGTAACATATGGCCTACGTGTAATAGTTTAGGCTACTGTCATTGTGAGGGGACAAGAAACATGAACAAAGCCTTTTTTTTATCATGTTAGGCGTTATTATTGATTTTTCTATTTTATTTATTTATTTTTTTGCCTTCACACCATCTTAAAATGCACATCTGTAGTTCAGAGAAATCCAAAATTTTCTTGAACCCCCTAACCAGCCTGCCTCAAATTCGGGACTATAGTGATTATAAAACCATGAAACCAACCAGGTAATGAAACTAGTTAATAGTAAGCATTACTAAAGTGTAACTTTATATATTTTTTATGTTTTTTATATATTATATATTTTTTTATAAATCATACCCCCTAAATGAAAATCCGAAATGAAAATGTTTTATTTTGGAGGGGGGCATCATAAAGGAATAATGCTTAGGGCACCAAAATGGCTAGCAGCGGCACTGAACACAACATAGTTAACTTACATAACGTTACCTGCCTCCATATGAAGACGGTTTGTCGTCGTCATCTTTTTCAAATCGGCTCGCTCTGGCTCGAATATGTAAGGCTTGGTGGACAAGTCTTCCGTTGTTGACATTTTGTTAATGTGTGAATAAAAAATGTTCTTTGAAGCTATGGTAATCGAATCTCTTATCAAACTACAATAACTACTGCTAGGTTTTCCACTCTATCAGAAAGATTAGTCTGAATGTCGATAATTATCAAATAATCGATCCACGATGCACACCAAAACGTTTGTGGCCACTTTTACTAAAACAGCTATCCGAGCCCGATCTCATGAAAGTTCGTATATAGCACGAATGTCATTTCTCGTGCCATTTATACGCCAAAAACTGTTTTTGCGTGTATATGGTACACGCGTTTTCGCAGTGCATATGATACGCTCTTTATGGCGCATAAACTCAACACCTCCCTCCCCCCTAAACCTACCCAGGGTTTTCTAGTGCGTAGCATATGCACGCAAAAAAAACATTTTTGGCGTATAGTATAAATGCCACGAGAAATGACCGATCGTGGTATAACTTAGATGCGCATTTTCATGAGACTGTGTTGGCTATCCCTAATGTGATCATTTCACCAAACTCAGTAAATTATACAAAATCATGTTTGTGATACAGTGAGATCATGCTAGAGCTGTTTATTTTTGCATACTGCATACTGATTCACATGCCATTTTAACAATAGCAGGAAATATATATATATATATGTGTATATATATATATATATATACACACACACACTATACCTGTCAAAAGTTTAAGAGTTCGGTAAGATTTTTTATGTTTTTAAAAGAAGTCTCTTCTGCTCCCCAAGGCTGCAATTTATACACAAAAAACAGTAATATTGTGAAATAATATGACAATTTAAAATGACCTTTTTATGTTAATATATATTAAAATGTAATTTATAAGCTGAATTTTCAGCATCATTACTCCAGTCTTCAGTGTCACATGATCCTTCACAAATCACTCTAATATGATGATTTTATGCTCCAAAAACATGTATGATTATCATCCATGTTGAAAACAGTTTTTTACATTTTTATTTCAGGATTCTTTGATGAATAGAAAGTTCAAAGAACAGCTTTTATCTGAAATGGAAAGCTTTTGTTACATTAAACACTACCCTTTAAAAAGTTTGGGGTCAGTAAGAATTTGTATTTTATTTTTGGGGGAAATAAATAAGAAATCAATACTTCTATTCATCAAGGATGAGTTACATTGATCAAAAGTTACAGTAAAAACATTTATAATGTTAGAAAAGATTCTAATTAAATAAATTCTGTTCTTTGAACTTTCTATTCATCAAAGAATCCTGAAATAAAAATGTAAAAAAACTGTTTTCAACATGGATAATAATCATACATGTTTTTGGATCATAAAATCATCACATTAGAGTGATTTGTGAAGGATCATTTGACACTGAAGACTGGAGTAATGATGCTGAAAATTCAGCTTTTTTCAGAGGAATAAATTACATTTTAATATATATTAACATAAAAAAGTCATTTTAAATTGTTATAATATTTCACAATATTACTGTGTTTTTTGTGTATTTTTTTTATTAAAAAAATTGCAGCCTTGGTGAGCAGAAGAGACTTCTTTTACAAACATAAAAATCTTACCGATCTTAAACTTTTGACCAGTACGTGTGTGTGTAATATATATATATTTAAATAGTTTACAGTGAGCTCATTTTAATGGGAATGCTCTGTTGAAATGCATTATTCTACCTGACAAAAGCAAAACTTTGAATCTAGCACCTCTTAGTGTTACTTAACTGTAATCACAAGAGGAATGAGAACTGCTTCCAGAAACACGTAAATAAAGAGAAACAAATACAGACACACTGTGTTAAAGGTACAGCCTTGTATTGAGATATGCACGTTCATAAAATACAGACAACCGTTTATAATGCGGAATGAAATAATTATGAAACATCTCTTAGTCAATATGACCGTCCAAACATTGTCAATGCATTTATGGCACAGGTAGCACAACTTTCTCAGTGCATGCTAAAAAAGAAATCTGAATAAAATATAGGTTAGAAAATACAAACACAACCAGCTTCCATTAAATTGTACAGTCATTGAGCTTTTCCACGTTAAAGGCCACAAACAATATGGATTTGATTATGAAGTGAGAACAGCTTTTACATGTTTCTATCAATCTGATCATCCCACAAACACAGGACAGACCCCTTTCAGAAGATAAGAAATGCCAGCACACATGTTCAGTCTACCGTATTACAGATGTTCTCAACCACTCGGTTGAACTCGTCCGGCTGATCGACGTACACGTAATGGGAAGCATCTTCAATCATCTGCAGAGAAAGCCAACAACATTTACACATTTTTCCATGAATTTTAAAACGTCCAAACGCTGTAATTTCTCCCTCACGTGACACTGGTGAAGCTTTTTCCTCTGATCTGAGCGACAGTGTCCCCAGTCGAGCTGTCCACCCAGGAGAGCGATCTCGTACAGCATGCTGACGGGTGTGGATGGTGGTAGCAGGTTCACACGCTGAACCATAGGCCTTTTGGCCCAGCCGAGAGACTCAGACATGGCTTTCTAAACCCACCTCACCACTGAGAGGAAAACAGAATGTTTAAAAAACACATTATTTTTCACATATTTGACATTGTTGCAGCTACTATCTTCCCAGTCTGTCAGTGTCAGTAACCCTCTGGGGTGTATTTCCCGTACAGACGACGTAGTTCGCTGATTCGCTACCATAGTACGATGCATCGTTGGAGAAATCAACTTGCTAGTCACGACTGTTTCGCGAAACCCACTGTCGCAAAGTATCATTCAACCACGTTGGTTTCAGAGTAATAACTACTTTTAATGAAACTGTTTGAGATCCAATTAACGCTTAGATTTTTTAATACAAATACAAACATGTAATCTGAGGACTATTTCTAATTGTTCTCAGTTATTTTGCTTTATTACTCAATATTTGGCTCGTTCTTACATAGTAGACACGATTTGCACATGCGCACTCTTCAAAATCGGTACTTTAAATCTTTTGACAAACTAAAAGACGTAAATTACATTTGTATGTATTCTAAATAAAAGGCAGCGGTTGTACTGAATGTCTTGCTTATTTTGCTCAAGATAAGGATTTACTACATCCAAATGTGATGCGATATAGAAACGATGCCTCTAATCACAGGTCGAGGCTGTCGTCTAAACCACACAACTTTGCGATGCTGTTTGCGAATGTTCGCTGAAACGATTGTTTCGGGAAACACAGACTCGTTGAACTATGCTGATGATGACGGAACTTGCAACCATAGTTAGCTAATGATGCTTTTGGGAAACGCACCCTGTTTAGTTCCTGTCTCTATGAAGCCCCTCCTTCTGAAAACCACACTGTGCTCTGATTGGTTGGCTGGAGCAGTGTGTTGTGATTGGTCCAAGGCTTCGAGCTTGTTTGGGAAATGCCCCTTCCTTACCATAACGAGTCAAGATTTCAACACACTATATGCCCTGTCCCAAATTGCACACTTCATATGCACTTACGTTCATGTGGACTTACAATGGCTGCCGCGTGCGTGTGTCCGTTAAGTTCATGAGGCCGTAGGGTGTCCCATTTGTCATTTTAAGTTTCTGAAGGGTGTTTCCGAGCATCTTTTGCGCTCGATATGTACGGTTGGGTATCGAGAATCGAGTACCGATTTGGAACCGGGACTAACTTTTCATTTTTCCCGGAATTCGTTCAAAAGTTAAAATTTCGATTCCTGAGTTTCGATATTCACAGTCTACTGGAAGTGTTGGCATAACCGCGCGAGTTCGAACATGTGTAGCTTACGTTCGACGGTCCAAAGTGTGGCTTCACTTTTCTAAAAATAACAAAATCTCGGCAAAGTGCAAAATTTGTGACAAAAGGAGTATTTCCTTCAGAAAGACCGTTGGTTAGCAAGGCTAGCTAAACTTTTTTGACCCTGCCTCTTATAAGAGTCGAAATAAAGAATGTTCAGGAATCAAACAAGAAATCGAAACCGGAATCAGGAATCGTTCAAATTCAAACGATACCCAACCCTATCGATATGCGCCCTCGATTTCTTTTTTTTTTTGCAAGCTCCGCAGTACTACGTCTTCCCAAAAGTCAAAGTGGTGTTGTGTCACGAAAGTGTGGACTCGATAGAAGACCAGAGTGTTTCAGGTGCCATTTGGGACAGGGCCTAACTCAACCAGGCCCAACCTCTTTATTTTGCATATCTTGTACAGGAAATATTTAAATGAGTATCATTATGACGTGTTCATTCCTGGAAAAAAACTCAATGGCTACAATGAGAGGCGTTTCAGGGAGTTCAGAAACACTCACACTGAGACTGATCTCATGAAGTAGCGTATGTATAGACACGCAAATTTGTATTTCCATTTTCGCGTGCTATCAACACGCATAATCGCTTTTCAGCGTGTTTTATGAATGCCAGTCTGACTTAACGTTGCATTACTGTATATATAAATTACCTACCCAAATCCCGTCCCTAAACCTACCGTCACTTGGGTTAATACCATTTATGAGTCTTTCCCTACCATCCAAAGAAAAAAATATCGCTCGCCAGATGTAAATTTTGCTTCGATTTCGCTCGTTGTGAACATACACGCAGATCAGCTTGGACATTTAACCGGAATAAATATACAAAAAACACGGATAGCTCAAAATGCGTATAGATAACACGTCACTTGACTTGAAAGTGGCGTGTATGTTTCCGCAAAAGTCATGATGTCATGTTGCTGATATACAGAATAACTCTGACTAGTGAGACACAGAGGCTTTGTAAATTTGGAGAACTTTTTCATGCACAAACAGCAACATTACACACTAAAGAAAGCTGAAAATGTGAAACAGCATTATAGGTATTCTTTAATACGACTGTACCTCGGGCTCTGGGCGTTACAGTGGTAAATGTATTGCGTCATGGTGTCGTCATCAAACAGATCCTCAAACTTCCTCTTGAAGTCAGGACGGAATCTGTTCACCAGCCCCCGGACCTGCAGATGAAGACGTGATGTGAGCTAATGTGCATTTTGGCAACACTTTACAATACGTGTGCACTAATATGCATTAATTCATGCTTAACTAACGCACAGATAATCATGAGTTAATGTATAACTCATGAAGAACTAAACCATTAATTAATGATTACTGCATTAGCAACTAATAAAGCGTCATATATGATTAATAGATTAAGTAATTGCTATTAATTCAATGTGTCATTGTGTATTAATTCCTTAATAACTTATTTTATTTACTAATAGTGTAAATTAATGTGTTAATTACCACAATTAGTCAAAGCTATGCACTTCAAATTCCAGTTGTCTGTTTTAATTAATCATTTGCTAATGATTTGCAAAGGTATCATTATGTTATGACTTTACTTGTTGGGGCACATCATCATTAACTAGTCATTTAGTAATTGTAGTAATTTGCACATGAATTTGCACTAACAATGAAGTAATTAATAATGTATTAATGCATATTAGTGTACCTGTCATATTATCTGGAAGTTGAAATACAAGGCTTTGGCTCATTCTGGTAATTAACATATTAATTAACAGTATTAGTTAAAAATAGTTATTATGGAATCACATATTTAATTAAAAACAATGAATGTATGAACTAATAAATTAACCTTACAGACTCTTAATTAGTTCCTAATGTGGTAATCATTAATGAATAGCTTAGATAATCATTAGTTACACATTAATTCAGTATTATCTGTGCATTACTTGGCATAATGCTTATTAGTGCACCCGTAAATACTGAAAAGTATCAGTTACAAATCGTTCATTATTGTTAATTTGCTATGAAAAACAAAAAGGTGTGTTTGAATAGTTGTGTGATAAACAACCATGTGTCTGCATAGGTCCAGATCAGTAACGTGACGTTCATTTCAGTGGGTGACTCTGTTCGAGAGACATCACTGCAGGTTCCTAGGCTTTGGAGCAGAGCATCATGGTCACGGTTCACACACTCACCCCAGGGTCCTGCTGCTCTGATGACGGCCAGTGGGTTGAAGAGGCTGAACACTGAAGCAAGAGCCTTCACCCAGCGAGGAGGTGATACCCTTTTCAGCTCTGACCCTTGACCTCCTGACTCCTGTGGCTGAGGCTGGGGTCTCTCAGGGAAACCCCACGCGTCCACCAGGATCAGGTGACTGACTCTAGTGGACAAAAACACAACTGGTCTCAGGGTTGTGTAGTTCAGTATATTAAAGGGATAGTTCACTTTGAAATGAATTTTTGGTATGTTTTAGCTTCCCTCAAGGGTGTCTTTGTTTTCACAGTAGTTTAAATTTTGATATTTTTAGGTCAAACCGTTCTTGTCTGTCAATCATATAATGGAGGTCTATGGTCACCACCTCAAATGCATGCACAGAGAAGTCCAAATGTAAGTGCACCGAGGTAAAAACTATATAAATAATGTTCGTTTTCTCACACAAACCGCTCGTTTCGTGTCTTTGGCCATCAATGTGTACTTACAATTACGAGTCATTTATATCATGTTTAATTTTGACTTCTCTGTGCATGCTCTTTGAGGTGGTGACCATAGACCTGCTATTATGTGACTGACAGACAAGAACGGTTTGACCTAAAAATATCAAAATTGAAAATACTGTGGAAACAAAGACACCTACATCTTGGATGCCCTTGAGGTAAGCTAAAACATACCAAAAAATAATTTCAAAGTGAACTATCCCTTTAAAGTTTTCCTTCACCCACAAATTCAATTTCTGTCACTAATTACTTCCAAACCTGTTCATTTTCAGAACACAAATGAAGATCTTTTTGATGAAATATGTGAGCTTTCTGTCCCTCCATTGACAGCTTTGCAACTACCTCTTAAAGTTCAAAAGAATAAAACTAATCCATATGTGCTGGTATAATATTAATATAAAATGAATGTCACAAGATTTGATATTTTGTTATTAATTTATCAGTTGTTTTATTTATATATACATCTATTGAAAAGTGCTCAAATTGAACTTTCATTTAAAACTTCACTTTCATACAAAAAAAATATTTTTCATAACATGTACACTGTAAAAAAATATTGTTGGTTTAACTTTAAAAAAAATGAAGTAACCTGGTTGCCTTAATTTTAAATTCATTGAAATGGAAAAATTGAGTTAACACAATGAAGGAGATTGATTTAATCATCAGAAACTCAAAATATTATGTTATCTGAACCACATTAATTATTTAAGTTGATTTGACAAAAGAAAAAATGTTGTGATTACAAATCAAATATTTTAAAGCAACTATAAAAAGGATCAGTAACATTTGTGTATAATAATAGTGAGTAGCTGACAGCTCTTATTGTAAACTATTACCATTATTGTGCTATAATTGACTACATAAGATTTCTTTAATACCTTTCTGGATGTTGAATGGTATAGGACGTTGCTAGGTAACCACCCAGGCTGTGGCCCAATAGGATCATGCGTTCCAGCCCCATAGATTGTCTCCATTGCTCTATTGAATTAACAAACTGCTCTTCGGCCAATGAGGCTTCAGATGGGAACGAGGGCGAGAACTGCGCCCGAAGCCCAGCAGGTCAATGGCGTAGACGGGTCGAGAATGACACAATGCGTCCAAGTTCCGGATCCAGAGGCCGACCCCGCCTCCAAACCCGTGGACCATCACGAGGGCGTCTGGGCGGCTGAGGAGAGCGGGACACAGTCAGACTTTATTTTAGTGTGCTAAATAATTTTGCAGCAACTGTAGATGAAGATTAGAAGCTTTACCTTGATTTTTATGTTTGAGAGCGGTTTTATTGGTGACTTTAAGGGTCCATATTCTGTTCTGATCTGGCAAAGTCACAAATCTGGACCAGACGTTATTCTTGATACCTGGAATAAAAAATGTATCGGTGACACTTTACATTAAGGTATTATTTGTTAACATGAAAGGAGTAGTTCACTTTAAAAAAGCTTTTGCTGATAATTACTCACCCCATGTCATCCAAGATGTCCATGTCTTTATTTCTTCAGTCGAAAAGAAATTAAGGTTTTTGATGAAAATATTCCAGTTTTTTTCTCCATATAATGGACTTCAAATGGGAACCAAAGGTGCAACCAACTCTCCTGTTCGAACTCTGTTCATCAAAATGAACGAATCTTTTGAAGTCATTTGATTCATTCAACGAACAAGACGAAATGAACAAAATGACTCAGAAAAAAGATTTGTTCATTTTGATGAACGAGTTTGAACAGGAGAGTAACGAACGCTCATCACAGAACAGAGCAAGGTGACAATTTGAGCTTATAAAACTTAAACTTTTGTATTTATTTTTTAAAAGATTCGCTCGATAAAACCCTTATTCATCTTCTGGTGTCGATTTAAAGCCCTTTGAAGCTGCACTGAAACTCTCATTTGGACCTTGAACCGTTTGGTTCCCATTGAAGTCCATTATATGGAGAAAAATCCTGGAATGTTTTCATTAAAAACCTTAATTTATTTTCCACTGAAGAAGAAAGACATGGACATCTTAGATGCCAGTGGGTGAGTAAATTATCAGTAAAAGTTTTTTTTTTTTTTTTTTAACTCCTTTAACAAACAACGAACAGCTGAATTTGTATTACCAAACATTAGCAAAGATGAATACATACTGTAAGAAATCAATACATTAACTTATGTCAACTAATGAACCTTATTGTAAAGTGTTACCAATGTATCATACAAATTTTAAATATTAAAATGGATCAGTGAGGATCTTACAGGCAATAATTTTTGCCTCGGCACTTTTCAATAAGGACATGGATGTGGGTCTCCAAGAGGGCCACCAGGACCAGTTTCCAGAGGTTCGGCCTAGAAAGACAAATACATGTGAAGTCACTGGAGGGGTGAGAGCAAGAGAAGGTCTATGAGACTGTCCACGCCTGTGTAAATACTGCGTTACGTCAGTCTGCCTTTATACACAGTACAAGCCTGTCACCTGCTGCCAATTAACTCAGTATTAATAATGCTTTGTGGATGCAATTCATCCGCAAGCACACATTTTTTAAATTAAATGTTTAAATTAAATGTTCATCTTACATTTAAACATTAATACTCCTATAAAAAATAATACGATTTTAGAAGTAAATTATTTTAGGAAATTATATTTTTATAAAATATTTTTTATTTATGTTCTTTTCTGTACATCATATGAATAAAAAGTAACATTATCATTTAAATTAAAATTTTAGTCTTACGTTTAAAAATAATACTCCTATGAGCAAACAATACAGAAAAGTTATGTTAGTAGCATCACTTCATTAATCAATTTTTTATTTATTTATAGTCTGCACTGTACATAATATGAATAAAAGATCCCATTAACATTTACATTTTCTTCTTACATTTAAAAATGTATATTCCTGTACCAATAATAAGACTAAACTATAAAAGTAAATTATTTTATAAGCATCACTTTATTATGAAATATTTTTTAATGGTCTAATTTTTATTGGTTTATCATATATATATATATATATATATATATATATATATATATATATATATATATATATATTTTTTTTTTTTGAAAATTTTTTTGTTGTTGAATTTTTTAGTCTTACATACCGTTAAAAGATTAAATATGTTAGTAGCATCACTTCATTTTTCAATATTTTCTATTTATTTCTAATTATCATATGAATTAAAGGTGATAGTATCATTTACATTTTAAGTCTTTAATTCGAATATGTTTATGAGATAATACAACAACAACAAAAAAAGCTGTAAAATATTCTATATTGTTATCTGGCTTAAAAACTGAGCCATGTACTGTGACGTAGGCTACTAACTCAGCATGACTTTGCATAACCTTATGAAATCATCCAACACAAGTAATACCAGCATGTATGATTTATTCTATTACTTCATTTCAGACATTCACGGCAGGGATCCTGAAAATAGTGAAATGTTAAACATACAGTGTTACATAATAGAAGGACACTTCATGTTACATGAGCGACTCATATTGTGTAACGTAATATGATTGTATTTATTAAAATATTAGGGTACTCACTCTATGTCAGTCTCGTCTTGCATTGTGGCGTTTGCAGGAGACATTACGAAGCATAATATAAGAACAATCCAGAACGAAAGACTGTAATACTCCAGATTTGTATGTTCACTACCGGACCTGTCACATTCAGTCGCTTTAAAGGCCCGTGTTTGTGTTTTGTAACAGTGACGTCAGCGCATTTAAAGGAGCCGCATCATAGAAATAAAATAAATAGGTGAAATGGCATGACACGCACTGTTGTCTTAATACGTGAACAAATTTCGATATATTGCAAATTATTTTTATGTTTCAAAACATTACTGTAGTAATGAGATTATAAGATAAGGAATAATCTTAGCTCTGATCCATTTCCTGTAGCTTTTTCTTGACCGTATTTGGAATTTCGTATCAGTATATCGAATTTATCTGGATAATTATGTTTTCTGGATTTTTTTTTTACCTATTCAGCCTAATTATTCTTTAGTTTCATAATTGTCTCTGGTTATTCAGAGTGGATTTGGAAAATTAGGCCAATACTTATAGATTTTAGATACGTTTAGATACTACTTTAGTTTTAATTGATGCATTTAATGTGCTATTTTGTTTTTTACAATCTAAGGAAATTGTATAGCAGATCATTTTTGGCTAAATTTTATTATGCTTTATATTCAAATGTGATATGGGTGTCAAATCATATGTTAGCCTTTGTATAGTGTTAAATGAATTGGGTTTAACATCATTATTTTCTATAATAAATAGCAATGTTTATAGTTTATTGTTGTTAATCAACATGATTATGTAATGTACTGTTTTTTTTCTTGAACACGAACGTTTCACGAGCATCGGAACTAAAATTCACCTGCAGTTTCAATGGGGAACATTTAGTGGACGCACATCTGTCTCTCTCTGCGTACACGTCATTCATTTCCTTGCTGCTTGATTTCTAGGGATACTGTGCTCGTGTTGAGGAGAAATTATGTCCAACTCGGTGTTTTCTGTCTTGTCGCGTTTTGTGGAGGAGTACAGGACCAGCACACCGAATAAGCTGAAGATGATCGACGCGTATATGCTGTATATTTTGCTGACAGGAGTGTTTCAGTTCCTGTACTGTGTGCTGGTGGGAACGTTTCCCTTCAACAGCTTCTTATCTGGATTCATTTCATGTGTGGGATGCTTTATACTGGCTGGTATTTACGCTTATTTAATCATATATAAATAGACTCAAAAGTTATTGTTTAAAGGGCTTATTTTATATCTGTCCAGTTTATATATTTATTTATTGCTGTTTACAATGCTAGTTACTTTTTTTGCACCAAAAAGGGAAACGACGGTCATGTAAAACAATTTTTTTAAATGTTTTTTTTTTATCGAAAACTATTTTTTTAAACTGTCTTTATGGTTTCAGTATATAATATATGGCACACATACATACACTATAGGTTCAAAAAACGTTTGCAATAATATATATGTGTGTATGTATATATATATATATATATATATATATATATATATATATGTATATATATATATATATATATATATATATATATATATATATGAAGATTCAGATACAAAAGCCTCTAAGTGCCATTTGAAATTTTCTTCTAAAATGACAATTTTTATCAAGCTTGTATATTTAAGTTCAGTAATTTCACTTAAATGGCAATGAAGATTACCTATTAATTGTGATTTAAGTGAAATTACTGAACTTAAATATATAAGCTTGATAAAAATGGTCATTTTAGAAGAAAATTTCAAATGGCATTTAGAGGCTTTTGCATCTGAACTCTTCATATATATGTAAGTATAGTTTGCTAAACAAGGCTGAATTTATCTGATCAAAAATGCAGTAAAATTGTGAAATATTCATGCAATTTAAAATAACTTGTTTGTTTTTTAATGCATGTTAAAATGTAAATTGTTCAGCTATTATTTTCAATCTGTAGTGTTATATAATATATATAAAATATATGTATACACACACTCACACCACATTTAAATAGTATAACAACTTCATATTAAAAAATAATAGCATATTATAATCTAAAATATTTTTTTATTATATTGAATTGTGTTGTCTTTATTTATTTAATGTGATTATTTAAAGATTATTTATTAAGAATATTAGATTAAAGGCAATCGGACAGATAAATATATTTAAAAAAATTGGTATCAGTCACAAAATAAAAACATCCCATGTTTTCTAATCCTTAGCCTCTTAAATAACCACTTATTACACCAAACAATGTTGAGATATCCAGGTCTTGCATGTGTTTTCAGTGCTGTAGTACATTATAATTAATTAATTGATAATTAATGTTCTTCTGTCTTCAGTCTGTCTTCGCATCCAGATCAACCCTCAGAATAAAGGAGATTTCCTGACCGTCTCTCCTGAGAGAGCTTTCGCTGACTTCCTCTTCGCTCACACCGTTCTGCATCTAGTGGTCGTCAACTTTGTCGGCTGAATGAGAGCGTCTTACAGCAGGTGTGTGTGTGTACAGCAGATGGTTATGTTTTCAGAATGGTTCAAAATCACTTTTCATGTGTATAATTGATAAACTATTTAATAAAATCTGTGTGTGATTCGGTTCCATTGTTATAAGAGGTTCTGTTGTGCACAGATTAACTGTCTCATAGCTCAGAAAACAAAGCAACAAAATTGCAGATATGTATCCTGATCCTTTTAAAATACACTCTAGTATACTAAAATACATTCTAATATAGAAAAATGACCTGATACAGCAGTACATAATTCCTTTTTCGTGTCATGCATTGTTTTTTCTGTGCCTAAAGGGGACCTATTATGCAAAATTCCCTTTTATAAAGTGTTTGAACACGTGTGTGTCAGCAGTGTGTGTAAACAACCTGCCTATAAATGGTAAAATCCACCCACTCCCTTTTTATAATCTCCATAATTCATAAACAGTCTCTCCAAACAAGAGGTTTCAGGTTTCCAGAAGCCACGCTCATGACTGCTGATGATCTGCCGTGTTAGCATCACGTCTGATTTCAAAGACAAAATGAAACGCACAAAAAATAAGGGGGAACCACATCCAAATATAATTGCCAAACACCAGCTTGTAGAGTATTATAAAGCAATAATACTCTACAATCAGTAAAACCAAGTCCAATGAGTCCTTTTGATATTAGCTCAGTCCAAAAAATTTAAACACCAAATCATAAAATGATAATTTGGATAATGTGGATAATGCAGTGATGATCCATCCAATTGTCAGTGCATCATAGTCACAGTCTCATCACAGCAAAAAAAAAAACTCACTCAGTAAAAATTAAAAAACGAAAAATATAATCCACCAAGTTAATCCAACCAAAGCCAGAAAATGTATTTATGGTTTATGTGGATGAAAGACAACAACTCCCAGAATGCACTTGCTTCGCTGACCTAGGAGGCCACGCCTACGGTAACAGAGTGCAGTAGTTAAACAACAAGTCTAGGCTGACTAGTGAGCTCTCCGTGAGTGATTTTCTAGGCTGATATGGCTAGGAACTATACTCTCATTCCTGCTAATAATCTTTACGTTTTTTCTGTTGGCCAAAACCGGAGATCAGCTGTCTTGATAATGGAAATCAGGCTGTCATGAATCCGGCTCCAGTGCTCAATAGTTTTAATCTTTGCTCTATTAATTAAGGCAGAGGATCGTTCCAAACGAACGATATCTATAAATAGGACAACCATTGCTGTTTTGACAATGAATTAGGAGGGAACCAAGAACTGAACGTTCAATGTAAAGTTGATGCATGTTCACTGATAGGATAAATTACTGGAGCTTTAGGAAGAAATCCTCCCAAAAGATTTTCTGTAAATGTGATTTTTTATTAGTGCTGTCAAATCAATTAATCAGATGCTTGACAGCACAATGTTTTACATGTAACTTGTTTTCTCAAAATGAACTGGTCTGGTAGACCACCTTTGATGAATTATATTTGTTATTTATTCACAGATATGAAGACCTGAATCCTGCAGAACTACTACAAACACAGCAGTCTGTGGATCTCTCAATGTTAATATATGTTTTGACAGAATTGTCATTCATGATCAGTTCTTGTCCTGTTCCTTAATTTTTCTACTTTTGTAAAACTTTCTGAAAGTTATTGAAAGAAAATAAATGACTTTAAAAACAATTAAGTGATCCTGTGGTGTTTCTAGGTATCTCACATCTGGCAAATCTTTGTGTTTAAGATATAGTTTTAAAATATATTCATGTGTGTGTATATTTATATGAAGAGTTCAGATGCAAAGCCTTTAAATGCCATTTTAAATTTTCTTCTAAAATGACAATTTTTTATCAAGCATGTACATTTAAGTTCAGTAATTTCACTTAAATGACAATTAGGTCATCTTTATTGCCATTTAAGTGAAATTATTGAACTTTAATATACAAGCTTGATAAAAATGGTCATTTTAGAAGAAAATTTCAAATGGCACTTTGAGGCTTTTGCATCTGAACTCATTCATATATATATATATATATATATATATATATATATATATATATATAATTTTTTTATTTTTTTTTTTTAGTCTAAATGAAGCCAGAATCATTCCTGACATAATTGTTAAAGTTACAAACAATGGAGCAATTCACTTTTTGCAGACATCAGAATGAAAAAACAGCACATTTTGTGTAAGGATTATTGGCCTCAGTCTATATTAGCATTGCACAATTGCAGTGTGGTACACAAAAGGTTAATCTCCCACATCTGGGCATGGTTTAGGCAGAAGGAAGTGAGAGTAAACGCAGAAATATTCCTTCTCACAACAGCTGTCAGTATTATAAGAGGGACTCCGACGGTTTCACACGATGACTCTTCCGCTACTTCTAATCATTCTTGTTCTTGGTGAACTGCCAGGTGAGCTTTTATCATTCCTTTCGCATATACAAATGTTGATAAGGCATTGAAACCATTTTCCAAAACTGTTCATTTTGAGCAGAGCTTGGAAACTTGTTCTACTAGAAAGCTAGAAAGCCGTTCTGCAGCTAAAATTGGTCATGGGTTTAAACTTCCTCTCGTTGGAATATTATACTGAACTGTTAGCAGTTTTAAAACCCAGAATTGAAAAGTGTTCCTAGTATCAACTAGTTTAGTTTTCATATGAAGGATAAAGCTGTGACCCAAATTCCAAGTATTTTGGAAGTGTCGTCTAGCTTTTCCAAACTTTGTTTTTTAATGCTTGATTTGGAGTTTTTGGAAGATTGATGGACAACAGCTTTTGGATGTTTTGAATTTCATAAGTTCATAAGATAAAGTGAAAGTAAAAAAAATGGACTGAAAACAGGCATATTGGTCACAGTAACAAACGGCCATTTTATGCAGCCATTGTAAGATATTTACAATTTTCAATTATTTAACATTTCTAAAAATCAGTTTTAGCTTTATAAAGAACTTACAATGATTTTTTGCTTTTATGAGTGTAAATAATACCAGAAGCATTTTGGCATTATTATTAATTTTTGAACGAAGCAATGTATTTTTTGCAGGCATCAATGTGCAATCCACCAAAACACAAAAATCTACAAGATTACAGAAATTATTAAATAATCAATAGTGATTTAAATATGTAGCTACTTGTGATTTAAAGCCATTCACTCTGTTTATCTGCATTCATAGACAAAGTATGCTATAATTCAGAGACATCAACTCTTTTGAAGTCAAGAAACAAAATTATTTGATATAAAGAATATAATTGAATTGCCATGAACTCGTTTTGTAATTTATTGCTGTTTATAGCCTTTATAATACTTTTATTTGTAATATTGGTAACACTTTACAACTCTTAACATTACAATACTTTAACATTAATATACAATACATCTACAGTTTTGATTAATCAGTTAATCTGCATTTACTAATACGATTTTAAGATCAAAAGTAGTATGTTGACATTATTTGAAGGTACATTTTTTTTGTTTAAAATTAATGTGAACGAGTCAATGCATCATCGTTACTTCTTCCAAAAGGTGTGTTTGTCTTGCCCGTGATCCACTATGGTGAAGCCTATCCTAAGTGTTATTTTAGACCTATAGCTGGTTTTCACAGGAAATGGTCTCTCGCCCATGTGTTTCTTGTAACCTTCGTTTATGTAGCGCTTTATACAATATAGATTAACCATCTTCTACAGGGTTCAGCAGGAAAATAATGATTCTATGAAACAAACAGAATTTAATTCTGTTTTAAAGCAGCTCTAAAAGGACAATATAAGCATTCATTATTCAGTTGAAATCTGTTTAGTGTTGATTCAGTTTGTTTCTATAACTGTTAAGTTCAAATCACCTAAAAAGCAACTCTGGGGAAAACAATGGTGTCATCGTCCAGCACAGTTCAGCGCTCATGCAATAGTGTTAGTGCATTCAAGTCAATAATTTGGCAGTATATTAAGTCATATACACTCATTCAAGCTGATAGAAGAGCAACTTTGACTGAAATAACCACTCGTTACAACCGAGGTATGCAGCAAAGCATTTGTGAAGAAGACCC
The DNA here is from genome assembly GCA_030378365.1 of Hybognathus amarus. Lineage (NCBI taxonomy): Eukaryota > Metazoa > Chordata > Actinopteri > Cypriniformes > Leuciscidae > Hybognathus > Hybognathus amarus. Next base: position 82,148 of record JAQIUQ010000610.1, read on the forward strand.
AACACACACAACCTTGAGGCGGATGGGCTAGAAACAGCTGAAGACCCCACCGGGTACCACTCATCTCCACTACAAATAGGAAAAAGAGGCAAGAGATCACCAAAATTGGACAGTTAAAGACTGGAAAAATGTTGCCTGGTCTGATGAGTCTGGATTTCTGTTGAGACATTCAGATGGTAGAGTCAGAATTTGGCGTAAACAGAATGAGAACATGGATGCCTTGTTACCGCTGTGCAGGCTGGTGGTGGTGGTGTAATGGTGTGGGGATGTTTTCTTGGCACACTTTCGCCTCTTAGTGCCAATTGGGCATCGTTTAAATGCCACGGCCTACCTGAGCATTGTTTCTGACCATGTCCATCCCTTTATGGCCACCATGAAAAAAACAACAACTTGAGAGCTTCTAAAACAAGAATCAACATCGGCTTGGCTTTTCGGAGATGGCACAAAAAACGTCCAGATTTGAAATGAAGTGACAGTGATGCATGGGATTACATTTTTATTATTCAACCTGTAAGGCATTGTTTTTAACTGATAAATTTCATCATGAGGCTCTCCAACAGATTTCACTGTAAAGCATTATCTTGTGAAAGCTCGTATTCATCCATTCAAGTGGTATCATTAAATCTTGGAGCTTTTCATTATCTGGTTGGATCTGTTTTTAGGTTTCTACTGCACCGTGACCACTGTAGGAGACCTGACTGTGCTGGAGGGTCAGTCCGTCACTGTCCCGTGTCACTATAACCCGCAGTATATCAGCCACGTGAAGTACTGGTGCTCCGGCCGGATGAAGGACTTTTGCTCCAGCCTGGCACGCACAGATGACCCCACATCAGCCCCTAACGCCAGGGGAAGGGTGACGATCGTGGATGACCCCTCGCAGCATGTGTTCACCGTGAGCATGCAGGACCTGACGGTGTGGGGATTCGGGGTGGTACTGGTGTGGGGTGGAGCTCGGTGGGATGTGGGTTGCTGACAGCACTGCCTCTCTTCATATCAACGTCATTCAAGGTGAGTTAAAGCTGCAGTGTGTAGTTTTTCCTCTTTGTCGCCATCTCTGTTTGAAATCTGCAATTGCAGTCATTTGCGGAATTATCAACTTTACGTGGGTTGTACTTTCAACACCTTCTCGACATCGACATAGCGTGGATGAACACAATGTTTGAGGAGACTGTGAGGCTGTCAGTTAAAGTTAAGTCATTAAATCATTTGATTTGGCTATGCTAAATCTGGGACTGTACTCAATCTTACATCATGAAAATATATTTTTTTTTTATTATAGCTATTTAGGATTGGTTGGTCATTTGTGTTATATTGATATATAAAACGTTTGCCTGTACAATAGTTGACAATTATTTTATTGCTAGTGAATGAACTTGAAAATGCCCCATCCCACACACAACCACTATTAAGAGGTTTGCATCGTGACTATTGTTTTAGCACCACAATTCCTTCTATATTTGTATTAATGCAGAAAAATCTCTGCACAGTGGAAAAATGTATTTATATATTTAAAATATTTATAAATTATATAATTACATTTTAATCATCATTCTAATATTTTTGGGTACATCCTTTTAATTTATGCTAATTTTTAAAATTAGGTTGACTGATTCAAAGGGAATTAAAAAATTAAATTTTTCCTAAAATACTCATTCAAAACATGAAGCAGCACAGCTGTTTTTCTTTCTCAACATTGATAATAATAAGAAGAAATGTTTCTTGAGCAGCAAATCAGCATAGAATGATTTCTGAAGGATCATGTGACACTAAAGACTGAGTAACGATCACATGAATAAATTGCATTTTTATAATATATTCAAATAGAAAAGTTATTGTAAATTGAAATATTTCACAATATTATTGCTTTTACTGTATTTTGATCGAAGACATTTTCTAGTTTGTGAAAGACAAATTTTAAAAACATTAAAAAAAAATCTTACACACCAAATTTTTAAACACTAGAATATATAAATGTGTATAAATGTGTGTGCGCCATTTTGAAATGTGAGTTTTTCTACTGACCGTATTTATTTTAATTGATTGCTTCTATAAACCACTGAAGCGTGTGTGAAGGTGTCATACATTGTCAATAGTCATTGTTATGGTTTTGTTGCAGGTGTGTCAGTGGTGAACAGTATGGTGAGTGCAGAAGAAGGCAGTAGTGTCACTGTTCAGTGTCTCTATAGTAAGAACCTCAGGTAACCAAGCAAACACATTAATTTTTTTAATTGTTTATGTTCATGAGGCACTAAATTCTCATTGCTGCAATGCATTAATTATATACATATATACAACTATATATATACATATGTACATAGCATACATACATACATACACTACCGGACAAAAGTTTAAGATTGGTAAGATTTTTTTTTTATGTTTTTAAAAGAAGTCTCTTCTGCTCACCAAGGCTGCAATTTTTTGATAAAAAATACACAAAAAACACAGTAATATTGTGAAACTTTCTATTCATCAAAGAATCCTGAAATAAAAATGTAAAAAACTGTTTTAAACATGGATAATAATCATACATGTTTTTGGAGCATAAAATCATCATATTAGAGTGATTTGTGAAAGGATCATGTGACACTGAAGACTGGAGTAATGATGCTGAAAATTCAGCTTTTTTTCAGAGGAATAAATTACATTTTAATATATATTAACATAAAAAAGTCATTTTAAATTGTCATAATATTTCACAATATTACTGTGCTTTTTGTGTATTTTTTATCAAAAAATTGCAGCCTTGGTGAGCAGAAGAGACTTCTTTTAAAAACATAAAAATCTTACCGATCTTAAACTTTTGACCGGTAGAGTGTGTGTGTGTGTGTGTGTGTGTAGTATATATATATATATATATATATATATATATATACTATACACACACATACACACAAATGCAATTAAAATTTTGTCTATGCCAAAATTTGTACCAATTGCTTTTTTTTAAATCACTGCAGGTCGAGTGAGAAGCAGTGGTGTCGCAGTGGGAACTGGGAAGTCCTGCATGGTGACGGATTCTGAAGGAACATTCAGCAGAAGAAACGTGCTCATCCACGATGACAAGAACAGCATGTTCACGGTGACACTAACACAGCTGGAGATGAGAGACTGGGGCTGGTACTGGTGTGGTTCCGGACAGCAGAACAGCCTTGTTCTTGTGTCAGTTACACCACAAGCCACAACACGTATGTTGCACACCTAGACAGTAGAAGCCTATTGCTAACATCTCTACATTCTTACATTTTTTGTTGAAAGTGCATGCAAAACTCACTGTCAGGAGGATGTTGAATGTTTTAAGTGCTGGATGGTTGTTGCCGCATTGCATTATGAACGTTTGTAAAAAGGGTCATTGTAACTTTTAAAACTCTTACTGAGTTTTGTCACATTTGTTCTGTGTCCTTGTGCCAGGGGCCCCAGTGTCTCCTGTCCAGCATCTGGAGACAACAGTCCGGGCTCCGTCTGTAATGGGCACAAATGACCCTCACAGGTAAACTCATATATTCATTATCATATATGTAAACTGTATATTTCCTCATGACTGTTTTCACATGAGATCTGTCACATACACTCATATAAATAACAGTTGTCTATTGACATTGATGGTTCCATGAATAACCGTTAACATCTATGGAAATGCTCCAATCCACAGAAACGCTTAAAGGGATACTTCAGGATTTAGCATTAGGCTTTGTATTAGTAGAAAACCTGTAGTATTTTTGAATGACCATGCTTTCCACCCTCATATACCCCTAAGACGAGATATTTATGTATTTTTTGTCTGGAAATAATCCTCAGATGATGCAAAATTTCGTCATTTTGCGTCATCTGGAGGATTTTTTGTCCAGAGGCTAAAGACTACAGTCAGTAGTGGGTCTGTCCCGCATGTCCTCAACCCGCCCATAGAGGGCGATCTCACTCACAGAATGAACACATAGTGTCGGCCATCTTTGTTTGGAAGCTAAGCTAGCAGGCTCTTGTTCTGTGGAGAAAGCTGAGTAGTCGGGGTTACCATCCTCTTTTTCCCGGACATGTCCGGCCGTCGATGTCTGGGATTCAGCTTTTGCTTTCTGCAGTCGCCATTCATTGTTTACATGCACAGCTTTTGTTTCAATCTAACTGAATTCATTGCGATTGGTGAATCTGAATGTAGTGTTTACATGAACGCTAAACAAGTGATCGGTTGATGTGCGTTTTAACATTGCTAAGAAAATTCCCGCTCCTCCGTGAGAGATACGAGACCGGTGCGTCTCACAGGTGTCGCTCATCGGTAATCACGCCACCGGCCTCGCGCCGTTCTCCGCGGCCCTCACTCGTCCCGCTCGCCACAGTAAACATGATGAATGGCGACTGTAGAACGCAAAAGCTGAATCCCGGACATTTTGGGTGATCTCGAAACACATTTTCGGGCAGACTCATCACGGAGACTCACTAGTAGCCTAGACTTGTTGTTTAACTACTGCGCTCTGTTACCGGTAGGCGTGGCCTCCTAGGGCAGCGAAGCAAGTGCATTCTGGGAGTTGTTGTCTTTCATCCACATAAGCCATAAATATATTTTCTGGCTTTTCTCAGTCTAGAAAGCTCAAAAATCAAAAATAATTTCACATTTCTTCTACAAAAATGACCCATTTTAAATACACATTCATCTTTCCAGAGGTGAAGTATCCCTTTAATGCTTCTATACAGTGGAAAATTGTTTTAAATGTTCTTCACACCAAGAAAATAACGATTGAAACTGATAACTGAAAGGTTGTTCTATGGCATCGCTGTGAAAAAAAAAAACAATTTGAAACTTTTATTTTTTATAATGAATGAATATTATTTTACCCTTAGTTGATATTTGGGTAATACTTTATTTTGATGGTCCCATTTGAACAATCTTTTGGCTACAAGTAACTTCGCAACTACATGTCAACTAACTCTCATTAGAATATTAGTAGACAATATTAGTCTGCTTGATATTTTTTGTGATATGATAATTGTTTATTGTGGTAACTTTGCAACTACTTATTCAAACACTAATGAGAGTTAGTGGACATGTAGAGGCGTTATTTATAGTCAACAGAATGTGTTAAAGGGACCATCAAAATAAAGTGAACCTGATTATTGACCAACACTAATATTGGTATTCGACTAACACCTCATGTCTGTTTTCAGTCGTCCTGTTTGGGAGTCTCCTCTCCTGGTGTGTGGGATAGTACTTCTGGTCATGACTGTGTCTTTGGCACTTTGGACGTTGCGGAAACAGTATAGTACGTTTTTTTTTAGTGGCTTAAAATGTTATTGGTTACTTACAAACTCATCTAGGAACTTCAGTCCATTCTGATTTGTAACTTAACCAATGTCTCTGGATTTGTAGACTGCCTGTTTTCCATCAATTAACCTCGTTTAGCCTGAGGTTGTGTTCTCATTTTTCTGTGACTAATGCTTCACAACTATTTTTGGTTTTGCAGAGAAAAAGCAAAAGCATCAAAGGACAACGATGAACGGACAAATGACGAGAATCTCACAGTCAGTGCAATTTATCTCTGTTATCTAAGGGGAAAGGTTTAATAATACAAATGGTGATGACAAGTTCTTCCGGATGCGTTATTTGATAGTATTCTACTCGTTTTCAGATGTGTCCATGGACAGAAGGAGATTATAAGAACACCTCAGTGATTTTCCTGAACACTCCAGTTCAGCAGGTCCAAATGCTCTAACTTCTGGGAAACAACTTACATGGACAATCAGATGATGGAGAATTTAAAGTGAACTGACACTTTTTAACAACTCAATGAAAGACCCTCAGATTTCTTTACATTTAACAGATAAATATAGAGCATATTCTTTCATTTCAATGCATTTTTCATGTTGTGTACTGTATATTGTATGTTTATCTGTCTGTAAATAAAAGTGGATTCATGGCATGTTGGAAATATCGTAATTACGGGATTCCAACTTGTAAACTCTAGAATTTTCTGAAAGCTCTTACTTGTCAAGTCATAAAGTGTTTTTAACAGTATGGATTGTTTCAAAGCAGCTTTACAGTTGTAATAGAAATTACCGAAACAGAATATTTAGGCTGTACAACAGCATCAGGATAAAGTTATTGTCCAGTTAAAGTTAGTTTTGATTCATTCACTTCCGTAGCGAAGATTATTCGTTTTTAACTTTGGCCTTGTCCCAAAATGGCACACTTCAAATGCACTTGTGGACTTACAATGGCTGCCGCTGCGCGTGTCCGTTAAAGAAACACGCTGACTTTTTCATCTTCTATGGAGCCTAAATAACAAAATTGGAGACACTCATAGGCTACCTCCATAATGGAGGTAGCCTATGAGTGTCTCAATTTTGTTATTTTTGTGTTGTCATGTTTTTTATCAGCATTTTTCCATTGTTAACTTCTGTATACAGAAAAAGTGCTTCATTCACATTTAGTTTCAAGCCGTATTAAAATGTGTATTTTAGGTTGTTTTGTCCCCTGCTGTCTATTCTTTTGCGTAAGTGTTGACCAAACAACTCTGCAGTAGTTCTATAGATTGTAACATGAGAACTACAGTCTGGGAAACATCGCTACTATCCAGTAATACCAGAAGGAAAGCTTAAGTCGACCGCATTGCACGTAAAGTAAAAAAATATATTTTTCAGAAAATTTTTTTTAGTATTTTTTTTTTTTAATGACGCTTTGCGCGTGTCGGTGTGCACACATTGGCGCCCTTTGTTTAGTCACGAGCTGCGAGAATATCGCTGGCGAAATTCGTCCGGTGTGTGAACAGCCGGGTCTATCTGTCTGTCAAAGATTTGCATTGAACTGATCCTCAAAAATACGGAACAAGACTTTTAATTATGTGTCAAATACGGAACGGTTAGCAACTCTAGTCATCATTGCACGCGCCGGATGGAGTATCCAGAATAACCCCGCCATTTTTAAATAGTTTGGCCAGACATAGTTGCTAAACTTAGTTACTTCTATTTTTTATGGTAACTCAGAAGAATAAGCCGTGGTCAAACAAGGAGGTGCAGACTTTCGTTTGTTTGGTTGCTGTAGAGAAGATCCAGCGAGAGCTTGATGGAGGAACGAGAGCCGTCTCTATGACGACGTACTATTTGTGGCGGTAACTTACTGTCTGTCTGCAACGGAAAACGGAGCGAAAAGCGAGCTGAGGCGAGTCGAGTCAAGCTACTGCTAATAGAAAAGCGACACTATACTGCCGGATTGGAAGAACTGCTTGCGTGTTACTGCGGTGCTGACCTGTTGCGCTGAGAAAGCAGGTGCGTGTCCCTCTGCATTTGGGTTCGGCTAAGTTACGTGCAAATGTGTTTTATTTAGAATTTTTCCTGTGCTGGTGTTGGTCTGAGAACGCCGCGTGTGTGCAACTCTGTAATGTCTATCGTTTGAATTCAAACATTTGAATAGCACCGTCATTTGTTTTCGTCATAAGTAACGTTACACCAAACACTTGTCCAGACGGCGGTTAGTTATTCTTTGACCGTGGCACCTGCTGCTCAGCTGTGTAAAAGAAATGTATCCTGTCATTGTTCTGCTAAAGTGTATTTTCATGTTCTTTCTTTAAAGGTGACACTCGAATGATTTTTTTTTTTTTTAGGTAACGTATAACGTTATAGGCTAACCAATGTCCACGCCTGGATGTACGAGTGAATTGCGTTGATAAAAAAAGGATTTAGTTTATGACAGATGAATTTGGCAGACCATCAGTAGGTTGTTTTGGTTCTTTTGGGGTTTTTGTTCTATTTTTTTTAGTGTCAATCTCTGCTAAACATCATTGTTGTCAATTAGGTTATTATTTCAACCACTATACCTGTGGAGAAGGATTGTGCCTGTCAATTTTAATAAATTATCAACTTTTGTACTCTGGCAGTGGCTTCTAGTTCGTTTGAACTGACTGTGTTAAAAGCATCATTGTTAGGCTGCCCCATCCCAGAAAGTGGGGTGGCCGTAGTCAATTTGGTAAGCATTTCTAATAGCAATACTCTCAAGATCACATACATGTGGTAGTTGGCAGGGCCATTTAAGGAAACCTGAGTACAAATGGTTTTATTGTTCTAAAGTGTGTATTTGCTGTGGTGGTAAAGGAAATGGTGGTTGCAACAGATCAAAGATTTTATCTGGTTTCGAGCTAGTGTTTCTCGTCCTTTTTCGGTTGTCTTCTGGGGTGTTTTTTTTTTGTGTGTGTGTGTTTTACAGATTGCTTAATAGAGGAAAAATTTAAAGGAGTAGTTAACTTTTTTTTTTTTTTACTTTTGCTGATAATTACTCACCCCCATGTCATCCAAGATGTCCATGTCTTTCTTTCTTCAGTCAAAAAGAAGGTTTTTGATAAACATTCCAGGATTTTCTCCATATGGATTTTCAGTGCAGCTTCAAAGGGCTTTAAACGACACCAGACGATGAATAAGGGTCTAAACCACGATATCAGCTCATCACAGACACTTTAAATGGGGAGGGTGCCCTGCTTTTAAGCCAACCGAGCAATCTGTTGCGGCCCATGCAAGGGGCAACCTCCCCGTCTCTCTCTTGAAGCCAACACGGAGGTGAATTAAACTGCAATTCATCGAGTGGCCGCATGAGGCTGGATGCAAATGCGAGTCAAATCTGTATCTCCCCCAAGTTAATATGCCCAACTTCACAGCAGAAAAAAACATGTTTACAGCCTGGTGGCAAATAGTTGTTTTGGTCTATATCGTTAATTTTGCCCTTCATGACGACTGTGAGGGGGTGAATATTTTTCTTTACAACTCATCTGTTTAAATTATATTTAAGCCTTAAAGTTCTGCATAATTAAGGGCGTGGCCACTTGAGTGACAGGTGGATTCTTGCCGTCGCTTTCACTGCTAGTCGTTTGTCTGCTGTCTGTTAGCGTCACCCTCAGCTGTGTTTGTGCTTTTTCCGGGATTATTTCATACAATTTAATACATGTATTATACCTTCGCCTGTGCATGCCGGTGTATTCTGTCGTGTTGAGTATTGAGAGAGCGACCAGCGCTGTGTTTCCATCTGTTTACCTCGCATGCACTAATGGATGTCTGATGATTTCAGTGCTTTTTCTCCGTCCATGCAATACCCTACACCCTCGAATGAGCGAAAATTTTTATTTCATTTACTGTTTTTCCCATCTGAGAAACTGAGAGGTGGCCAAAATCAGATTGCAAAATGTACTGAATTAAAGCTCTTTACGAACTTGACGTGAGATGCCAACTGACATATATGCTTGCCTTGAATCACGGTCCCATGCACAAGCTTAGAGCAATATCGTAAGTAACTAATAAATTTTTAAAGGGGTCATGAACTGGCTTTTTAAATTGTATTATATTGTTGTCTGAGGTCAATTTATGACGTTCGCTTGGTTTTTGCATTCGAAAACATCAAAATGAATAAGAAATAGGCTATTTTGTACCCAAGTTGTGAGCCTACCTGAAAAACGTGTCTGTTTTTATGGGCGTCTCGCACTGAAGACTTGGAAGTAAACGCCCACTGCTGTGAGTGGAGAACAGTTTCGCATATTATGAGTTTAACTCACCCGTCGGTGCACGTGGGAGAAAACGTCCAATGTTGTAAAATTGCAACCGGAATGATTCGCCCATTCATGTTCGACCCCAGAGTCCGTGTGTTGCACAATTCCTGTCGGATCCAATATAGACGGCACAGCACCGTTCTTTACTCTTAATCGGTTTGCAAATCCAGTCTTGTTTACAAAGCAATCCTCAGTGAAATGAAGCGAACAGATGGACAATGTTTTACCTCATCAGCTGGAACGTCATTAAAAATAAAGTTTATCCATGGAGTCCTATTGGAATCCAGAGGAAGCTTATGCAGCGACTGTCTTCTTCCACAACCAGGCACTGCACAATATTCTGTATTGCTCGGTAGCTTGATCCGGTTTGTCATCACGAGGTAGGCATGTATGTTACCGTATGTTCACACCCGCCGCGACTTGAGCGTCAAAGAAGCTCTGGCCGCGCTGTCAAGGACGCTTGTCAAAAAGTACGGGGAAGCTTGTTGACGCTTTGGACGCTTTGAACGCTCTGACGTTGCAGGGAGAATAGAAGTGTCACAACATGAAATGTAATAACAGAAAAAATTAAGCAATACATTGAAGAAACCTTTTTAATGACAGCATTTGTATAACCGTTTTGGTCACATTTGGTCAAAAATATTTAGCTATTATTATTATTATTTGCGGTCAAATCGGTGTCACCATGAGCAAATTAATTGCATTCCCGATTTTAAAACGAGCGTTCGTAAATATTTCAAATATAAATTGTGCTCATGCGGTCCCTGTAAGCAAACAACGTCATGTCATAAATGATACGAAACCAGCAAGGAATCACAGCAACCGCGATGATTAGCTTCTCTTCCATTTTCTCGGAACTAATGTTTTGGTAGGAACGAAAGTTTACATTTTGTATTTCTCCGGAATCAGCCAGCGTGAAGGACGTCTATATTCCGATTGGTTGCTGGCGTTTTGCCGCTGCTTGCCGCTGAACCGCGTCACAGCTCATTACCATAAAGTTGAGCTTCTTTCAACTTTCTGATTGACGCTCAAAACACCCAAAACGCGCCGCCGAGGAATTTGACGCTCCTTGCAGCTGGAGAAGCCAGCTTCCATTGAAAATGAATGACTTCCGGCCGCTTTGGAAGCTCAAGTCGGCGGCGGTGTGAACGTACAGTTTTCTATGCGTGTAATGCGTGAATCGGTGGGCGGGAGCTAAACCGGCCGTGTTGAAGCAGGCGTTGATCTTCTTCTGCGGGGGTGGTGTTTTAACAACTTTGACGTCATAGTTCCCCACTTTGAAAAACGAGTCGTTTGTTGAGCCTGGTGTCAATAAAAGCTTTTATTGGACTAACAAGGACGTTTTCAGTTCTGAAACTTACAGGATATTCTTATAATATGATGACCTCTTAGATGTCAAAAGCTCAAGGAAAATTTGATTTTCTCAGTTCATCACCCCTTTAACAAGCAGAATAATAATGCATCATGATGCACATAGTTGACTGCTTGTATGTTGTGAGAAATGTGTGTGATCTGTGTTATGTACTTGTATACATGCTCTTAACTAATTGCCCCTGGAGAGATTAATAAAGTTGATAAAAAAGTAAAGAAAATAGTCTCACTTTTAGTTACGTCTTAACTATTATAATATTTCGAAGGGCAAAAACATGAACTTTAACCATTGGCTTTACTTTTTCAATCAGCTGTCAATTCAGCGCGAGGGCAGTAGCGTAGCATTAGTACCTCAGCTCCACCCGCGTCCCGCCTCTTTGCCCATTTTAATTTATCCGGTAGTGACGAGAGGTGACGCACTGCCAAGATGGCGACGGCCAGCCCCGCCCACTTTAGGCTTCAAAAACGCTCTTCAGAAACCTATGGGTGACGTCACGGATACTACGTCCATATTTTTTTACAGTCTATGGGTCTATGACGGCATCAAATCTGTTCCGCAAAAAGACCCACTCAACATCTGGCAACACAAAGGCTTCTGACGACATCTGACTCAGTTTGGACTAGGGCTGTACCATTATCTCATCGATGTCTATATGCGCATCTAATCAGTAAAGCCGGTTCCTTGACTAGTAGTAAATCACCTTCACCTGCTTTCAGATGGAGCGGCATTTACTACAAAGAGCCGTAACTTACTGACAAGCTGAGCCAAATCGCGTTAATATCGAGGACGTATCGCCAGCGACATTTAATGCGATATGGCTCAGCTTGTCAGTTAACTACGGCTCTTTGTAATAAACGCCGTCCATTTGAAACCAGGTGAAGGTGATTTACTGCTAATCAAGGAACCGGCTTTACTGATTAGATGCGCATATCAACATCGTGCGATTAATCGTGCAGCCCTAGTTTGGACCTTCCCACTAAGGTATGTCTAGTTATGTATCTATTGTGGTAATTTGCAGGTTGTGTCAAAAAGTTGTTGGTCTAGATAAATAGCTGTTTTCTGTACTTTTTACTTGTGTACAATACTTTTCTTCAAAATACGAGAATTTTGAGCTTCTGGAATGATAATTGGACATTTCCAACCTGGCAACACTGGGCTTGGTGCACTTGGCATAATCATGTGACCAGTACCGGGATGTTGCCCCGGGTACACATTGAAAAAACAAGTGTAAATGCAGTTGTGGTCAGGATACTTTCTGATCTGTGTCCATATACAGAGTTAGTCGACGACAAATTGTGATCTCAGTGTAAAGTAAATGAAATATAACCAAATCACAATCACAGATTTAACGTCAGCGGTATCGCTTCACGTATAGCTTGGTGTGTAAGAGAGAACTGAAGATGGAGTATAGTTAAAATTTTGCTTTAGCACCCTTAAGACGCACAATATTTCCCACTACATCTAGCATTATTTTGGACCCATATCTCTTTTTACCATTTCAATCACAGAATTTATGCAATGTGCAATCTCCATCTTAGTTTTATGAGGTTTGAAATGTGTAGGCACGCAACTGAAAATAAATATTAAAAGAAACCCCACTACTTCAGGTTGACTTTGCACAAGGGCCTAAATCTTTCACTGGAAATAGGGAGCCAATCATTTATCCAGCAACAGGAGCCACTTTATGTTAAGTCATCTACTTGGTCAGATCATCGCATGTTAATGTCGAAGTGAGACACACCCTATATGTGTATTTATAGAGAGTTAGTGATATTTCACCTCCTCTGTGGTGTGAAAAACCATGTAGCATCTTCTGAGAAGACAAGAGGAAGTTTATTAATTTACAGATTCAGAGATGTGCAGCGAAGAAACATCATCACAACACTTCCACAAGCGGATTCTCACCATCATGCAGTTCATTTGGATTTTTCTTTGGCTCATAAGAGGCAAAGTGTTCTTCTCTCTTTCTGTTTTTAATTTATACATATTCTTCATGAATGTGTCAATTTTTAAATACATTAACAAAAATATTACAGGCATGCAAACAATCTCCACATGAAGAGTTTAGTCCATTTGAAATTTTCTTCTAAAATGATCATTTTTATCAAGCTTGTACATTTAAGTTCAGTAATTTCACTTACATGGCAATGAAGATTACCTATTATACCTACTATTATACAAGCTTGATAAAAATAGTTATTTTAGAAGAAAATTTCAAATGGCATTTAGAGGCTTTTGCATCTGAACTCGTCACATCCTCCATTGATTAGCTTTGACAAAAAATTACTATGACTCTTTATGTTTTTAGTCATGATTGTTGATCTTTTCTTCGCTCAGGTCCTGAATGCACAGGATCAGCAAGCAGAGAGTTAATGGTTCAGACTGGAGGATCTGTCGTTATTCCATGTTATTATGACAGGAAATACACAAAACACAGGAAATACTGGTGCTTTCATGCAAATTTGCCATATATTCACTGCTCTATTCTGGCATATGCTAATGAAACCAAAGGAAGAGTGTCAGTAATGGATCATCCAGATCAGAGTTTCTTTACTGTGACGATGAGAAACCTGCAGCATGAAGACACTGGATCTTACTGGTGTGTTGAAGAGATTGGAGGAATATTTGAAACGGATGAAACGGAGCATCTTTACCTCACAGTTCAATCAGGTTTGACATGAGTTTCACATTCAGATGAATATTTCTGATCCTGTTTCCTAATTAATCTCAGATGACTTGTGTTTGTGTGTTCAGCTCCTGATGTGTCTGTGAAGAGCAGCAGTGTATCTGGACATGAAGGTGATAATGTCAGTGTCCAGTGTTTCTACACTTCTGGATATCAGAATGAACACAAACAGTGGTGCAGATATAAAGATAAGAGGTGTTACACAGTGGGGAGGACTGACACATCCCAGAATTCATCAGTCCAGATCAGTGATGATGGGAGAAGCTCCTTCACTGTGTTGATGACTGGACTGAGACTCAGTGATTCTGGATGGTACTTCTGCTCTGCTGGAGATCTGCAGGTTTCTGTTCAACTCACGGTCATCGGCAAAACCCATTCACTCATCAAATCTACACAAGTTTCCCAGCAGGACAATTAAGGGAAAAATGCTAAAATACATTTGCATCTTTTTCTGCACTCAGACCTCTCTCCTGAAGAGTCACATGTTCCTGTTCTCACTGTCACTGAACTAATGCCAGGTAATACTCTTATTTGTTGTTGTGATAAATTCCTAACACATAATTATATTATGTTATTATTTGATGGCAAGTAATCACATAAATATTTGAGAGCATCCAGTTAGCATTGTGAAATATTAATCAGGATTTATATTTTCTGTCATGGCCTGATTATATGATTGGATATACCCTATGGTAACCCTTTCGGTAACACTTTACAATACGTGTGCACTAATAAGCTTAACTAATGCACAGATAATACTGAGTTAATGTGTAACTAATGATTATTTAAGCTATTCATTAACAATTACCACATTAGGAACTAATTAAGAATCTGTAAGGTTAAGGTATTAGTTAATACATTAATTGTTATTAATTAAATATGTAATTGTGGATTAATTCCATAATAACTCATTTTTTAACTAATAGTTTTAATTAATATGTTAATTACCAGAATGAGCCAAAGCCTTGTATTTTAACTTTGAGATAATATGACAGGTACACTAATACGCATGAATACATCATTAATTAATTAATTAATTGTTTGTGCAAATTACTACATATCACTAAATGACTAGTTAATAATGATGTGCCCCAACAAGTAAAGTCATAACATAATGATACCTTTGCAAATCATTAGCTAATGATTGATTAAAGCAGACAACGAAGTTGAAGTGCATAGCTTTGACTAATTGTGGTAATTAACACATTAGTTTACACTATTAGTTAATAAAATATGTTCTTAAGGAATCAATACACAATGACACATTGAATTCATAGCAATTCGTGCATTACTTAATCTATTAATCATATTGACTCTTTATTAGTTTCTGATGCAGTAATCATTAATTAATGGTTTAGTTCTTCATTAGTTACACATTGACTCATGATTATCTGTGCATTAGTTAAGCATGAATTAATGCATATTAGTGCAAACGTATTGTAAAGTGTTAACATTTTTTTCTTTGACGGCATGTGATCACATAAATATTTGAGAGCAACCAGTTCGCAAAGTAAAATATTAATCAGGATTTATATTTTCTGTCATGGCCTGATTATATGATTGTGTTTGTAACACTGTCGATACTCCACTTTCGATATTCTTACATTGCAACTAGCAATCATCATTAGAGTATTAGTAGACTCTCTCTCTGCTTAATATCAGCTAACACTTGATTTTCCCCCTACAGACGTTCTACTGACTATAAATAACTTTGCAACTTCATGTCAACTTATTCTATTCACCCTAACCCTAATCACAACCTAACCATACAGTATACTAATACTCTGATAGTTAGTTGACAAGTTGCAAAGTTGCTCATAGTTAGTATCTTAAGTGGACTATCCAAGTATGTGTAACCTAACCTAAGTGTACATAACAGTTGAACTTGTTGTCTGTTTTTACTTTCATTTTCTGAAACCATACACATTTGCATCAAATAATAAATAAAAATGAGCTTTATTCCCACTTTTTTTCTGACAGCAACTGTGAGCACAGACACGTGGAACACGTTAGTATTACCATGGTTTCATTACTCAAATTTATTGAAATGCATTATGAGCAATTTAAATAAAATAAATGTGACCTAAATCTACATGATGCGTCTTGTTTAGCACTCATATGTTCATCTTTGTGCTGTTGTCATATCTTTCTATATTCTCTCTTTCAGAAGCCATGTGATGGAGCATATCTGTCTGTCACAGAAATGAAAGCTTTAAGTTCTGCCAGGAAGACTGAATTACTACGGCCCTTATGACCTTCACATCTATCCAATCAGATCAGTACTTATGCATGTTTGAGTTTGGTAGGGCTTCCTCCTCAGGCAGGAAATGCAGATCCGCTATCCTCGCATTATGAGATATGGACTATATGGGAGAGCGGGGCACAACCTAACGCTTTTTGGTTTTGGCTCAATTAATTAAAAAATAATTAGGTTAGATTAATACTTTTTTTTACACAAGCAACATACACATCACTGCTATTTTTCTAGGACCTACCATTTTTGTACAGTTGCACTGAAAGTGACAGAAGTGCAAATGTTACAACTTACCCAATATACAGGGTTAATTGTAACAGATAGAGAGGTTAGTTGTAACACTTGTGTGTAACACACATAATTCAGTACTATTTTATTTATATAGTTTGATATTGTTTGTGCATCTGTATAGACAGATATCCATATATCCATCCCTCATCCAATCATCCTTCTATTATGGATCAATATCATATAGAGACATAGAAAAGGGCTGCATAGTTTTGCAATAAATAATAATAAATAAAATTATAAATATTGTAATTGCAATTAAATAAGATTTGTGTGTGGCAGCTGCATGTACAATTATTATTATTAATAATAATAACAGTAATAATAATACAAATGAGCTTAAAATAAAAATTTAAAGGGTTTATTGCATTAATAACAGGCCATATTTTTAATAAATAAACAAGTTATTATTCATAGTACACTAAATTTAAACATTTTAAATTCCAACATTGTTTGTGAAAGTCTAACAAAGTTAAATGTATAAATAAATACTCAAACCTCAAAAGTTGTGTGGCTCCGCTTTCATTTGATTATCATTGTACACTTGGCGGCTTAATTGTAATACTGTGTTACAACGAACCCCGCTGTGTATTACATATTTTAACCCTAGCTAACAGTCGCAGTGGCGTATTGCATTCACTTTGAAGAAAAAAATCTACTCTGTTTTTCTGAATTAACGAGTTAATTTTTCATGAGAAAATTTTTTTTGCTCTGTTTTTCTGAATTAACGAGTTAATTTTTTATGAGAAATTTTTTTTTGTTGAAAAATTAAGTCGTTAATTCAGAAAAACAGAGCAAAAACTTTTTTTCTCATGAAAAATTAACTCGTTAATTCAGGAAAACAGAGCAAAAACGTTTTTCGAATGAAAAATAAGAATTAAGTCGTTAATTCAGAAAAACAGAGCAAAAAAAATTTCTCATAAAAAATTAACTTGTTAATTCAGAAAAACAGAGTAGATTTTTTTTTCTTCAAGTGAATGCAATACGCCACCGTAAAACACTCTTTGTCCAGTATCTTCATGAAATATAATCGAAACTATCGCAAATTCGGGAGACCGTCTTCTGGCAGCAAGAGAAAAATAGCGGAAAGACAACCTGCTTGATCCTGACGAACTATGTAAACGGTCCGTGTTACATTTAACCCCGCGTTAGGTTGTGCCCCGCGCTCCCCTATACTACGCCAAAGAACTTTGTAAATAATTGCTTGCTGGGCTGTCAATAAATGAATGCTTTGTTACATCATTATATCTCCTGAGTCTTTCTGGTAGAATTAGATATCACAGGCTGTTCTTCACACTGACCTGAAGGACTTTTGTGTTGATCTGATTTAGATTTGTCCTCATACTTGCAGTTTAGAAAAGTAGGCCTATGATACGAAGTATACTGTATGTTAAACACATGTGATTATTTCACCACATGGTGTCAGTGCTCGTCTAAACTAGTGTGTGAGACCTGATGAATAACATCAGTACAGATTTTAATTAAATCATGTTATATGTAATGTAATTTACATGTTTATGCCCAAAATGCTGAATTATTAGATTAAGATTTAGCAAATTAAAAATAATTAAATGTATGGCACACAAGCTCAGTCCTTTTTATCAGTCAAATAAAATTCATTTAAAAATGTAAACTCAACATGAATTAAATAACATCAGTAAAAGATAAAAAGACTCTTAATGAGAGGACGAGCACTGGACGGATAAAGGTTAGTGGGGAAATATATTTATTCGCTATCGAATGCACAGTTGGAAAGAAAATGTATCAATAGGGACATTTCAGCTTGTTAACGCATGCGCTGAGTTATTAATAAGTCGAATGTGGAAGTAGTTGTGAAAGTCTTCTGATGTAATACCTTATACACGCTATTTGTTGGAAATAAAGCATTCAAAAAAAGTTGTGCAAGTCGGCTGGTATAGCCATGGATCCACCCACGCAGACAGGAAGTGACGGCCTGATTGACAGAAGTGACCAACCACAAGTTCACTTTGGTTAAGTGTCATTTAGGGGCAGGGTTATGTGAAATTAATCACTGCAATAAATAAATAGTGACCACAATTAAAAGCCAGCTTTACACACTCTCAGCCTGCGCTTCCCTTATTTGTGCAGTTTCCTGAGACGGACATTTTCTACCTTATTTTGCAACGGAATAATCAGTTCACCCCTTATACACGTGGTCTAAGACATGGTCTTAGTGACAATATGGGCAGAAAGCAGAAGATGAGCAGTTGAGCTTCAGTGAAAACATAAGCAGGAGCAAACGCAATGGCAGAAGGGAAAAATATTCTACATTCCAATCGGATTTTGGCTCATTTTAGGTGAATATTAAATGTTTAATATTTCTAATATATACAGTTTATGATTTTGTAATGACATATTGTATGCACAGCTGTTCAAGATGCTTTTCATGTGTTTTATGTGAAGATTGAACATATTAATGAGTGAATTATTGTTAATCATGGACATAGTAACAGTATGTGTTGTTTGTTTAGGGGTTGAATGCATCAGTTGGTCAACTCATATCGTAACTATTAAGACTGGAGGATCTGTCACCATCCCATGTCATTATGATGAGAAAAACCCACCGCAGAAGAAATACTGGTACTCGGATATTGATCTATCTAATATATACACAAACACAACAGAGGAGAATCTGTCAGTAATTGATCATCCTGATCAGAGTCTCTTTACTCTGACTATGAGAAACCTGCAGAACAAACAAACTGGACAATATTATTGTGTTGTGGAGACTAATGGACAGCAGAGTGCTATATTGGATCTTTATATCGACGTTCAGTCTGGTATGAGATTTTTATAATGGTTTTAATCACATTCTAATGAATAATACTCAGAGTTCACACACATGTATTTTATAATCAGATGACTTGTGTCTGTGTGTTCAGCTCCTGGTGTGTCTGTGAAGAGCAGCAGTGTATCTGGACATGAAGGTGATAATGTCAGTGTCCAGTGTTTCTACACTTCTGGATATCAGGATAAACTCAAACAGTGGTGTAGAATTAAAGATAAGAGCTGTTACACAGTGGGGAGGACTGCCACATCCCAGAATTCATCAGTCCAGATCAGTGATGATGGGAGAAGCTCCTTCACTGTGTTGATGACTGGACTGAGACTCAGTGATTCTGGATGGTACTTCTGCTCTGCTGGAGAGGCACTGAATCCTGTTCAACTCACTGTAACCGAGGCAGAATCAGGTAAAACTGTATTTAATTAATACTGTATTTAAATACTAAAATGTTCAAACTCAATCTATAATTATTACAAAGTTTTTGCTGTTAGAAAAAAAAAAACCTTTTGTTTTGACCACAGGCACCGGCGCTGAGAAGTACAAGTAAGAAACAAATTCTCATTATTGTGGCTATTCTTAACGTTACACAATCAATTTCCAGTCTTCCTTCTGAAAACAATATGTGAATAAAAATATTTTCTGTAAAGTGAGGGCTTAATTAATGTGACAGAGAAACATATTCAGATGCCTCTTGATAGTGTGATTTTGTCTTTTCTTTCAGATGGCGTTTCTGTCTGTCACAGAACTAGTTGAAAGAAAACCGCTTCTGCTTTACACATTCATATCAGATTAAAGATCTGTGTGTAGAACGTATTAGACGTCTACATTTGCTAAATGCCTGTCTGCAATGTATCTTTTCTCAAGACTTTTCTTCAAATGTATTTTTTTCTTTTATCTAAAGCGAATTATAAATGAGGAACATACCAAATAAAGCTATATATATAAAAAAAAACATGTTTTCCATTTAGCCATTTTTTTATAGCAATATGATATCAGTCAATAATGTAATTTTAGCCAGTGACGGTATTTGCATCTGCCATCATGTTAAATAACCAACAACACAGATAAAATAGATTTGGGTTTAAATTCAGAGGTATCAAAGCTTATAAACATATAATATATATATATATATATATATATATATATATATATATATATATATACTACCTGTCAAAAGTTTCAGGTTCGGTAACGATTTTTTATGTTTTTAAAAGAAGTCTCTTCTGCTCACCACGGCTGCAATTGTTTGATAAAAAATACACAAAACACAGTAATATTGTGAAATATTATGACAATTTAAAATGACTTTTTTATGTTAATATATATTAAAATGTAATTTATTCCTCTGAAAAAAAGCTGAATTTTCAGCATCATTACTCCAGTCTTCAGTGTCACATGATCCTTCACAAATCACTCTAATATGATGATTTTATGCTCCAAAAACATGTATGATTATTATCCATGTTGAAAACAGTTTTTACATTTTTATTTCAGGATTCTTTGATGAATAGAAAGTTCAAAAGAACAGCTTTTATCTGAAATGGAAAGCTTTTGTTACATTAAACACTACCCTTTAAAAAGTTTGGGGTCAGTAAGAATTTGTATTTTATTTTGGGGGGAAATAAATAAGAAATCCATACTTCTATTCATCAAGGATGAGTTACATTGATCAAAAGTTACAGTAAAGACATTTATAATGTTATATTATGTTATAAAATGTTATATACATTTATAAAAGATTCTAATTAAATAAATGCTGTTTTTTTTAACTTTCTATTCATCAAAGAATCCTGAAATAAAACTGTAAAGAGATGTCTAGAGATGGTGTTACATATGGAAACATAATGTTTTTGAGGATTTTCTGAAAACATTCGTTATAATAGAGGTTAATGATACAGGCCTGTAGTGATTGAACTCAGATGGATGCGTGTTTTTTGGAACAGGAATCACAATTGATGATTTCCATTTGACAGGTATTGTAGAAGTACAGAGTGAATGGAGTGAATGGATCAGCATACAAAAATAACAGAAGCTTTTTCTCCATTGATAATTTAAAAAGTGCTCCATTCTATACTTTCACATCTTGTTTTCAAGTCATATTAAATTCTGTTGATGTTTTGGTCATATATTTCTTTGTTTAAATGTGTTGACCCAACCACAAAACAGACCAAAAATAACCAGTTTCTGAGGTGACATGTACCTATAAAAATGAGAACTAGAGAAGGAAGCATGTGAATCCAGGAGCGGAACAGCTTTGACATTCACTGCATTGCACCGTAAATACTTCTCATTTTACCAGGTGACACATTTTAACTTTTGATGCAACATTCACAGAGAGGCTTTTTGACAAGCAACAAGAAAGAACGAATTCATGAAGTGAGAAAGACTGTAGAAATCTATGATGACTTTATGCACGTCTCCTAGAGAGAAGCTGTGTCTGTAGTATAAATGTAAACTTGCATGGAAATGATGAAGACCGAGACAGAAGAAACAGTGCAACTTTTCGAACATGACCGACAGTCAGTTTGATGAAGTTCATTGTATTTTCCCTTTGGCTCATAACAGGCAAGTGTTCTCTGTTTGCTTACAATTCATTTTACACATACTAGTAGTTTACATATCCTGCTGTAGCCTATGACATGAATTTGTAATTCTTATACATTTACTGCTACATGAAAGTCAAACTAAAGTTGATCTTTCTTCGCTCAGGTCCTGAATGCACAACAGGATCAGCAAGCAGAGAGTTAACGTTTCAGACTGGAGGATCTGTCGTTATTCCATGTTATTATGACAGGAAATACACAGAACACAGGAAATACTGGTGCTTTCATGCAAATTTGCCATATATTCACTGTTCTATTCTGGCATATGCTAATGAAAACCAAAGGAAGAGTGTCAGTAATGGATCATCCAGATCAGAGTTTCTTCACTGTGACGATGAGAAACCTGCAGCACTGAAGACACTGGATCTTACTGGTGTGTTGAGGAGATTGGAGGAACATTTCAAATGGATGAAAGAGAGTGGCTTCACCTCACAGTTCAATCAGGTTTGAGATGAGTTTCACATTCAGATGAAAATTTCTGATTCTGATTCCTAATTATTCTCAGATGACTTGTGTCTGTGTGTTCAGCTCCTGATGTGTCTGTGAAGAGCAGCAGTGTATCTGGACATGAAGGTGATAATGTCAGTGTCCAGTGTTTCTACACTTCTGGATATCAGGATAAACTCAAACAGTGGTGTAGAATTAAAGATAAGAGCTGTTACACAGTGGGGAGGACTGCCACATCCCAGAGTTCATCAGTCCAGATCAGTGATGATGGGAGAAGCTCCTTCACTGTGTTGATGACTGGACTGAGACTCAGTGATTCTGGATGGTACTTCTGCTCTGCTGGAGAGGCACTGAATCCTGTTCAACTCACTGTAACCGAGGCAGAATCAGGTAAAACTGTATTTAATTAATACTGTATTTAAATACTAAAATGTTCAAACTCAATCTATAATTATTACAAAGTTTTTGCTGTTAAAAAAAAAACCCTTTTGTTTTGACCACAGGCACCGGCGCTGAGAAGTACAAGTAAGAAACAAATTCTCATTATTGTGGCTATTCTTAACGTTACACAATCAATTTCCAGTCTTCCTTCTGAAAACAATATGTGAATAAAAATATTTTCTGTAAAGTGAGGGCTTAATTAATGTGACAGAGAAACATATTCAGATGCCTCTTGATAGTGTGATTTTGTCTTTTCTTTCAGATGGCGTTTCTGTCTGTCACAGAACTAGTTGAAAGAAAACCGCTTCTGCTTTACACATTCATATCAGATTAAAGATCTGTGTGTAGAACGTATTAGACGTCTACATTTGCTAAATGCCTGTCTGCAATGTATCTTTTCTCAAGACTTTTCTTCAAATGTATTTTTTTCTTTTATCTAAAGTGAATTATAAATGAGGAACATACCAAATAAAGCTATATATATAAAAAAAAACATGTTTTCCATTTAGCCATTTTTTTATAGCAATATGATATCAGTCAATAATGTAATTTTAGCCAGTGACGGTATTTGCATCTGCCATCATGTTAAATAACCAACAACACAGATAAAATAGATTTGGGTTTAAATTCAGAGGTATCAAAGCTTATAAAATAAACATATTGCATATGGATTATACACTCACCTATCAGATTTTTAGGAACACCATAGTAAAACCCCCTTTGGCCTTCAGAACTGCCTTAATTCTACGTGGCATTGATTCAACAAGGTGCTGAAAGCATTCTTTAGAAATGTTGGCCCATATTGATAGGATAGCATCTTGCAGTTGATGGAGATTTGTGGGATGCACATTCAAGGCATGAAGCTCCCCTGGTGACTGTGGGGGCCATTTTAGTACAGTGAACTCATTGTCATGTTCAAGAAACCAATTTGAAATGATTCGAGCTTTGTGACATGGTGCATTATCCTGCTGGAAGTAGTCATCAGAGGATGGGCACATGGTGGCCATAAAGGGATGGAGATGATCAGAAACAATGCTCAGGTAGGCCGTGGCCTTTAAACGATGCCCAATTGGCACTAAGGGGCCTAAAGTGTGCCAAGAAAACATCCCATTACACCATTACACCACCACCACCAGCCTGCACAGTGGTAACAAGGCATGATGGATCCATGTTCTCATTCTGTTTACGCCAAATTCTGACTCTACCATCTGAATGTCTCAACAGAAATCGAGACTCATCAGACCAGGCAACATTTTTCCAGTCTTCAACTGTCCAATTTTGGTGAGCTCTTGCAAATTGTAGCCTCTTTTTCCTATTTGTAGTGGAGATGAGTGGTACCCGGTGGGGTCTTCTGCTGTTGTAGCCCATCCGCCTCAAGGTTGTGTGTGTTGTGGCTTCACAAATGCTTTGCTGCATACTTCGGTTGTAACGAGTGGTTATTTCAGTCAAAGTTGCTCTTCTATCAGCTTGAATCAGTCGGCCCATTCTCCTCTGACCTCTGACATCAACAAGGCATTTTCGCCCACAGGACTGCCACATACTGGATGTTTTTCCCTTTTCACACCATTCTTTGTAAACCCTAGAAATGGTTGTGCGTGAAAATCCCAGTAACTGAGCAGATTGTGAAATACTCAGACTGGCCCGTCTGGCACCAACAACCATGCCACGCTCAAAATCGCTTAAATCACCTTTCTTTCCCATTCTGACATTCAGTTTGGAGTTCAGGAGATTGCTCGTGACCAGGACCACACCCCTAAATGCATTGAAGCAACTGTCATGTGATTGGTTGACAGTGTTGTAGTCGAGACCAGCTCACTCGAGTCAGAGTCAAGACCGAGACCAAAGAGAGTTCGAGTCCGATGTCGAGACCAGAGTGGCTGGATAACCTAAGGTTGGGTCTGAAACCAGACTTAAAGATATCTTTAAGAATATAAAATACATCGTGGTAACAATAAAATTGGCACCATAGTCAAACAGTTAACCAAATGTGCCATGGAATCATGTACACTGTAATGGTAAAAAGGCCACATAGTGGTGTAAAGGTAATTTTATTTTAATTATGACTTACAATTATTACAATCATTAAGTGCTCTTTCACATAACATTACTGCACACGAATTCTGTGTGGCTCTTATATGCAAACTAAATTATGGATGATAAGGCAGACATTTTCAATACATAGTTGAGCTAGAGGTTCCAAATCACATCTGACCTGGGTCCTGCTGCATTTGCGCGCCACAAATGTTATAGTCTCAAGTCATGCGCAGTTGCGCACAAGAAAGTCAGCAGTCATTGGACGTTTCAATCAAACAATTTAAAGAAATATTACCATACAGCCATAATAATCATGACATATTTTGAATGGTACTTGAGTGGACTCTGGAATAAGTCCAGAGTCCTAATATGTTTGAGTACGAGTCAATTCAGAGTCAAAATGCACACGAGTTCATGACAAGACTGAACCATTAAAATATGGACTTAAGACCGAAGTCTAAAGAACAAGTCCGAGTTCTTGAGTACACAACACTGTTGGTTGATTAGATAATTGCATTAATGAGAAATTGAACAGGTGTTCCTAATAATCCTTTTGGTGAGTATATATATATATATATATATATGAGGGTTCAGATGCAAAAGCCTCTAAATGCCATTTGAAATTTTCTTCTAAAATGACAATTTTTCAGAAGGGCTGATCTGAGTATTTCAGAAACTGCTAATCTACTGGGATTTTCACGCACAAC
Organism: Hybognathus amarus; assembly: GCA_030378365.1. NCBI lineage: Eukaryota > Metazoa > Chordata > Actinopteri > Cypriniformes > Leuciscidae > Hybognathus > Hybognathus amarus. The sequence continues at coordinate 107,301 of JAQIUQ010000610.1, forward strand.
CATCTCTAGGGTTTACAGAGAATGGTCCGAAAAGAAAAAACATCCAGTGAGCGGCAGTTCTGTGGGCGGAAATGCCTTGTTGATGCCAGAGGTCAGAGGAGAATGGCCAGACTGGTTCGAGCTGATAGAAGGGCAACAGTGACTCAAATAACCACCCGTTACAACCAAGGTGGGCAGAAGAGCATCTCTGAACGCACAGTACGTCTGAACTTTGAGGCAGATGGGCTACAGCAGCAGAAGACCACACCGGGTGCCACTCCTTTCAGCTAAGAACAGGAAACTGAGGCTACAATTTGCACAAGCTCATCGAAATTGGACAATAGAAGATTGGAAAAACGTTGCCTGGTCTGATGAGTCTCGATTTCTGCTGCGACATTCGGATGGTAGGTTCAGAATTTGGCGTCTACAACATGAAAGCATGGATCCATCCTGGCTTGTATCAACGGTTCAGGCTGGTGGTGGTGGTGTCATGGTGTGGGGAATATTTTCTTGGCACTCTTTGGGCCCCTTGGTACCAATTGAGCATCGTTGCAACACCACAGCCTACCTGAGTATTGTTGCTGACCATGTCCATCCCTTTATGACCACAATGTACCCAACTTCTGATGGCTACTTTCAGCAGGATAATGCGCCATGTCATAAAGCTGGAATCATCTCAGACTGGTTTCTTGAACATGACAATGAGTTCGCTGTACTCAAATGGCCTCCACAGTCACCAGATCTCAATCCAATAGAGCATCTTTGGGATGTGGTGGAACGGGAAGATTCGCATCATGGATGTGCAGCCGACAAATCTGCGGCAACTGTGTGATGCCATCATGTCAATATGGACCAAACTCCCTGAGGAATGCTTCCAGCACCTTGTTGAATCTATGCCACGAGAAATCGAGGCAGTTCCTGAAGGCAAAAGGGGTCCAACCCGTTACTAGCATGGGTACCTAATAAAGTGGCCGGTGAGTGATATATATATATATATATATATATATTATCATCTCAAAGAGATGCAAATAAAAACTTCAGGTTCTAGAGCATTTGATTGGACAGACAATCTGAGGAGAAGCTGAAGTGCAGAATGATGTCATTAGAATTGTTCCCACTAAAAATTGCAGCCCGTTCTCATCCAAAGGTGTCATATACTGACGCTTTTGACAATGGGTATAAATTTACCACACATAGCACCCTTTAGCATCAATATGAGACGCAGATATCCTAGTGGTCTAACCCTAACCCTCGAACAGAGAATAAAAAGGAACGGGCTAAGTACACACCCCTGAGGGGTGCCAGTATTAAGGACAATGGTTGCTGATAATGCACTGTCCACCTTAACCACTTGGGGTCTGTTAGAAAGAAATTTATGGATCAAATATATATTAGAGATGATGGGACTTGCATTCTCTGTAGTTTCTTTATCACCTGGTGATGCAGAATCGAATTAAAAGCAGAACTAAAGTCAATAAAGAGAAGTCTGGCATAATTCCCAGAAATGTCCAGATGTTGAAGTAGACAATGTATTAACCCTTATGTGCTGTTGTGGCTTTTTCAGCCACTATGGGGTATTTTTTTGTCTTAATTTGGCCATAAGTTTTTCCTTGTTTCAGCAAATGGAATGATTTTTGGTGGCAAATCTTATTTTGACACATATTTTGGGAAAATACTTTGAAAATTTTCAAAAACTCAACAGTACACTCTGGGCAAATTCACTACCCTTTCGTTATGTTCGTGGCTGAAAAAAGCCACTACTTTAAACTGCTGTAAAAATGTATCAGATAAATATATTTTTCAATTTTTTTTGCATAAATCTATTAACCGACCTCTGTCCTCATTAAAACTACTAATTGTTTAAAAAAATTCAGGATTTTAACTCTTTAATTCCCAAATTCATAAATTATGTCACTGATTTGGGGAAAAAATACACAAAATGACTTATTTTCAATATAAAATATGACTGTGGACTGAATTTTTTTAACCTTTTATCACAGTCAAAGATTAGAAACAACATTGGTTTTGATGCATTGTTAGTTTTTGTGCAGCATCAGATTTTAACTTTTTCTCCCTCATTTACTGTTCGTGCTGTTTTTGCCCCATTGACTTCCATTATAACCACATTTTTTGATTGCAAAGCCATGACACCATAAAATCATGCATTTTTGATTGTTGATGGTTTTCCCTGTTGGGAAGAGGTAAAATTAGTAATTTTTACTGTTAATAACCAAGTGGAACCATTAACCCTTTAGACAGGCACATATACACACTGTAATATGCTATTATACTCCATATAACTCCATGTAAAAGCCAGAAACTAAGCTTTTTTTTTTTTTGCACAGGCCTGTCTAAAGTGTTAATGGTTCCACCTGGTTATCATACAGGAAAAATTACAAATTTTACCTCTTCCCAACAGGGAAAACCATCAACAATCAAAAATGCATGATTTTATGGTGTCATGGCTTTGCAATCAAAAAAATTTGGTTATAATGGAAGCCAATGGGGCAAAAACAATCACAAACAGTAAATGAGGGAGAAAAAGTTTAAATCTGATGCTGCACAAAAACTAACAATGCATCAAAATAGTCGACAAATATCTTTGTTGTCGACTCGAGTAGTCGTTTGATCTCATGTGACCTAATGCAAGGGCGTGCAATATCGCGATTTGACCGCTACGGCGCTTTGGCGCTAGAGTGTAATGCAGCCCTTATAAATGAAAGTGCGGTAAAAGAAAAAAACAGCGCGAATTATGACTAAGTGCAAACGAATCCGAATTAGCAAGGTTTGGCAAAGTTTTACAAAACTTAAAACCAACAATTCTGTCATGTGCAATACATGCAATGCAGAACTTGCTTTTCACGGGAGCACAACATGCATGTTGGAGCACTTAAAGAGGAAACATCCGGGCAAAAGAGGAGCCGCTGAGAATCGAGTGTTCTCGAGCTGGAGCTAACGTTAACTAAACTAGTGGTAACGTATCTCTTTATTAGATCATGCAATACTACTAATAGTAAATAATATCATCAATAATAATATAATTACAGTAATGTGATGATTTATTTTGCATAGAATAAAGCTTGATTGAGCTTAGGAGTCAGGGCTGTTTTTATTATTGTAACACTAGGTATTAGTCTTATTACTTGCTTGTATTTTGTTCCATAATCATGAAGACTTATAAAAGGAGATGTTAGGAAGAATGTCATGGCAGTTACTTTTTCTTTTTCATTCTGTAAATTAAAAGGTGAATGAGAAATCTGTCAACTCAATTCTCATGTAAAAAAAACTATTGTAATTTTATATCTTTAATGGTTTGCAGATTAATATTTTACCCTTTTTGTGTCCTGAGGTAATGACCCTTTTTCTGTTTCAGTTCTATGAAAAGCAGTGGGCTTATTAAACTATTAGAGAGCATTTGTGTGCAATTTGAGTTAAACTGAGAATGACCTGTTTAGTTGGCTCTAAGTTCATTAAAACCACTATTTCAAAAGCTGAACTGATTTATTTTTTTATATTATAGAAAGAATATGTATAACTCAATGTTTTAACTAATTGAAAAAGCTGAATAATTGTTCCAAACTTAATGATTAGCTGGCAAAATAATCGACGACTAGTCGATTAATCGTTCTAATAATCGTTAGATTAATCGATTATCAAAATAATCGTTTGTTGCAGCCCTACATCAAAACCAATGTTGTTTCTAATCTTTGACATGTCCAAGACTGTGATAAAAGGTAAAAAAAGGGTAGTGAATTTAAATAATGCACAAGGGTTATGAGACAGGCCACTACATCATCTGTGCCTCTCTTCTGCTTATAGACAATCTAGAGATGGTGTAACATATGGAATGAATTAATCAGCATACAAAAAATAACAGAAGCCTTTTCTCCATTGATAACTAAAAAGTGCTCAATTTCTATACTTGTACATCTTTTTTTTAAGTCATATTAAATTCTGCTGATTTTTTTTTTTTGGTCATATATTTATTTGCTTAAATGTGTTGACCCAACCACAAAACAGACCAAAAATAACTGAGGTTTCTGAGGTGACATGTACCTATAAAAATGAGAACTAGAGAAGGAAGCATGTGAATCCAGGAGCGGAACAGCTTTGACATTCACTGCATTGCACGTAAATACTTCTCATTTTACCAGGTGACACATTTTTTACTTTTGATGCAACATTCACAGAGAGGCTTTTTGACAAGCAACAAGAAAGAACGAATTCATGAAGTGAGAAAGACTGTAGAAATCTATGATGACTTTATGCACGTCTCCTTAGAGAGAAGCTGTGTCTGTAGTATAAATGTAAACTTGCATGGAAATGATGAAGACCGAGACAGAAGAAACAGTGCAACCTTTCGACAGACCGACAGTCAGTTTGATGAAGTTCATTGTATTTTCCCTTTGGCTCATAACAGGCAAGTGTTCTCTGTTTGCTTACAATTCATTTTACACATACTAGTAGTTTACATATCCTGCTGTAGCCTATGACATGCATTTTGTAATTCTTTTATACATTTACTGCTACATAAAAGTCAAACTAAAGTTGATCTTTTCTTCGTTCAGGTCCTGAATGCACAACAGGATCAGCAAGCAGAGAGTTAATGGTTCAGACTGGAGGATCTGTCGTTATTCCATGTTATTATGACAGGAAATACACAGAACACAGGAAATACTGGTGCTTTCATGCAAATTTGCCATATATTCACTGTTCTATTCTGGCATATGCTAATGAAACCAAAGGAAGAGTGTCAGTAATGGATCATCCAGATCAGAGTTTCTTTACTGTGACGATGAGAAACCTGCAGCATGAAGACACTGGATCTTACTGGTGTGTTGAGGAGATTGGAGGAAAACTTCAAATGGATGAAAAAGAGCGGCTTCACCTCACAGTTCAGTCAGGTTTGAGATGAGTTTCACATTCAGATGAATATTTCTGATCCTGATTCCTAATTAATCTCAGATGACTTGTGTTTGTGTGTTCAGCTCCTGATGTGTCTGTGATGAACAGCAGTGTATCTGGACATGAAGGTGATAATGTCAGTGTCCAGTGTTTCTACACTTCTGGATATCAGGATAAACACAAACAGTGGTGCAGATATAAAGATAAGAGGTGTTACACAGTGGAGAGGACTGACACATCCCAGAATTCATCAGTCCAGATCAGTGATGATGGGAGAAGCTCCTTCACTGTGTTGATGACTGGACTGAGACTCAGTGATTCTGGATGGTACTTCTGCTCTGCTGGAGATCTGCAGGTTCCTGTTCAACTCACGTTCACTGGTAAAATCCATTCTACTTAGACCTACTCAGGAGTTGAAAAAAAAACAAAAAGTTGTTTTCATCTTTTTCTGTGTTCAGTATATTCCTGTTGTCACTGTTACTGTTAAGTAAAGTGATATAGATTAAATCAAACAGAAGTTACAATAGCCTTTCCTTCCCTGTTACTCATAATTATATCCAAGTGAAACAGCTTCACAAACAAGAATAAATGTTGGGCGGGACTTGATTTTTTTAATGGGATATTGATCGTATGGTTGTGGATTGCTATTGGTGGATCTGATGTGAGTGACAGGGGTGTGAAGAGAAGAGATGCTGCAAGAGAGGGGAAAAGTTATTTTTTAGTAAAGATTATGAGGCACATTAATTAAGAAATAATAATGTGCACATGAGGACTCATTTAAAAAGAATACTGCAATATTCCATATAAATTAAGAATTTGGTTGTGATTTTAAAATCTTATTGGTGGTGACAAAATTATAATATTTATTTTTTTATTTTTCCGCAATTTTATTCAACAGCAGTTGTGACCACAGACGAATTTGACAAAAATGGGTTAGTACCTAATTAACATATGAATCAATCTCAAATATTGCTTAAATATAAGATTGATATTATATCCTTGACCTAATACAATGCTTATTTTACTAGTATATAGTTAAATTTTCTTTATAATATATAGTCTGTAGTCTTTTCCTTTTAGTTTTCTAGTCAGATCTGTTTGAGTTAATTATTAAAGTTTATATTATTCTCTCTCTTCTTCAGCAACAGCAATCGAACATCACGCAGTGAAGAGCAGCAGAATAAGTATTAATACTCAAATAGATTAAAACATGCAAACAGAATATAACGTTTAAGTAAGCAGAATGTATGCAATTGTGATTTTAAGTTTTTAAGGTTAATTGTATGTGACGTATCATTTTTTTTATGACTGTAACTGGTGTGTACAGTGAAACAGCAACTGCTTCAGTGAGGCCATCTTCCTCTTTTTCATGCACTGTAACCTATTTCTATTTTAGCTTTGCAACATGGCGCTTGTGAAATGGTATAAAACTAAAACTAAATGGTTGTTAAAGGGATAGTTCACCAAGAAATTAAAATTCTGTCTTCACTTACTCAACCTCAGGTTGTCCAAACCTCTATGATTTTTTTTCTTCTGAACACAAAAGAAGATATTTTTAAGAATGTGTGTTACCATACAGTTGATGAACCCCTTTGACTTCAATAGTATTTTTTCTTCCACACTATGAAAGTCAATGGGGTCCATCAACTGTTTGGTTTCCCATATTCTACAAATGATCTTCCTTTATGTTCAGCAAAAGAAAGAAACTCATGCAGGTTTGGAAGAAACTGAGGTTGAGTAAATTTGGGTTTGGGTCATTTTTGGGTGAACTATCCCTTTAACCCTTGTGCATCCTTATGGACATTTTTGTCCTTTTCAGTTTTGTTTTTTTGATCACTTTGCCTGTGTTAAAGCTAACAGCAAAAAACTTGCCACAGGTGTGTATTTTTATTGGAATTTTACTATTTCACCATCATTTACTTAAAAATATTTTTTGTATTATGTACAAAAAATACTCCATCTCAGCACCTTTTGAACAAAAATGTCCCCATTGAAACCCATTAAAACTGCCATTTTTAATCCCCAGTTCAGTTAACTATAAAATTATGCAATCTTTGTTAAGAGGCTTTCATTCTGATGGCAAGGCTTCAAAATTTTATTTTTTACTATTTTTTATCAGATGGTGCCATTTTTCTTAAGTTTGGCCTATAAAACAAATATCGCTTTATTCCTGTTTTCTGCTTCGGCATACTAAAGAGCCAACTGGATAAATTATGCAACAATATTTGTGTGGGTGTGTTGGTATAGATGTCAGAGTAAGGTTAGTATGTGTGTTATAAAAAAATATGTGTGTGTGCACGCGCATGTGTGTGTTTGTAATACTGAGAGAGAAAAACTGCAAATTCAAATCCAATCACTGTGAGCACCAGTGGGGTTTTGCTGGCACCCAATGGGAAAATATGTTACTACGCCCAAACAAACTGTTACCGAAAGCTCATTTCTTGAGATATCATCCTCAAATTTGGAACACAAACTATTTACATTTATGGCTTTGATTTTATTGCAGTTTTGAGTTCAACCTGATTTATAAAATATATATTTTATATAAAATATTTTTTATAAATAATTTTCATAAACTTATACCTATATAGCTTTTTTTGGATTTACTTATTATTATTTTTTTACTTCAGCAATAATCTTCAAAGGGTCTTCTTTAAAATGATACCAAACTTAAGTCTGTGCTCCAAAGTGTCACATTTTTATGACAGTTTTTTGACATGGACAATTTTGTCCTCTTTTTACCTATGTGTAACTTTTTTAAATTGATGCACAAGGGTTAAGAGACTTTGAACAGCATCAAACAGCACAAAACAAACATTTGAAATAAATTTAAACCAATAATAATTGCATTTTGAACTAAACATCAAATGTGATGTCAACTGAACAAATGCCACAATCACAAAATAAATGTCGAACTAATGGAGTAATATGTTTGCGAGTGACTCAACTACAACTAAAATATTAGTTAAATAATACATTTTCAGGGTTAGTTTACTTTCAGCAAAAATAATATTGTCATGACAATGATAGCAATAACCGTGGTAATTTTATACGAACCATTTGTTTTGTTTATTCTGACAGGCATTATGGGTATCTGAAGGTGTGGATTCCGACGGTTGTGTTGTTTCTGCTGTTGGTGACCGTCGTAGGCCTATCAGCTGTAAAACTGAGAAAGAAGAACAGTCAGTATTGATTTACATATCTTATTATATGCAAATTCAAACAGCCATTCAGTGTTTGATCAGTTTTGCACACTATTGTTCAAAAGTTTGCTGTATTTTTTTTTTCTCCTGCAAAAATGAATTGCAAATTTAAATTAATCAGAAGTCAGGTTCAGACCTTTATAATGACACAAAATATTCATTTCTAAAATGCTACTCTTTTGAACTTTCTTAATATTTTTGTATTAGAGTTTTCACAAAACATGAAGCAACACAACTGTTTTCATCACTGATAATAATCAGAAATGTGTCTTGAGCAGCAGATCAGCATATTATAATGATTTATGAAGGGTCGTAGTATTACAGTTTTTACTGTATTTTGCATGAAATAAATGCAGCATTACTGTAAAAAATTTGGAGTAGGATTTACTTGAAAAATGCTTGCTAAACTCTCACTATCTCAGAAAATGATAGTAAATTTACAAAGATTTGCCAAGTAAAAACCTAAACATATTCATCAGTAGCTTTAATTAGAGTTAAATTTACTTGGAATATGGAATTAATTAAACTTTACAAAAAATAAGTAATTTTAACTCGGCTAGAAAAAGGTTGATTAATATCGAATTCCTTTGCCTTTGTATTACATTTCACAAAAACAATAATCTTGAATTTTATTAGTCATTTCTATGTGCTTTACTTAGATCATCAAAGTAATTTATATTACATCATGTCAGATGTTAAACATCATGTGAATGCAAACACCTCAATACTTGGTAGACAATACACAATGGCGGTAACATTTGATGGGTCGTTTTTGTGTTTGAATGTGTAATTTTGAGCAAATACTGACAACAAAAATCAATGATAAAACAGTGTAAATACAGCTGGAAACCAGTGAAAAATGAGCCTCATTAATTATTCAATGTCCAGTGCATGATACGAACCCCAGTATCGGAAAAGTTGAGTAATTTTTACTTAATTTTATTGAGTTGATTTTTACACTTTCATTTCTACTCGCTTGAATTAAGTACTGATATGGAATTTACTTAGTTTTTTAAATTCTTGCCTGAACTGAACTTTTTCAAGTAAATTACATTGGTTTATTTCAATAGTATTACTTCACCAAAAATCATTTTTTACAGTGTTGAATGCTAGACAGAATTCAGACGTCTTTAAAAAAGTCTTACTGAACCCATTTGAGTGCTTATAAACTTGATGCTGATGTCTAAGAAATGTGCAATGGAAAGACTGATTACATCATTTGTTTTCTCAGTAACAGATATAAATAACACCCATATTACAGAGGTTAACCGAGATGGAGACAGTGACACAGTAGGTTTGAGCTGACAACCAATTTGAGTTCAGACTCATAACTGAGAGTCTCATTATAATTTGATTTGTTTATAATTATTCACAGGGAAACGATGTCTGTTTGTCAGCGGTTGCAGAGAATGACGTGACTTACAGCTCTGTGACAATACGACCTAAAACTAAAGCAGTGAGTGAATTCACAAAAACGTGCACAGAGATTTGTCCTGTAATGTAATTATCAGTGTTGTTCTTAACCATCTTTCATATCTCCAGTTTAGCCCAGTATCAGCGGAGGACGAGGTGACCTACAGCTCTGTGCACAAACAGTGAGAAGTGACAGGTTTGTTGATCTTAATGATCACATGTTTTACACAGACACTGAACACATGAATTCATCTCATTGTTTAATCTCTTAATCACAGGTGCATGTTCCTGAGAAAATATGAACACAACAACTTGCATCATTACAATGCAAAGGGATACAATTATATGAATTTAATTATTTCATGCTTTATAATGTACAGTCCCTTGTGGTGGCACAATGTAAATACATGTTATTGCAACTATGAAAATTCAGTTAAAGCATTTCACCGTATAAGCGTTATTTAGGAATAGGTGTGTAAATTGTTGATTGTAAAAAGCATAAAGCATTCATAATATATTTGCAAAGTTGTTATGTGCTTGCTTTAAGTGTGACAATCAAAACTTTGGCATATTATATTTAGGCTATTGTTCCTTAATGTGTTTTGCAATTTTAATTAGGAGTAGTCTAATAAGGGTGATATCTTATAGAAATGTTCTGTAAGATATACAAAACAATAATGACTAAAGCATAGGTCTATATCATGAGGGTGGGTTATTTGGGCGGCCTCGTGTCAAGATGTGCAAATAGAAATACCCACACTTGTGGTCTTGGCCACTTGATATGTGACAGGAAGTGTGCAAGACCGTCCTTGGTCTGAAAACTGCCTTGTGCCGTATGCTTAACCCACACTAATTCCACACTATCTATGAACTTTCTGTCATTAATTACTCACCCTCAAGTCGTTCCAAGGCCCTTCGTTCATCTTCGGAACACAAATTAAGATTTTTTTTTTTTTTAATGAAATCTGAAAGCTTTCTGATCAACCCATAGACAGAAACGTTATAACCACTTACAAGCCCCATAAAGCGCCGGCTTGCAATATTTACATACCCTGATACAGGATGTACACTCTCAGAAAAAAGGTACAAAAGCGGTCACTGGTGCTGTACCTCTTCAAAAGGTACACTTTTGTACCCAAAGGCTGCATATTGGTACCTTACATATTAGCACCTAAAATGTACATATTAGCACCTAAAATGTACATATGCACCTACAATGTATTAACACTTAAAATGTACATAATTTAGGACCTAAAATGGACATATTAGCTCCTGAAATGGGCATATTAGCACATAAAATGTACACATTAACACTTAAAATGTACATATTAGCACCTAAAATGTACATATTAACACTTAAAATGTACATAGTTTAGGACCTAAAATGAACATATTAGCTCCTGAAATTGACATATTAGCACCTAAAATGTACATATCAACACTTAAAATGTACATATTAACAACTAAAATAAACATATTAGCACCTAAAATGTACATAATTATTAGCACCTAAAATGTACATATTAACACTTAAAATGTACATAATTTAGGACCTAAAATGACATATTAGCTCCTGAAATTGACATATTAGCACCTAAAATGTACATATTAACACTTAAAATGTACATATTAACAACTAAAATATACATATTAGCACCTAAAATGTACATAATTATTAGCACCTAAAATGTACATATTAACACTTAAAATGTACATAATTTCAGGACCTAAAATTGACATATTAGCTCCTGAAATTGACATTAGCACCTAAAATGTACATATTAACACTTAAAATGTACATATTAACAACTAAAATAAACATATTAGCACCTAAAATGTACATATTAACACTTATAATTTACATAATTTAGGATCTAAAATGGACATAATATATTAGCTCCTGAAATGGACATATTAGCACCTAAAATGTACATATTAACACTTAAAATGTACATACTAACAACTAAAATGTACTTATAGCACCTAAAATGTACATATTAGCTAATGAAATGAACATATAATCACCTAAAATGAACATATTACCACCTAAAATGGACAAAAGTTTACCTCTTGAAAAGGTAAAGCTGTCACACAGCCCCAGTGACAGCTTTTGTACCTTTTTTCTGAGAGTGTAGCAAAAATCAGGCCACCATAATGACCGGCATACCTCCATAGGGTCTCAATACAGTAAAAAAAAAACAGATTCTGCAATAGAGGGCTGTGGAGATTTCATAATAAAATCTGTAGATACATTTTTTTTTCATTTAAGCTTGTAGGCTATTTTTTGCTTACATGTCTACAACAGACCCAAAATAACAAATTGCAGTAATCCCAGCCTATATTGCAAAACTACAAAAGGGAACATGACAATACCACAAAACACGAGAAAGAACTGTTTTGACATTGACTACATCACGCATAACTCTCATTCAAAATGTAAATCAATAACTATTTTAGACTTTTAGATCAAATGGCATGTTTGTCACTTACTATGCAACATTTAATACCACATCACCATTGTAAATTAAGCGGTTACTGATAAAAGCATCTGACTGATGAGGGGTGTGTGAGAGAGAACTTCCTAGAGAGAGCAGTGGGTGTTGCTGAGTCTCCTGGACTAGTCAAGCCCAAGATCTTAAAAATAGATTATGTTGCAATCTACCTGGAAATATAACTCAATATATATACTGTTTCTCTCCCCTGTGAACGCTTGGTTTCCTTCACTTCTATGCATATAAAACATTGTGAAAATGGACCAGTTCACATGGATATGCGGAAGCAACAAAATATTCTGTATTATGATTTTTTTAAGGCCAGACAAGTAATAGGTTGGAGTCGATTTGTAAAGAAAGACTACATACCTGTACAGATACACTCACATAAAGGATTATTATGAACACCATACTAATACTGTGTTTGACCTTCTTTTGCCTTCAGAACTGCCTTAATTCTATGTGGCATTGATTCAACAAGGTGCTGAAAGCATTCTTTAGAAATGTTGGCCCATATTGATAGGATAGCATCTTGCAGTTGATGGAGATTTGTGGGATGCACATCCAGGGCACGAAGCTCCCGTTCCACCACATCCCAAAGATGCTCTATTGGGTTGAGATCTGGTGACTGTGGCCATTTTAGTACAGTGAGCTCATTGTCATGTTCAAGAAACTAATTTGAAATGATTTGAGCTTTGTGACATGGTGGGGCCTAAAGTGGGCCGAGAAACATCCCCCACACCATTACACCACCACCACCACCACCAGCCTGCACAGTGGTAACAAGGCATGATGGATCCATGTTCTCATTCTGTTTACGCCAAATTCTGACTCTACCATCTGAATGTCTCAACAGAAATCGAGACTCATCAGACCAGGCAACATTTTTCCAGTCTTCAACTGGCCAATTTTGGTGATCTCTTGCAAATTGTCGCCTCTTTTTCCTATTTGTAGTGGAGATGAGTGGTACCCGGTGGGGTCTTCTGCTGTTGTAGCCCATCCGCCTCAAGGTTGTGTGTGTTGTGGCTTCACAAATGCTTTGCTGCATACCTCGGTTGTAACGAGTGGTTATTTCAGTCAAAGTTGCTCTTCTATCAGCTTGAATCAGTCGGCCCGTTCTCCTCTGACCTCTGACATCAACAAGGCATTTTCGCCCACAGGACTGACGCATACTGGACGTTTTTCCCTTTTCACATCATTCTTTGTAAACCCTAGAAATGGTTGTGTTGGTAAAAATCCCAGTAACTGAGCAGATTGTGAAATACTCAGACTGGCCCGAATCAATCAAAATTAATTTTAGCTGGACAATAACTTTATTCTAGAGCTGCTGAACAATCTCTGTTACTTTAATTTCTATTATCACTGTAAAGCTGCTGTGAAAAAAATCTATATTTTAAAAGCGCTATATAAAAGAAGGTGCCTTGACTTAATACATAATATAATATATATGCACTCTCACACGCACATATTGTAAACAGCATGAAAACATTAAAAGTACATATTTTATGGTATAGTCTCTGTGGTGGCCAGCCTTACGTAATGCAAATAGGCCTGTAATAGACTGATAAAACCTTTGTGTGGGATGCCATAATTCAACGCATTCTCTGCATAATTCACAGAAAACAAGAAGTTGGTGTCAGATTGTAGTGCAGATGACTCACGACCAAACCCTCATGCAGTTGTTTCTATTTTTTCTTTCTTTGGTTAACAACAGGCAAGCATGGTGGGAGTTAACCATTGACTGCGGAGATACATTGCTGTAGCTTTAGCTGTAATAGCGTGACTTTCAAACAAACTGTTATTGCATAGAGAACTGCTGACAGCATGAGAGGAATATTGGATATATGCTAAATTTGTATCTCAAAATCAGTTACTACTCGTTTCAGAATGTTTAGAGAATATTACTGTTTATTATTGAACAATATTATTGTTTGCAAAATGGTTAAATTGAATGTTCCCTTAATTTAAAGTTGAGAGAACATTCAGGAATAACATTTTCATTACATAATGGGAACATTAGCAGAATGATTTTAGAACATATTTTTGTTAGCTGGGAGTGTCATCATAGATTATTTGTGATTGAAATGTTGATATTGAAACAAATACTGTATGTGTGACCAGAAAAAAACTTGGCTTGAAATCTATCCTTCTAGAGTCTAGAGAAATCTAGAGTCTATCCTTATTGAATTTAGTCAGATGGCACAAGACGTTTGAGTGTTAAATGAAGAGAGACAAGGGAAGTGCAGCAGTCACGCAGTCTGACAACTCAAGATACAGGAATAGAGACTTTCACAATGCCCACATACGCAAAGGAAAAAATGATCTACATTTCAATCGGGTTTTGCCTCATTTTAGGTAAGTTTTAAATGTTGTGCTTTCTTTGTTTCTAATGGATCTATGTTTATCATTTTGCAATTTTATGTGAAGATTGAACAAAATTAATGAGTTAATTATTGTTAATCCTGGATATTATAATGGTTTGTGTTTGTTTAGGGGTTGAATGCTTTAGTGGGTCAAATCATATCGTAACTATTAAGACTGGAGGATCTGTCACCATCCCATGTCATTATGATGAGAAAACCCTCCGCAGAAGAAATACTGGTACTCGGATATTGATCTATCTAAAATATACACAAACACAACAGAGGAGAATCTGTCAGTAATTGATCATCCTGATCAGAGTCTCTTTACTCTGACTATGAGAAACCTGCAGAACAAACAAACTGGACGATATTATTGTGTTGTGGAGACTGATGGACAGCAGAGTGCTAGATTCTGATCTTTATATTGGACGTTCAGTCTGGTATGAGATTTTTATAATGGTTTTAATCACATTCTAATGAATAATTCTCTAACTTCACACACATGTATTTTATGATCTTTTATAATCAGATGACTTGTGTCTGTGTGTTCAGCTCCTGATGTGTCTGTGAAGAGCAGCAGTGTATCTGGACATGAAGGTGATAATGTCAGTTTCCAGTGTTTCTACACTTCTGAATATCAGAAGAAACGCAAACAGTGGTGTAGAATTAAAGATCAGGGCTGTTACACCGTGGGGAGGACTGACACATCCCAGAATTCATCAGTCCAGATCAGTGATGATGGGAGAAGCTCCTTCACTGTGTTGATGACTGGACTGAGACTCAGTGATTCTGGATGGTTCTTCTGCTCTGCTGGAGAGGCACTGAATCCTGTTCAACTCACTGTAACCGAGGCAGAACCTGGTAGGCTGCAATTCTTTCCAATAATTCAATATTTTGCTTAAAAAAATTAAATATTAAAAATAAAACACAACTAAAATTTCTTTGCTTTCTACTTTTGACAGAAATCGGAGCCACAGACAATCCGAGAGACTTGTCTAGTGCTCAAATGGTTCTCATTCAAATGAATAATCTTCCTAGGGGTTATTCTATATTTCGATGTTTTATCATCAATGCTCTATTTCCCCAGTTTATTTCAGCCCATAATCATTCCCAAGTGACACCTTGGTAAGCATTTTGACCATGCTTCAATATTGTATCTGACGCTTTAGGCGCCCTTTAGAGTCAGTCAGATGACGCCCTGAGGACGCGTGTAACCCTACCCCCACCCCAGACCTAAATCTACCCGCGCTCATCTAACTGACGCTTTTCCTTTAGCGTCAGTTAGATGACGCCGTGCAATCGCACTACGCGCGTTAGCAAAGCGCAAGCAGCGCAGGGAGCAGTGCGTACGGTGAGCGGAAGCAGGACACGCGCGTTTTGCTTTCATACCGACAGCGTTGACGCGTGCGGCGTGTTTACAGACAAAGTACTCTATAATGGGTGAGTTGGCTTTGCTTTATTTCATTTTCAAATACATTTAACAGAAAAGACTTGTCAGGAAGCTTATTTTATTAATTAATAGGCTATATTATATAACTTTTGGTTCATCTTTTTGCTTTTGTTGACATAGGGGAGCGCGGGCATAACCTAACGCGGGGTTAAATGTAACACGGACCGTTTACATAGTTCGTCAGGATCAAGCAGGTTGTCTTTCCGCTATTTTTCTCTTGCTGCCAGAAGACGCGTCTCCCGCGAATTCTGAGGAAAGTTTTGATTATATTTCGTGAAGATACTGGACAAAGAGTGTTTTGACACCATGAAAGTAATTTTTTTTCATCATTGGGTTTCTGAGTTGGGTGTATACGTTTCCAAATCTAACTTTATATTGCCTTAATCACTGTCTTGTTATCTCAAACATAGCACCGTTTTGAAACATGTCAGCAATTCCTAGCAACTGTTAGCTAGGCTTAAAATATGTAATACACAGCGGGGTTGGTTGTAACACAGTGTTACAACTAAGCCGCCAAGTGTACAATGATAATCAAATGAAAACGGAGCCACACAACTTTTCAGGTTTGAGTTTTTATTTATACATTTAACTTTGTTAGACTTTCACAAACAATGTTGGAATTTAAAATGTTTAAAATTTAGTGCACTATGAATGATAACTTATTTATTTATTAAAAATATGGCCTGTTATTAATGCAATAAACCCTTTAAATTTTTATTTTAAGCTCATTTGTATTATTATTACTGTTATCATTATTAATAATAATAATTTTACATGCAGCTGCCACGCACAAATCTAATTTAATTGCAATTACAATATTTATAATTATTTATTTAGCAAAACTATGCAGCCCTTTTCTATGTCTCTATATGATATTGATCCATAATAGAAGGATGATTGGATGAGGGATGGATATATGGATATCTGTCTATACAGATGCACAAAAAATATCAAACTATACAAATAAAATAGTCCTGAATTATGTGTGTTACACACGAGTGTTACAACTAACCCCTCTGTCTGTTACAATTAACCCCGTATAGGGGTAAGTTGTAACATTTGCACTTCTGTCACTTTCAGTGCAACTGTACGAAAATGGTAGGTCCTAGAAAAAAACTTTAAGTGGTCATTTGTAGCAGAGATGTGTATGTTGCTTGTGTAAAAAAAGTATTAATCTAACCTAATTATTTTTTAATTAATTGAGCCAAAACGCGTTAGGTTGTGCCCCGCTCTCCCAGTTTTCTTTTTAAATTGATGAAGGTCTTTAAAACACAATAGATATCATCAATGCGCTTTTGGGTAAAACTGCTGTGTATTTTCAACCCGATCTCACGGGAATTCGTAAAAATTTTACGAGGTGGCTAATTCGTAACAATTCATACGACCTCACTCGTACAAATTAGTACGATTTTGCAAAATCGTACATATTTTACGAATTGGACAATTCGTATGAATTCGTACGAATGACCTACCCCTAACCCCGCCCTAAACTTAACCCTCACGTGGGTTTAGACAAATCGTACGAATTTGTATGAGTGAGGTCGTACGAATTAGCCACTTTTTAATCACTCGTACGAATTGGTCGTGAAAGGGTAGGTATTTTGGCCATGATCAATGCAATGTTGCTTTAATTCAGCGTAAGCCGCACGGCAAAAATAGAAAGGATGCCGAAACGATCTCGGCACTGCTGCTCCTGCTACGCGTTGCCGCGCCGCCTCTGCGCGCGGTGTGAATGCTCTAATCTGTTAACATGGGCGCCGAAAAAATATACGCCGCTCTGCTTACGCGTGCGGTGTGAAAACCGCGTAAAGCGTCGAATATTAAAGCATGGTCAAAAGGTGATTCCTTGGGGTGACAATGCATTGCTTATTTGTCTTTATTGTTCACATAGGCTAATCATTTCTTTATTGCCTTGTTTTTCTTGCTTTTTTCTATCTTTGCAGAAGTGAAACAGAAAAATAACAATAACAATGCTAATACTTAGGCTACTTGTCCTGTAAATAAAATAAAGCTTTATCCTGGCTAATTTTATGAAGTGCATTAACAAAGTTTAATAAACATCTGATGAAAGTTTTAAATCAGATATGCCTTATCTGAATTATTTTGAATCTATATTATTTTGAATCGATTTAAACGTGTTTTCTCATTTCCCAGAGTTCATCTGAGTGTGTGGCTTCCAGTTTCAGCTGCACTTCTGCTGTTGTTGATTCTGCTCGCTGTTTTCACCTGGAGACGGAGACACAGTCAGTTTCACCTGCACTCCTTTCTTAATTCTTTTTAAGTTCATTTCATGCCATGTTATCATTTATTTCAACAGAACATATACACAAATGATGTTAATGTTATATTATTGTTCCCCCTTTTTAAAATAAAGAGCAAGATAAACACCAAAACAAAGAGAGAGACGACAGCAGAACCGTTGACGCAGTAAGTCCTTTATATTATGGGTTATGATAATGTTATGAAAATGTTATACTGTGTGTCACACCATCAGAAGACTCTGTTTTCAGTACACGTTTCTCCCTGCCTTGTTTGTCATCTTGGTTACTAATTTGATTTCATCATTAATCTTGGTTGTGTGTTTAGCCTCTCCCTCAGAACCCGTGACAGTGTGATAATTCCTGTGTACGTTTCCTCAATAGCTTTGGCTCAGTTTTAGTCCTACCATTATGTTTTTATGGGAAACCACAACATGCATGTCTGCAAAATATTGTAACTTGCCCAAAACATTCAATTCATTTTTCAAAACTAGAGTGCTGAAGTTATGACGTCACTCTGTAGGCCAAAAGCGGAAGTGAGTTAGCATTTTAGCACTCCCGGTTCCCTCGCCCTAAAGCCTATGGGTTTTTGCTAAATCGCCTGAAATAAGGTCTGTGATGAACAAAGCCTCTAAATATTTTCACATTTTGATCTATGACATAAAACACACCAGTTATAACCTGCTTTTTTAAAACTTTATTGTGCCTGATTGCATTTTTTTTTAACTTTAAATGGATATAAACCTTATAACAAGCTTCACATTTAATTACACATTATTATTGTAATTTTACACAACTTTGTATGTAATTTAAGAAAGCAGAAACATACTGTATAAAATAATACAGTAAATATTCAGTATTAAAAATAAGCAGTACTGTAATTTGCAATTAATGATAAAATCCTTAAATAAACAGTCAATTCATTAATTTACAGATATTGTTTGTAATTTTAAAGTGTTTTGAATCTAATTTTTAGAGTTATTTTCTGTAAAATTAGGATTTTTTTACAGTGTAGGCTTGGCCAGTGCCATCAGAAAATTAAAGGGGTCATATAATGGTACATGCACTTTTACAATGCACTTTTTTTTTTTTTTTCTGAAATGTTTGTTGGCAGTGCCTGTACACAACCATCATATCATAATGATAAAAATCCATTCAGTGTTTTTTTTTTTTGTAAATCCTTATATGTTTTCCCCTGCTCCCCTGCTTCAGATTGAGCGGTTCGATTTTGTGATGTGGATAGAAGCGACGCCCCTCCCACGATTGTTGATTGACAGCAGCGTTTCAACCCCGCCCTGAGCGAGCTGTCTTCATATATGATGCTTTTCCACTACACAGT
This sequence comes from Hybognathus amarus, assembly GCA_030378365.1. Taxonomy (NCBI): domain Eukaryota; kingdom Metazoa; phylum Chordata; class Actinopteri; order Cypriniformes; family Leuciscidae; genus Hybognathus; species Hybognathus amarus. The sequence continues at coordinate 126,703 of JAQIUQ010000610.1, forward strand.
ACCAGCTCGACTCGACTTGGCTCGCCTTTGTTTGGTTTTCCACTGTGTTAAGGTTAAGGAGGCGTATTGCATTCACTTGAAGAAAAAAATCTACTCTGTTTTTCTGAATTAACGAGTTAATTTTTCATGAGAAAAATTTTTTTGCTCTGTTTTTCTGAATTAACGAGTTAATTTTTCATGAGAAATTTTTTTTGCTCTGTTTTTCTGAATTAAGGTTAATTTTCATGAGAAAAAAGGTTTTGCTCTGTTTTTCTGAATTAAGAGTTAATTTTTCATGAGAAATTTTTTTGCTCTGTTTTTCTGAATTAATGAGTTAATTTTTCATGGAAATTTTTTTTGCTCTGTTTTTCTGAATGAAAAATTGTTCTTATGAAAAATTAAGTCGTTAATTCAGAAAAACAGAGCAAAAACTTTTTTTTCTCATGAAAAATTAAGTCGTTAATTCAGAAAAACAGAGCAAAAACTTTTTTTCTCATGAAAAATTAAGTCGTTAATTCAAAAAACAGAGCAAAAACTTTTTTCAATGAAAAATGATCTTGTACTTCTGAGATAATTAAGTCATTAATTCAGAAAAACAGAGTAGATTTTTTTCTTCAAGTGAATGCAATACGGCACCAGTAGTATCCTGTACTTGCTTTCGGGTACTATTTTTGTATCACCTCTGGTGAGGTTCTGAGCGAGCTGAGGCGCTACTAAAATGTGACGTGAAAACATTAGCGACTGCTGATTGGTCAGAGAGAATCTTCACTATTCACTGTGTCATCATTGCACGTGTCAAATGGAGTATCCAGAATAACCCCGCCATTTTTAAATAAGGGGCGGAGTCAGCGAAGCTCATTATCATTTAAAGGCATATGCACTGAAACGTCATGCTGAAAAGAGCTGTCTAAGAGCTGGTAAAATTAGTGTTTTCTTAATGATAATTTTTAATAAAACTATATTACAAACCTTTCATTTAGACCCTAAACATTCATATTAACTTGTACAAAAATAGCATTTTATGACCCTTTTAATAAATTATTTTCCATTGTTTGAGCTGTAATGGTCAAAACATTTAAAATGTTTTTTGATGTAAGTCAACACTGGAATGTTTGTAATATACAAATTCCCTTTTTAACCTGCTTTTTTGTTGACACTGACTTCTTACTAGCCCACACTATGCAAAAATAGCAGTTTTGTTCTTAGCTGAATTGTTTTGTGTATCACACTGAGCATTTTAAATCAATAAACGGTTATTTATCAGTAATGTAGCACACTGAAAATATCCCAGCTACTGTAACGTTCTCAGAACTGTGGCTAACATTCTGGCAAGGTTCTCTCAAAGTCACAAACAAACATTCTAACAATAATGTTAATAGAACGTTCATTCAGAATGTTCTTCATTCATTCATTCATTCATTCAAGTCTTTGTTTCCATCTTCTGGTTTACACGGATTAATCTCCAGACCAATCAAAAACATTTTAAAGCATGTCAGTTTTTTTCCAAGCTTACTTCTCATAGATTGGGTTAGCCATGTTGATTTCTTGATGTCTCTTTTTCCTTATTGTTTTCTGTGTTTTTCTGTGTAAAATGCAGATCTACTGTGAACCTCAAGAACCTGTGATATACAGCACTATAAATGATGAATGCTCACATGTAAGTAAACCAGACACACCACCACTAACACAATGGCTCAGAAATCTGACGTGATTTCAAAATTATGTGTAATTACGATCCCTTTCTCCACAGGATCCCGACAAAGACATAACCTACTCTACTATTGGTGATGCTCCTGGGAGTTAAAGCAGTAAGTTTTACAGAAATATATATTATTTAATGTGTTTATTGTACTGTTGGCAGTATAATGAGAAAAAGATCTCGCACTTCCAGAAGCCTCCAGCAGGGGGAGGGATATACAGCACTGTGGCTCCACACTAACAGAAACAGTGAGCATGACTGGACTCGCTCTGCTGGACAGGAACTGAACCATGGTTAACTCAGTCACATTCATATTACATTTTTTTCTCAATCGCTTTGGATAAATGCTCGAATTGTTGTGGACGAGTAATACGAGGTATAGTGTAAAAATGCAACTTTACATATATAACACATTTTCTACAAAAAATAGATGTACTGTATAAATACAAAGGTTAATTATCTTAACCTTTTGATTGTTAATTGGTTAATTTGTTAATGTACATTATTAATTTTACCTACTGTCTAAATCTGTAGTTTTTTTTTTTTTTTTACAATTGCTAACAATCGTTTACCAATACTAAGGGTAGTTCGCTTTAAAATGAAAGTTAGCCCATGATTTACTCACCCTCAAGCCATCCTGGGTGTATATGACACTGTTCTTACAGACGAATATGATCAGAGTTATATTAAAAAACACGCTGATGCTTCCAAGCTTTATAATGGCAGATTGAAACCATCAGTTTTGAAGCTTAAAAAAGTGCATCCATCCATCATAACAAACTCCACACGGCTCTGGGGGTTAGCAAGGCCTTTTGAAGCAAGGGTGTAATGCAATGAAACAATGAGTTTGTGTAAGAAAAATAATTCATATTTAACGTTACAGAGTAAAATTCTAGCTTCCGGCCAAACGAACATACTGAGTTACTTATGCAACTTATAGCGTCAAAAGTCAGCGTAATGCGTCATGGCGTCAGTACGTCTCATTACTTGCATATATGTTTGTTTGGCGAGTTATTTTACTTTATAAAGTTTAAATGGATATTTTTCTTACACGAACACATCACATCGCTTCAAGGCCTTTATTAACCCGCCAGAGCCGTGTGGAGCACTGTTATCATGGATGGATGCACTTTGATGGACTTCAGAAATTTGGAAGAACCAGGACATTTTTAATATAACTCAGATTGTATTCTGTCTGAAAGAAGAATGTCATATACACATAGGATGGCTAGTAAATCATGGGGTAATGTTCAGTTCATTGCATTTTGATGTTCATCTTATGTATTTGTACTCAATATGTAATGACGTGTAGACACAGATTTTGGAAAAATATTTTTATATATTGAAATAAATGATAAACTCTGTATTTGTAATATCTTTTTCAGACTTGGTTCTAATCATAATGTAATATGATTGATTTATTATTATTATTTTCAAAACAAAAAATGCCAAACTTTGACAAAAAGTCATTTTTATTGTTATAATTGTGATTTCATAATATTTAGATTTGAATCCAACTGGAAAAACTTTCAGTTAGTCAAATAACATATAGTGGAGCTCTAGCCATCTAGTGGCTAAAATTATATATTTTTTTACTTTTAAAACTACATTTTTCAGAAGATGGGCAAACATTTTACAACCATGTCAAATTATCCATGTTATCCCCATAAATTAAAATTCGTATAATTTATATAGCCTACCCTATATGAAGACCGCAAAAGGGTTAAAATAACTCCGATTGTATTCGTCTGAAAGAAGAAGAAATAAATTTAGGCGGCGCGGCCCAAATTTTTGATTGGGTGAGTAAATCATGGAGTTATTTTCATCTTAAAGTGAACTACAAAGTTGTTTTTTTCTAAACTCTTAACTCAGCAACACACCTGCAGATACATCACACAATCAGCCATTTAGTTTGCCCAAAACCACATTTTGCTCATTCATACTCCAACTAATACATTTCAATGCTTTTTATACACACTTAAACGGTGAAAAGTTGAAAATTCAATATCTAATCATATTTTTAAAATATTACAGCACTAGTTTTCTCCAGCAACGAAACCCAGTAAACTAGTCTAACATAAAAAAACAAAGATTAAATTAGAGATGCTAACTATATTTATTCCACCATGCAAATGACCTTTTTTAAGGTGACAATCTGTTACCCATTTGAAGATTTAATCTATCTTGAAGATTGTTGTATTGTATTGTATCTTCTGTTATAAAAATGAATATCTTCAATGAAAAATCGTTTATATCATATATAAAACAAACACACACACACACAAATATATATATACTTTTATACATTTTTATTTCAGGATTCTTTGATGAATAGAAAGTTGAAAGAACAGCATTTATTTAATTAGAATCTTTTCTAACATTATAAATGTCTTTACTGTAACTTTTGATCAATGTAACTCATCCTTGATGAATAGAAGTATTGATTTCTTATTTATTTCCCCCCAAAAATAAAATACAAATTCTTACTGACCCCAAACTTTTTAAAGGGTAGTGTTTAATGTAACAAAAGCTTTCCATTTCAGATAAAAGCTGTTCTTTTGAACTTTCTATTCATCAAAGAATCCTGAAATAAAAATGTAAAAAACTGTTTTCAACATTTAACATACTCATACATGTTCATACATGTTTTCTTCAACATAATCATACATGTTTTTGGAAGCATAAAATCATCATATTAGAGTGATTTGTGAAGGATCATGTGACACTGAAGACTGGAGTAATGATGTTGAAAATTCAGCTTTTTTTCAGAGGAATAAATTACATTTTAATAGATATATTAACATAAAAAAAGTCATTTTAAATTGTCATAATATTTCACAATATTACTGTGTTTTTTGTGTATTTTTTATCAAAAAATTGCAGCCTAGGTGAGCAGAAGAGACTTCTTTTTAAAAACATAAAAAATCTTACCGATCTTAAACTTTTGACCGGTAGTGTACATACTCCTTCCTACCAACTATAACACAACGTTCTGTCACATACGCCTATGAAAGACTACAGAGCCAATCAAGGGAGTGCAGCAGTCACTACAAACACAGTTAGACAACTCAAGATACAGGAAGAGAAACTTAAACGATGGCCACATACGCAAAGGAAAAAATGATCTACATTTCAATCGGGGTTTTGGCTCCTTTTAGGTGAGTATTAAATGTTGTGCTGTCTTTGTTTCTAATGGATCCTGTTTTATCATTTTGCAATAACTGATTTTATGCTCAGCTGTTCATGATGCTTTTAATGTGTTTAATAGAACAAATTAAGAAGTGAATTATTATTAATCCTGGACAAAAAACGGTTTGTGTGTTGTTTCAGGGGTTGAATGCTTTAGTGGTTGGTCAAATCATACCATAACTATTAAGACTGGAGGATCTGTCACCATCCCATGTCATTATGATGAGAAAACCCTCCGCAGAAGAAATACTGGTACTCAGATATTGATCAATCTAAAATATACACAAACACAACAGAGGAGAATCTGTCAGTAATTGATCATCCTGATCAGAGTCTCTTTACTGTGACTATGAGAAACCTGCAGAACAAAAACAATGGACTCTATTATTGTGTTGTGGAGACTGATGGAAATATGACTGTCACATTTGAGCTTCATCTCATGGTTCAGTCTGGTATGAGATTTTGTAAATATATTAATCACATTCTAATGTTAAATTCTCTGACTTTACACATACAGTACTGTATGTATTTAATAATCTCAAACGACTCTGATTTCAGCTCCTGATGTGTCTGTGAAGAGCAGCAGTGTATCTGGACATGAAGGTGATGATGTCAGTGTCCAGTGTTTCTACACTTCTGGATATCAGGATAAACACAAACAGTGGTGCAGATATTAAAGATCAGGGCTGTTACACAGAGAAGAGGACTGACACATCCCAGAGTTCATCAGTCCAGATCAGTGATGATGGGAGAAGCTCCTTCACTGTGTTGATGACTGGACTGAGACTCAGTGATTCTGGATGGTACTTCTGCTCTGCTGGAGAGGCACTGAATCCTGTTCAACTCACTGTAACCGAGGCAGAACCAGGTACAATTTTTAATTAATAAATATGTTTTTACCATATTTTAAATGAAAAAAACAACTAAAATTGCTTTGCTTTCTACTTTTGACAGTAAACAAGGCCACAGACAATCCGAGAGACGCGTTCAGTTATTGAAATGTTTCTCATTAAAATCTTCATAGAATTATTCTATATTTGGCTGTTTTGTCATCAATGCTCCATTTCCTCAATTTCCTTTGATTGTATTGCTTGCGCAATCATTTCCCCTAAATTTCCCCAGTGATTTTTCTTTCTTTTTTTTCTATCTTTGCAGAAGAGAAACAGGAAACAAGACTAATAAATGAAGCCGAAGGCATTAAAGAAAAATAGTAATACATCTGTATGGTTAAAAAAACTAAAAGAAGCTTAAACTAATTCTTAAGACTATTAGCCTGAAATGCATTAAAGTTTAATGGCCTGGTGGACATTTACTGTAGTTCAGATGTCTTGTTTTCTGCTTTTATTCAGCTGAATTCAGATCAGAAGTTTCTCTGAGTTTTTTGATGAACGTCTTTCGTCATCTCACAAGATAAAGGTCTTCTGAGTGTGTGGCTTCCAGTTTCAGCTGCACTTCTGCTGTTGTTGATTCTGCTCACTGTTTTCAGCCTGAAAACGAACAACCGGTCAGTTTCACCTGCACTCCTTTCTTAATTCATGCCATGTTATCATTTATTTCAACAGTAAATATGCATAAATGATGGTAATGTCATGTATTGCTTCCCCTTTTTAAATAAAGAGCAAGATAAGAATAGGAACAGAACGAGAATTTAGACAGCAGGAACCGTTGACACAGTAAGTCCTTTAAATTACAAGCATCTACTTATGAAAATGATCATATGACAATATCAGTGTATACAGTTTTTTTATGCCTTTTTATGCTGTTGACACTCACTTCTTTATATACTATGCAAGAATGCAGGGACGTGCACAGAAAATTTGAGGGGCAGGTGCTCAAGTGAGAAAAAAAAGGGCAAAAGATTTTAGCTTTTTATTTTAGTAATTTAGTTTTTTAACAAAAAAGTAACATCAACTCTGACTTTTTAAAATGTATTAAAGTTAATTTTATCTTCCTCAAATTCACGCAATTGTTTCATCTTCAAAAGATGTCTACAAAATAATCAGTTCACACAGAAACCAATGTTCTCCCTAGTATTCACCAGGTTTATTGAGAAGCAAAAGGAAACCATGCCACAATGTTCATGTTTTCTATGCTACTAGTTTCAATCAAGTATATATTTGATACACCTGATAGTGACATGGACTTAGTTTCACATTTGAGGGAAGACTGTATCATCATCATCAAATAAAACCTTCAAAATCCACATTTAGATGGAGTTTGTTTTAAACCTACTATCCTCCATCTGTTTGCATCTGTAGCTAATTTCATCTAAATTCACCAATTTAGATTTCTAAATTTCAGGGGAAAGACTATTGATGTATGTAAGTCATTAACTTTAATAATAAGAATTTAAGGCCATAAAAAGTCATAAAAACGTCCGGATTTTTCCATACAAGGTCATAAATTACATTCAGCCAAGTCTTAAATTTATATTTTTGTATTCAATTTCGAGTCAATATCGCCAATGCTCGATATCAATATCGGAGTTCGATAAATGTTCGATAATGTTTATGTGCCAAAAGCGGAACAGAAACTCATTTGAATCGCGCCCGTCTCACGGACTGTTTATCCGCTCGGTTCAAAGTCCGGCGACAGCGGCAGCGAGCTCACTGAGCAGACACGTTAACTCTTGATCTGCGCTTTCAGACCTGGTCCCCGTATTCATAAAGAATCTTAATGCAAAAAGTAGCTCCTAGTGACAAAATTCTAAGAAAATTCTTAGAAATGTGGGCGTTTACTCTTAAAATTAAAGAAAAATTCCTAGTAAAGAAAAAAGTAATTCAGAAAGAATCTTAACCCTTAAAAGAGGTCTTAAGGTCAAAATTGTTAGGAGTACGGATGAGGACTTTTAAGAGGCTAAAGAGTTTCTTTAGCAGAGGAGAAAATGGCAGAAAAGACGATGAAGAGGGAGAAGAAATGTGTTGCAATAGATGACAGTGAGTTAATAGACGATATATATATATATATATATATATATATATATATATATATATATAAACGAGATCGTGCAGGGATCATGTTTGCGACTGATCTTATTAGAGACACGCTAATATCTCCGACACAGCGCAATGCCATAACGCCAGAAATGAAAGTAGCCTAATCACTGCATTAAGATATTTGGCAAATGGGAAAATGCAAAAAGCAGCAGTGATTTGGGTCTGTCATAACCTTCTGTAAACAGTGATCACACAAACATTACAGCACTTTCAGAACCTCTTATTATGCCACCTTGCAGGCTAAAAAACAAAACTGCATTTATGAATATAGCAGGCTTCCCTGATGCGCACAAGCATGGGAATAAACCATTAACATTTGCGCTATAAGCTCCCACGTCTGCTTCTTGCTCTGTGCTGTGACACCCGGCCCAAATTGTTTCTTTCATGAAAGTGTTCATCCACTAAGTTGGGCTAACAGCAAACACTGTTCTTCTGTCCAGTTGGGCTTTCTCATCTTTCTCGTTTTTATTCCATGTTTG
>JAQIUQ010000611.1:0-32500 GCA_030378365.1 Hybognathus amarus
TTTATTTTTTCTGTAAATTTCTTCGTTCATTTCATATTGCTGCTTACTTGACGTAACAAGGCCAAGATGAGTGAAAAAGAATGCTTCTCTTTCTTCCAATGATTCAACAAAGCTTGATAATTGAGTAGAGCTTGAATGGTCATTAGATTAATGAAAGTACAGTTGAGAAGACAAAGTGCACCACCTGCAGGAATGTAGGTAGATATGGCCCAACAGGGCCAGTGTGACGATTTAATGGCATCCGATGCATGGCAACGCAACAGAGATGTTAATTTCACTGCAGAGATCAAGAGATGAAGTTATTGAAATGCTCCAGCTTCTAATGCACTGGAGCACACGCCGCTAAAGAGAAAAATACATGCCTTTGCAATGTGTGTAAGGTTAGTTAGAGAGGGAGAGGGAGAGCATGCTGTGTTCCACTTGGAAACTGGGAATGATTCTTGTTAATGAAAGATAAATTTGCTTGTAAGCAATAGCCAATAGATACTCAGATGGTGTGCCGCAGGAGCTTCAACGCTGCAGGAGGTGAGAGTACTTTGAATAAGCTAATTTGACACATTGAATCCATCCGAAATGACAGCATGCAGCTGAGATATGAAGTGCATAGAGGTGCATTGATATGTGGTTACAGGTGTAATGCCTTATTACTTTTCTGTGCCAGGATTTCAATGATTAACCTGAGCGATTCTGGACTGATTCTAGTATGACCATACAAAATCTACATTGCTTAAGAGGAGACACAAGGAGGAGCAAATCACACATCGCAGATTATTGCAAACCTTTTAGCCATCTTTTGGTACACACAAAAAAAAAAAAAAAATGTGTATACCATTTGTAAATGTGCCTTAATAGATATGTAATAAGATTATAATAACTAAATTGTATATCAAATCAAGAATCAAAACACTATTTTACAGCGAGCTGAAACTCTCAATGAAATGATCTTAGTGCGTTTCTCAAGACAGAGAGAGAATACTGTAGACATATAGCTTCTCACTTCTTTGTGATTAATTAAAATAACCCAATTCTCTTACAAATGGCCCCTACATTATAATATATAATTGTAGTTCGGTAACTAGTCAAATATGAACTGTCCATTTATGGTGACATTATTTTCCCTTTTTATTTATGGGATCAGGTCCACTGCAAAACCATCTGGAGGTCAACTAGGAAAGAAATCTTTAAGTTGAGTTATGGCTAATGACATATTTGACATCACATCTTTTGCTCACAGCTGGAGGAAATTCTTTACGCATAGAAGGAAAGCTATTGTATGCTCATGATTAACCACACACTTCCTGATGAATAAGACAAAATGTCATTAAATCAGTCCTGCTTAAGAGAATGAGACCTCAACATTTTTACAGCCAAAGGTAATACATTTATTTGATAAAGAGCTTCATACAAACCTAGGAGTATTGTTCATGGCCTCGTGCACGTCTTTCAAACAAGGTTACGTAGGTGGAGACTAGAAACAAAAACAGCCCAATTCACACTTCTAAAGAAAACAAAACCTGATTATTATTCATTTCCTGTCAATATGGCTTTTTCCTTGCAGTGGCAAAAAGCCAAAACAAATATCTCTTACACTACTGTAAACTGATAGATGGCTAATATGTACTTTTTCGCCAAATCACTCTGACACAAACAACACTAAATCAACCTTTTTATCCTGAATGAACTAATGTATTGGAATGTCATAGCATAATCACAACCTAATTCCATCCAACCAACAATTTCATCCATGATTTGCGCCTCTGAAACTGTCTGGTGACACTCGTGAACCCAGCAACGTCCAAATCAGGTGCTTAAACCCATAAAATGCCACACACCAGCTGGTGGGAGCAGATATTCGGGATCTATAGGGCCATCAGGAAGATGAGGTGCGTGAAATGCTCTCGTCTCACAGTCTTGCTCAAGATTGCTGATTCTCCATTCATTCATCTGGAATAGATACCTCTCTGAATAGATGATAATCACTGGATGCTGATGTGAAACAATCGCTGATCAGAAAAGAGATGAATGCACTTTCATACCTGATGTATCTATTTCCGTGATTGTGTCAGGTCAATGGAACAATCAGCAGCTTCTACTCTCGAAGCTGCATTGTTCTATTCAAATACATTTCTGTGCATCATTAACGATCCACAATCGCCTAGTTTAACAACTGATTATTGTTTTACTTATTCAAAGCTGTAATAGAAAAGTGACAGACCATTAGTGAGTTGACCTCAGCGCATGAATTAAAAACTACTTTTTATATACAAATCAACATTCAAAAGCTCTTCAGCTGAAAAGATTGGATAAGGACAATTTCATGCAAATGCCAAAATAAACTTGGATATATGAAGTGTTCACTAAAATGAAAACACCCACTTTAAAATTGTACTTTTATGTCTGTATTTTGCTATACTAAAACATTGTAAAGAAAACGTACTTGAAATTATCTACCATGATTTTAAAAGATGGATCGAAATAACATTTTAATAAACACTTTCCACATGATTTACAGGAAACCTTTGTCATAACAGCACTGATTTCATCTCATACCCTACCAATCTCACAACCAAATTGTACGAATTCGACGAATGATTAAAAAGTGGCTAATTCGTAAAAATTCATACGACCTCACTCATAACAAATTAGTACGATTTTGCTAAATCGTACATATTTTACCGAATTTGCCAATTCGTATGAATTTGTACGAATGACCTACCCCTACCCGCACATAAACCCAACATCACGTGGGTTTAAGACAAATCGATACAAATTCATATGAGTGAGGTCGTATGAATTCAGTATGAATTAGACACTTTTTAATCATTCGTCAAATTCGGTACAAATTGATCATGAGATAGCGTAGTCATACCTGAAGAGGAGAACTGGCCCCGACTGAGCCTGGGTTCTCCCAAGGTTTTTCTCCATCCAATCTGATGGAGTTTTGGTTCCTTGCCACTGTCGCATTGCTTTGCCTTGCTTTTGGCTTGCTTAGTTGGGTTTATTTAACATTTAACAATATTATTTATCTGTGTTGTACTACTGTCATGTTATCACTGTGAAGCTGCTTTGATACAATCTGTATTGTGAAAAGCGCTATATAAATAAATGTGACTTGACTTGACTAATAATAATGATATCTCATACCTGTCAATCAATTTTATTACACAAACCTTCATATAATAGTTGTAAATTCTCAAAAATCCTTTACTATTTTTAACCAAACATAATGGACTTCTTGCACTGAGCTTCGTGATGCACTTCCGATTTGAAATAGTACAACTTAGTACAACAATTTATTTCCAGTTATGTATATTTTCAATGTGCGTAGACACCTAGTTGACTTCACGCCACTTAAAATGATTATCCACATGAAGACTTAAAAAATCAGAGACAGTGGACAAAGAGATATTTTGATGATTACTGTGTATAAACTTTCCAAACTCAATGGAACATGCCAATACGAGAAAGCAGTAATGCTAAATGTAATTTACATGTTTATGCACAAAATCATTCATATTCAAAGCAGTTGACTTTCGCTCTCTACGCTGCTTTGCCATTTAATTAAGATTTACATTTAACATTGCTAAATTATTTAAGGCGCATTTATTCAAATAATTTAAAAGGGTGCACACCAGTGCACACAAGCAATTTTAGCAGTAAAATTCATTTAAAAATGTAAACTCTACAGGCATGAAATATGATCAGTACGAGAAAAACACTGTTAATGTAAAGATGAGCACTGGACTGCTAAAGGTAGTGGAACAATATATGTATATTATTCAGATTGGACAGTTGGAAAGACAATATACGTATAGGAACATTTTAGCAGGTTCAAGATAAGTCATGTTGATGCAGAGAACACAATTCTTTGTTTTAATCAACCAACAGCCATAAAGCGTAGTAATAATCTGCATTTTCGTATGTAGGTGCGTTGAACACTGTTACCGAAAAACTAGTTGTAAAAAGTAGAATGCAAATGTAGTTTTCGATTGTTGTGTTCATTACCACAAACATTTCTGTATACATTTTCATTAGGAATTTCTCATGTCTTCTTATGACTTTCTTATGACTATATCCAGGATTTTAGAAAAATAAATGGAACTAATTAAATATGGTAATTATAACTTTCTCTGATAAGCTACATTTCATGTTTTGACTGCAAATGTTACATCTGGAACTGCTCATAATAAGACAGTGTTGCAGCCATATTCACCATGACGAATGATTTGTGCTGCCCATCAACCTGTGCAGCATGCCTCAATTTATTATATTTTAAAGTTCACATATGAAATTACTTTCACACAAAAAATAGATTTCACATAACAGCGTCTTAAAGTTTGTACCTTCCTGCCAAGATTTTTTTTCTGTCACATTAAGGTGGCTGCAACTGAAAGGTTTTGACTCATTGTGGTCTTCTATCTGACTTTCTTTTTCAGCAGGAGGACTTTCCCATTATTCCAGAGTCTTCAGTATGTTTTGGCAGTGCTAAGCAATACTGTACTTGAAAGTCTGTTAACGACAACTCATTAACACATAATAAATGAGCTCCTTAGGAACCGAATGGGAGATAACGGATGCATTGCGGACACTGGCACCATGCTAATAATTCACATCCATAGTTGTGAACACACTCTTGTAGAAGAAAAAGAATAAGTTTGATTTATATAGCACCTTTCCGTAGCTCAGTCACTTTACAGTGCAGTTTACGATGCATCTATACACAAACATTACAGTCACATAGGATACACAGTCACATTAAACAAAATACGTTAAATAAATATGTTTTAGCTGAGATTTGAATGTGGCCAACGATGAGATATTTCAAAGTGTAAGGTGTAATGAATTCCATAATTTTGGAGCATTGACACTAAATGACGTTCCACCTAATCTTTACAACCTGAAACGCTGGATGGACAATAAACCATGTTCAGCTGATCTGAGAGACCATCAGGGTGCGTTTCCCAAAAACATCGTTAGCCAACTACTGGTCGCAAGTTCCGTCCTTCTTATCAGCATAATTCAATGAGTCTGTGTTTCCCAAAACCATCGTTCCAACAAACATTCGCAAACAGCATCGCAAAGTTGTGTGGTTTGAACGACAGCTCTCAACCTGTGGTTAGAGGCATCGTTTCTATACTGCAGGACATTTGGGCGTAATAAATCATTTATCTTGAGCAAAATAAGCAAGCTGACATTCAGTACAACCGGTGCCTTTTATTTAGAATACATACAAATGTAATTTACGTCTTTTAGTTTCTCAAAAGATTTAAAGTAACGTGTTTGAAGTGCATGTGTGAATGTGCTCTATGCAAGAACTATCCAAATATTGAGTCTGGTAATAAAGCAAAACCACTGAGAACAAATAGAAATAGTCCTCAGATGACATAATTTACGTAATTTATATATAAAAAGAAAAATATGGGTGCAAGCCCGTTATATGCCCTAAACATTAGAAGCAAAACCTTAAAGTAGATACATGATGCAAGAACGCCTGGTGGAGGTGTGAACTCTTGCTGCTGAGTTTTGAACGTACTGTAATCTTGCAATATGTTTTTTTGGCAGACCAAGAAAATAAAGCATTGCAATAATCTAGCCGTGATGTGATTTGAATTAAGGATTCAGCGTTCAGCTTAATTGAGAGAAGATCATAGAAGAGCAATATTGCGAAGGAGAAAGAAAGATTTTTTGACAAAAGAACTATGAGAGCCAAAATATAGAGTCTAGTCAATTAAGACGCCAATGTTGTGATTTGATGATGAAAGCTTAACATAAACTCCATCAATATAAAAGACTGGTCCATCCTTTTGACTGAGGCAGCAGAGCCGATCACTAATATCTCAGTTTCTATATAATTTAATTTGAGTAAATTAAGGGACATCCAGTGCTCTGATGTCCCTGAAACATGCAGTGAGTGAGTCAGGTAGGGATAACCTATCAGAGCAGGTGGTGAGATAAATGTGAATTTCATCAGCATAGCAATAGAATTGAGGTCCATGCCTGCGTATGATGTTACCAAGTGGATGTATGTAGATGAATAGTGGACCAAGAACTGAACCTTGAGGAACTCCCTGTGTAAGTGAAGGAGCGGCAGAACCATGACCTTATATGCTGATATAATACTTTCTGTCGCTGATATAGGAAATGAGCCAGAAAAGAGTGGAACCAGCGATGCCGATATCAAAAAGCCAAGAAATAAGTAATTTGTGACAGACTGTCAAAAACAGCACTTAGATCGAGGAGCATCAATATGTTTATCAGAGTCGATAGACAAAAAGAATGTCGTTAATCACCCGCAAAAGAGCAGTTTAAGTGTTGGAACCTGACTGAAAAGGTAAAAAAAATAAAATGTATGCATATGTCGGAGCTGATGCTGAAAATAGACAGGCGAACAAACAGGCGGCAAAATAAACACATTGATCGATACTTTTGCAGACTCATCGTTGCATCAAATCATTGGCTGTATAATCGATGGATTGATACGAATTGATTAATATTTACGCCCCAGTGATGACTAGTTCGACCTACAGAACAGTTTATCAAAGTTTAACTGCGTTAGCCAGAATTGTGTCGTAAACCACAATCCACACAATCCACAGAAGGGAAGGCTACCCAACCATACCAAGGATTTGAATACCACAAAAGACAAAGAGAGCTAAAACTCACAGTTTCAGATAGGGATGGATACTAAGGATCGAGAGGGATGTAAGGATAGGAATGGAGACGGCTCGCAGATGATCTGTGTGACAGGACAAACGCGTTCTCATTCCTTTAGCGTCATATAGAACGTTATATGACAAAACGGCGTTATACTACGCGCATGGTACCTCTTCATCGTTTATATAACACGCGCTGTGATGGTTAGGTTTAGGTGTGGGGTAGGTAGGGTAGTTTCATATTACGCTAAAGGATTTATGACGCCTTGAGTTTGCGTGTTATATAAACGATAAAGGGTACCATGTGCGTAGTATAGTGCCGTTTTGTCATAAAGCGCTTTATGTGACGCTAAAGGATGAGAACGGGCTAACAGGCACCACCGGAGACAGCCAGGTCAGTTATCCAAAAACTTTTGAGTTTTTACCAATGTGTCCCTGAGCAAGACACTTAACCCCTGAGTTGCTCCCAGGGCGTGCAAACTCTGACATATATAGCAATTGTAAGTCGCTTTGGATAACGTACAGCTAAATGATTAAATGTAAATGTAATGTAAAAAGTCCAGAGAATATTCCCTAGAAGGTTGAGTCTGAGAAAAACATACTCAGAAAGCAAAAACGTAACACCAGCGTGAAGTGCAACACAAGTGCGGCAAGCATTCTCACACCAGAAGTGGCTTGACATACAGGGTCAAAAGCTAGTATAGCAGTTATGAATGGCTTACCGCTATTTTTACCAAACTTCACACAAAACTTTTTTTGAACTCATCTTCTAATGCTGAGTGAGTGAAGAAGTTTACCTGACATAAATACCACATACTGTATTTTATGCAAAAAAGGTCTAAATTTACATATTTAACAAATATCACACAAGCAAAACAGTAACAAACATGAATGTATTGCAGATATCATTAATTCATTTTAATGAATACCATAGTTGACAGAATTTTAGTCTGGTTCAGAAGGACAGACTGAAAAATACTGACTGATGAGAGGAGGAGCTAGGATGGAGGAAGGAAATTGTTTCCTGAGAAACGTGAAAGCTGCTGAAATTACTGAAGGAGCTTATATTATGTGCAGTGATAGGCGTCATATTCCTATAGGTAGACATGGATCAGCTGATGCGAGTTGACTAAGGTGACCTGCCAGAACTAAAGCGCTATGTTTAATTTCTGCTAAGTGGTTTCTGTCAGGACCACTATGATATAAATACGATTGACAATTAGCATACAGTTAGGATTGACAGATATGGTTCTGATCTGGGTAGAGAACTCCCTGCACATCCAATGCAGCCTAGCACGAATGATAGGGAGAGCAGCAATAACCACCCAAAACAAAGCAATATGCCAAACCCCCCAACACAAACTGACAGCAAAATTCTGGATGCATTTTACATACTACCCCCAACGACGAATGCTGATGGAATGGTTAATACACCCTGATGTTAGTAGCATATGCATATATTAATGCCACTATAAATCCAATCTTATGGGGAAAGCATCACCCCAAGCTGGAGCAAGCAAGGACACATTGAAACATTTGTGTTGCTGTACCAATTTAACAGTGTATGGGATTTACTGGGGGAAGCTTACACCCCTAGCGGCAGCAAAATCTAATTCAACAAGCATGTTGTATAGTTGCGGAACTATTGCAAAAACTTGTGTAGTTTGACAGGGAAGCATACACCCTACAGCAATGTACCCGACTAGTGTCAACAAAATCTGATACAACAAGCATGTTAGATAACCATAGGAATAGTATTAAAACTAGTCCGGTCTGGGGAAGCATGCACCCTGTAGATCTGAGTCATATGAAGTGTGCAGCTATTAATGAAGTACAGTGTGCTTCCTCATTCATGAAAAAAATGATTTCTGCTCCTGACATACTGAATTCCATTGGTTGTGGAGGTGAACATGACGACTCTCATGAATCCTCACACCTTCAAAGAACCATCAAGCTACAATGTTGTTAGTGTTGAATAACAGACCTCTGCGGTGAATGTACCTACTGTGTATTTTGCACAAGTATGTTACCGATAACCTAGATTAGCTTTAGCTACAGAGCATGTGCTACTTTAACACAATGCATGTTGCAATCAGATAGAATAAAGAACAAGTATTTTTCCAATGCAACCAGTTAAGCCTAAATCAATGCTTGATTACTACAGCACATTCCTACAGCACAAAAAAAAAGGTTTTTCACAAGTGTCCCTGTGTCAACAAGCTTAGACCCCCTTGTTGCCCCCCTAAATGTGGAGTGTGAAATAATTTTTTACAGTGTCACGCATTGAGTGTGACAGTCACTAATTTCGGTCTTTTGGCACACATTGTATTTCTCAAGCAGAAAAGCTATTTATAATATATAATATGCCATCATTTATCTGGCCGCTTTGCTCTCACTAAGGAAGTTCAGCAGTCTAAGGAGTTCAGCAGTCATCCCTGCCCCACATCAGCTAATCAAAAAAAGAAAGGTGCTACTCAATAGCCAATCAGAAAATAGCAATATTGTATCTGGGTAAGATTTAACGCAACAGCCAATAAAAAAGAATTGTTCACGTGATTCTGCTACAACATCTTACGAAAGTTTCGTTCATCCACAGATGAAACTAACCACTTGGAGCTCCGAGCATCATTTAGTCCACAAAGTCCTGTTTTAATGTTACAACAAATGGTTACACTTTATTTTGATAGTCACTTTAGACGTTCTACTAATTATAAGTAACTTTTCAACTACATGTCAACTAACTCTCATGAGAGTATTAGTATATTTTAGTAGACAGTTGACTGTTAGGTTATGGTTCAGGTGTTCGGCTTTGGGTTAGGAGAATAGTTTACTTGTGAGTCGCCAAGTTACTTATAGTCAGTTGAATGTCTGTTGGGGGACCAACAAAATAGTGTTAGCGGATATTAAGCTGACAGTCTACTAATACTCTAATGACAGTTAGTTGACATGTAGTTGAAAAGTTACTTATAGTTAATGTCTAAAGTGGACTATCAAAATAAAGTGTTACCCAACAAATTCACAACTTGTTTGACAAAAACAATGACAACTTGATTGATGTTGGATAATGATTCCCAGATAATTAGCATCAGTTTTTCATTGAGTGTCTGTAACTTTCAGCCAACGGTTTTACAGCCTGTCCACTGACAACACCTGCTCAGAACAAGTGAGCCAAGTCATATTTTTGTTATCACACGATGACTGACATATTGTCACATTATAAACATCTCTCTCTTTCAAATAGGCTTTATAAGCTAAATAAATTAAAGTGTAGCCTATTGCATAGTCAATGTCATCAGGTCACTTTTAAAATCATGCCATGTTTTATAATTATATCCTGGCAATGGATGCATTAATCATCGCATCTGTCTTTCAAAGATGTCAGGTAAAAATCAAATATGCATCCTCTCATTCACCCTGAGAGGAAAGCCCCCTAAAAAGGCCAGTTTAAGAGGATCATTTGCTGATCTTTTAAAAAAAAAAAATAAATAAATAAAAATAAAAAATCATAGAAATCATACAGTGTGACTGCTGTATACTGTACAATGAGGTCTAAATGTAACTGGCCCCAGCTTGCCCCACCACCTAGGAATTGCAGTTAAGGCATGACCATTGGACAGTGAAATGATCATTGGGTCAGACAAAAAAGGTGGAGACTAAAAAACATGCATGTTAACTGTAAAATAATTGGGGTGAAGAATTAAGCGTGAAACCATCAGGAACCCTTTAGTCTCAAGCACCGCCATTCCAGACCTTCTACCTACATGAAGTCTCCAGAAGAGAAAGATACTCGTAACCTCGTCGGACAAACCATGATAAGTACGTTTTCTACACTGTTTGACTTGCTTAATCTGCACCCAAACAAAAGACAAATGTCATCCAGATTGTATGAATAAATGTTCCCCAACCTTTCCGTTAAGAAATGAATTGTAAGCATCCAGACTGTGATATGCTTTTATCGCATCTCTCATGTAGGCCTACATGCAAGCAGCCACAACACGCAATCAGATGAGACATCAGACTATTCAAGTAAAAAGTTAACGCATCAAAGTCTTATTTAAAGGGTTCGATGATTTCAATCATTATTTATTTTCAGTGGAAATATTTTAACTTGCCTTTTTGCTAGACTTAAATAGTACGAACTTGTTTTCACCAATGGTTTTTACAGATCTGTGATTCTAAAATGGCGCCAACGGGAAAGGATTCAGGGCCAGACATGCACAGTAGCATTCCAGCGTGTTTGTTATTGTTAACGTCCTTGAAATGGTCTGTACAGTGATAGGCATCGTATTCCTGTAGGTAGATGTGGACCAGCAGAGAGTCAGCTGATGCGAGTTGACTAACGTGACCTGCAAAAACTAACTATGCTTAATTTCGATTAACAAGATGTCAATATTGAGTAACCTACATTTTAGTCACAATATTAGCCTACCTTATACTCTGAAACTTGAAAAAAAAAAAAACAGAGAACGAGTCTGCAAGAGGATGCAAAAAGAGAGACAGGGATTAAACTACATTACACACTGAATTTTGCCTACTTTTTCCATGCTAATTAAAGCGGACATCTCTAATGGTGTTTAACTTGACCTGAATCTGTCTGGGGGAAACTAGGAATGACAGTTTCCCTGTTTAGTGCCATACAGCCACACTGATAGAGAAGTGCAAAGAAAGACGATTTTCTTTACACCCCTGTGCTCTAGACATTATTAATCTGCTAATGTTTATTAAAACAGATGTGCACCACTTAAATTTCCATTGCTCAGTAGCGCCCCCATTACATGCTCATTCCATATACAGTCGCTATCTATTCAACACAAATTTAAATATATTGCCATTTGGTGTGACTTGAAACCTCCACCACTCATAATTCTAAAAAGACCCCTCCTGATATCACCCATTACATTGAAGGCATTACAGTGAATCACTTCCCCGTCTTCTCTCAGTCATCATCGCCTAGAAGGTTTTGGCAACCTTCTCTCTGATGCATGGCTAAAGGATCCACAGACCACTCTTTAGAACAGGCCACATTTTCACTGACATTTCTACGGTGTGAGTATGTAGCCTATTAATATCCAAAGTAATTGAATTTAGAGTGTTTTTTTCATTTCTAGATGGCTTAGATGTAATGGTCAGCAATTTTATGCAAGCATGGTTTGCCACACTAAAAGTAGTATATTTTGATTTCCCGTACAATGTAGTGCAAATGTAAGTTTTAAAGCCACAGTACAGCAGCCATGAGGCATTAGCATGTGATTGATTTACAGAATAGCACATTGTTTAGCCCTCCAGCTAGTCACTAATCATATATTGTCATTACAATTAGTTGACCTCATTTCTCATACATATTTTCCATAATATTACTACTCAGCCTACAGTGTAAAACACAAAAATAGTTTTAAATAAAACATGAAAGTTTTTTTCTTTACTGGCTCTCCTGAGTTACACTGTATTTTGATAGACTGAACTGAAGAACAAGAAACCACATCAGCAAAGTTCACTTTCATTGCTGCCATAACTTTTGCATGACAGTGCAGCATTTAAGCATGGTGTTGAAAAGTACATCATAATTTAATTTAGCACTCACATATTACCATACTACAGGTATTTAAAGGCATCACAATCAGGTTGTTTCTCCATTCATACAAAATATAAAGTAATTCTCCCTTGCAAAAGCATGTTTGTTTCCATTGCTCTTTTTGAATCAATGATCTCTTTTGAGAGTGGACAAATATGGTTTTAGGTGACTTTATTGTTTAGGACAAACTGTGCAGAGCCATGGTGTTGCTGCTTCTGACAAACACATACTGGCAAGCCAGACATCCACAGCCAAGCTCTGTTAAACAGCACTTTGAATCCATTGTCTTAGCTCTTCTACCTCAAACACACCTCCTATCTGACTCGCTTTCTTTTGCTTTAAAACACACATTCCTGCGGGGAGAAAAGAGCTCACACTAGCCAGAAGTGATTTGCTCATCTTTTGACCATTCGTCAATATATGCCTTTTTAGGGCCCCCTTAAACGTCAGTGGATGACAATCCCGGTCGTCATACAACTGACGCTTTACTTTAAGGTCAGTTCAGGTGACGAGTTGGGTTTAGGGTTAGGTTTAAGTCTAGGGTAGAGTTAGGAATCCAATAACATCATCTACAGACGTTTGAGGGGCCCTAAAAAGGCATATATTGACGAATGGTGAAAAGACGTCACAAGACGTCAGTATATGACAAATTGGGATAAGACTGCGCTGGTATATCAGGACATAAAATAAAATAACAATAATAATAATAATAATAATAAAATATCTGGTCCTTGGCAGGTCTTAAAATTAGGAAATACAACCCCAGATGAACAACAACATATGACGTATTACACAGTGTCATTATTTAACAAAAGCAAAAGCAAAATCCAGAAGCCATATGTGGAAAAACTACACCATTAGTTGCTATGGAAATGAAAGGGTTAATGTAGCCAATATATATATTTGCCCAACATGCGACAACAAACTTTAACATATGAGAATGAGCCTCATTGTTTTCGCACATCAAACAAGCATGTTTAAGCTTCTGTTTGCCACAACTGATGTGTGCGTTGATGAATGTTTAAATTGGTATAACGCCCTCATTCTCCTGCCAGTGAATTAAATCATATCCCTGAAATCATGCAATCATACCTTCCACAAAGATATGTGATGAAAAGAACTGTGAAAAACTACCTCTGTGAAAGATCATAGCCAGATTCAGAATGCGGTTCAAGCCAATGTCTGTGTTTTTGTGGGTGACTCTGGGTCAAATCAGGTTCTACAGACATGTTTCCCTCAGGGCCATATCTCATTGTCAGCAAATGTTTGATAATGTGTTAAGCATTAGCTCAAGCTCAGTCTGAAATCTCCATTGCATGCTGCAGGGCAAACAGACAGTTTCTCTGTATTCCTCTCATCTGCACATTACACATCCACTTTTTTATTTTTATTATTATTTTTTTATTTTTTACTTTCTGTGCATTAATTTCACATGTGGACACTGGATTTAATGTTCAGATGGACCTAGCAATTAAATCCTGTCTGGCATAATGATGCCTTGATTTGAGTTTGTGTTTGTCATATTTACCAGTGATGGATGGTTTGTGCTTCCTATCACTGCTATTTCAGAACGTGCCTGAGCATTTGTTCCCATCCATGTGCATTAGGGTTTATTTGTGTGTTTGTGCTGAAGAGCTAAGCTCAAAGGAGCAAAGGGCTTAGAAGATAATCAGAATCTTGGTCATGGTCATTTATCAAGACCAGGCTCTCACAACAGGCAGACCTGAGCTCTGAATCAGCTGCTACAATTACCATCATCAGGTGGTCACGGTTAAATGTGTATGAGATGTTACAAAATCAGGCCTGTTTTAAAAGGTTGGGGACATATTTAACAATGGCAATTTTGCTTATACACCATCTGCCATTTTACATCAAGAAGGAGAAAAAAAAGGTAAATAATAGATGAATGTCTGTGAAGATGGTGGGCAGGGATGGGCAGTATTTCAGATACATGTATTTAAAATACGTATTTGAAATACAAAATACTATTTTGTATTTTGTATTTTAAAGCCTTTGGAAAAAATCAAATGTAATTTGTATTTAAATACATTTAAGATGAGTATTTTTGTATTTTCAAAATACTCAAAATACTTTGAGCCAGTCAACCTCTTTATCAGGGTACTGTTTTCATGCATCAAGGATTTGGACATCTTGAACCAGTATCTACTTATTAGACAGCTGTTTGTGAGGTTCAACACAATCATTCCCTCTTCAGCTCCTATAGAGCGCTTGTTTTCCTTTGCGGGTTTAATCAATAGGCCACACAGACGACGCCTTAAACCCAAACTTTTTGAAAAGCTGGTGGTGCTAAAGGGTATCGAATAGATGGATGTCTGAAACACATAGGTACACCACCTGGAGGAGTACACCATCAGTTATTTAAAATATAATTGACTTTTTGTTATTGAGTTCTTGCTACTGAGTGCGAGGTAATGATGGTGATAAAACATAATAAAAGATGTTTGAAATTATTATTATTATTATTTTTTAGTTTTGTATTTCCTACAGGGCTGGGGAAGGAAAGAGGTATATAAAATGAAAACGAAAGTTTCTAGTTGCACACATCTAAATAATTGTTGGCATTCAGAATAGGCCCAGATAGATTTCAGCCTAATAGGGATGCCTGCACTGAATCGCCAATTTCACATGTATTTTCTGTATTTTCAAAATACAAAATACTGTATTTGTATTTAAATACATTTTTCCACACAGTATTTTGTATTTGTATTTAAATACATTTTTCCACACAGTATTTTGTATTTGTATTTAAATACATTTCCATGTATTTATATGCCCATCCCTGATGGTGGGATAGGATGGATGAATGCATTTAATGTAAAGTGTAAGGTATTCAAAAATTTGGAGTTAGTAAGATTTTGTCTATTCTTCAAAATTAATCCTCCGATAGGTTGACTTCCACTAAAATATTAAACTGTAAAACCATAAAAAAAATCAGCTTTGCCATGACAGGATACTTATGATGTACTTATGACTTTTGATATATATATATATATATATATATATATATATATATATATATATATATATATATATATATATATATATATATATATATATATGTAATTGTAATCATATTTCACAACATTATTGTTTTAATATATTAAAACATTAAAAACAGATGAAAAAAAACCCTACTAATTATCTAAGGTTTTTATTTTTTGCAAGTTACATTGTTAAACAAGTGGGTGCCGACACATTATGCAATTATGAGTGAATTGTCATTCACTTAACTGATTCTTTCAAACATATTGATTCATTCAGGAATTAAACAATTGCTGTCTTGATGAGTGAGTTATTCAATTATTCACTTAGCCATTTCATTCAATCACACTGATTCATTTAGAAACAAAGGCCAGTGCAGTTCAGCTTTGACTTTGTTTGGAACTATTTTAGATGGCAGTGCAAAACTACATAAGACATGTTTAAAATGTAAATCAATTAACTTTATATTTATTGAACTGTTGAATTGAGTTTATTGTACTGAAATATAAAATCACTATCACAATCACAGACACTTACCTATTATTGCAGTTTTGTTTCAGTGCAATTGCATACTGGATTATTATTTATATTAGCCTATATAATGAGATTATATCCTTAAGATAATATAATAACATTATTTTGCATTTTCATTATTAATACCAAGTAGCACATTCTTAGATTTGTAAAATTTGTTCACATTACATACCTTTTTTTTTTACAACAAAGCAAAGTCTAAATTCAAAGAGTTAAATTTACAGCTGAGCACCTCTGCTCAAAAAATTACCTTTACCAGTTAGAATGTCTTGACTCTTGTAGAATTTCACACTCACACACACACGCACACACACACACACACACACACACACACACCCACGCACACACAAATGTATGCAAGGACTTGGCACTTGACAACATTTTTTCTTGTTTTATTAACAATAGCTCTCAAGTGAGTTTGCATACATTTAGATTAAATTCATTCAAAGCTTTCAAGTGCGCAAATCTTTTCTTTTGTTTCCTGTAACATGCACATCGGGCCATTCAGCGACACCACATAATCCAATTGCCTTCTTTTACACACTCTTTGGTTATCTCATTTGGATCTGAAGTTCACATTAGGACTGATCTCAGGGGACTGGCTGTGATTGTATTACTGTACCATCAGGGTACGTTTCATCAAATTAGTACTTCAAAACGTCTCCATATGTGGGTGTCTCTATGTGTCTGCTCATTTAGGTCAAACAGGATGTTGTATCTGCTGTCTGGTTGAGATTGATCACATGACTAATGTTCTCAAGGTCATAGGGGTCACCTCTAAATCATCGGAGGTCAAACAGCTTCCGGCTTTTACCTCAAAACCATATACTTCAAATGGAGATGCATCTAATCTAGGAGTAATTGCCAATCGAATTTGCCCTCTCGCACAGAAAGCGTCTGATCTTTCCCTCTTCCATCGCTTTCTCCTTCCCTGTCTTTCTTGGCAGAGGACAGACTGATGTATCACCTAATCGCTCTTGTCCTCGGGGTGTGTGAGTGTGGTTGGGCTAAGGTGAAAGTAACTGTTGAGGAAATTGTCACGATATAGAAAGAGTAGGTTGGTTTAAAAACACTGCAGGGTCTGATTTCTCGAATTACTTTTGCGCGCTGGGAACCAGAAGGGGAGGTTGGGGATATTGAAAAATGAACTCTGAGGGAGCATTCACACTGGAGTTTTAGCTTCAATTCAGTTCAGTTTCTTTGGATGGTGTGAATGCCGTTTTCTAAACTTGGGTTTGAAGTGTCCAAACATATGAAATCAATCCAGATGTATCAATATTTATGATGGACCATCTGGATCTCTCATCACTCAGCCTGTTCTCACGTAAATGCGTCTCTATAACACGCATGAGTATTGTTGTGTAATATATACGTGAAAATGAGTTTTTACGTGCATATGAGACGCAGTTTTCACGCGTGCAATTGATACGCAGTTCATTTGCGTATAATACACACGCACCCCAAACCACTAATTCTAGCCAAACGTATAATACACACGCACCCACCCCACACCTAAACTTAACCTAACCAACCAATGCGTATCATATGCACGTAAAAACTCACTTTAGCGTATATATTACACGGCAATACACATGCGTGCTATAAAGGGTTGCATCACTACTTATCTCTGAAGAAAAAAAAATAAAAGAGTCCCATTTCTTGCAATTCACCTGCAATCGACAGATTCAAATGCCTTTTTGTGGATGTGAAGTTTAATTAAACAATCAAACAAAGTGTGAAAGCTTCAGTAAGATTCATCTAATTTTTCTGATCATCCTTTCCAGCACTCTTTCCATTACAACCTTCAAAATTTCAATTGAAACTAAAAAAGTTATCTGACACCTCTATTCCTCTCTTTGTGTCTGTGGGATATAGGTGTGAATGGAAAGGTCAAAATTAAATTAGGAATGCTATAACCGGAGGTGGAGAAAGTAAAATGACTTTATAAAGTAAAGAACAGAAAAAGGATGAAAGGGTTAAGGATAGGCTGAATAAAAGTAAAACCGTTTTAACAACATGCATTGTTAAATGTTTTAATTATCAAGGATGTCTCAATGAATATCTGTGCTTTTAATTTTTTTTTGTATGTGTGCAGAGAAACTCTACAATCAAACAAGTTTAAGACAGTAACATATTCATAATCTTTTTGGTATGTATACAGTTTATTTTGGTTGTTTCCAGGTTGATTTTACAGCAGCAAATCCTAAATTTACCAAAACATATTTGCTTGTCTCATTTATCTCTCCCTGCAGCAAAGACTAAGAGAGACAGACACTAGGGAGCAGAATTACTCCAGAAATGTAAAAGAAATGGGCAAGAGTGGAATGGAAGAAGAGAAAATGGAGATTTTCTGTCTCTTTTGGCAAAGGAATTAATGTGTATTATTTGAAAGATATTCTAATATAGTACAATATTAGTTAAATAATATTCATGCATTCCTATCCTCTTCTTTGAATTATACAAAAAATATCATAATTAGTCATTTATAGAAATGTATTATGGAAGGTCA
This sequence comes from Hybognathus amarus, assembly GCA_030378365.1. Classification (NCBI taxonomy): domain Eukaryota; kingdom Metazoa; phylum Chordata; class Actinopteri; order Cypriniformes; family Leuciscidae; genus Hybognathus; species Hybognathus amarus. The sequence continues at coordinate 18,272 of JAQIUQ010000611.1, forward strand.
TACATTTGGTTCAAAAGTGCTGCTTTAATAGTTAGAACGGGTGCATTGGGGAGAATTTAAAGACAAAACCAGCATTCTGATATATTATATATTCAACAACACAATATAAACAAACAAAAGGACTCATTAATTTGTTAGTTATATGGTCTTAAAACATGTTCTTTAAAGCACAGTATACTAGGATATGCTATATGTTATTCATTAAAGCTGTGAATTGTAGGTTAAGGTTACTAAGCATAAATAAGGATATAACAGCTCCTCTTTTTGTTCAGTTTTCCTGTCCTCCTGTCTCCAGCTCTGTCATGTTAGTTTGAGCGCCTCTGGTAAAAGCCTGGTCTCTACTCTTCACAGAACACACTCCAAAGCTTTTACCCAATAACAGCAAAGAAAAGGGTAAGAGATGAAAGACTGGACACATACACGCACAAACCCACCAACAAATATACTTGAACATGACCAAAATACACAAGAATGACATTACAGTATGCATGGTCCTTACACGAGTGCAGGTACAAAAGCATGTCCAAAAGAAGCACCCTCCAGCAGATTAGCCTTGGAGGAGGACAACACAAAGAGATGAAAGCGAGAAAGAGACATCTGTGTTGGTTATGGGTAGCACATGTTCTCCTTCACCAAACTCCCATTTAGAGACCCATGACAGGCTCAAATTTATAGCCTGAGGTAATACACCGTGACCCAAAGCACTTTGACTGAATTTGTTTACTTCCTTAATGTCACGGTTGTGTTTAGGAGGAAGGTTGTAGGTTGTTTTTCTATTTTATACGCTCACCAGTGGAAGGTCCGTGAGGGAGTTTTACAATGAGGTTTGCCGTTACCTGTCCCAACCCGATCACACTAAATGCGTCTTTATAGCACGCATGTGTATTGTCGTGTAATATATACGCTAAAGTGAGTTTTTACGCTCATATGATACGCATTGGTAGGTTAGGTTAAGTTTAGGTGTGGGGTGGGGTGCGTGTGTATTATACATTTGCCTAGAATTAGTGGTTTGGGTGCGTGTGTATTATACGCAAATGAACTGCGCATCAATTGCACGAGAAAAACTGCGTCTCATATGCACGTAAAAACTCATTTTCGCAGTATATTACACGACAATACAAATGTATGTTATAGAGACACATTTACGTGAGAACAGGCTGCCTGTCCATTATTTTTGCACAAACATAGTAGCAGTACAACTGATTTCAACATTGACAAAAATGAGCACCAATGTTTCTTGAGCACCAAATCGGTACATTTGAATGATTTCTGAAGGATCATGTGACATTGAAGAATGGAGTAACGATGCTGAAAATTTTATCACATGAATAAATTACATTTTAAAATGTATTCAAATAGAAAAGTTACTAGTGACACTTTACAACAAAGTTTGATTTTTTTAACATTAATTAACTACATAGTTAATATAAACAAATGATAAACAATACAAATACATGATTTATTAATCTCAGGGAATGGTAATTTCAATGTTTACTAATACACAATTAAAATCAAAAGCTTTATCTGTTAATATCATTAGTCAAAGCACTGTGAACTAGCATAAACAATGAAATATTTGCGTTTTATTAACTAACATCAACAAAGGTTAATAATGCGTGTTACAAAGTTATTTTAATTTGTAAAAATATTTTACAATTATGTTGTTTTACTGTATTTTTATCAAATAAATGCAGCCTTGAGTATTAGTCATTTTAAAAGCAATACAAATCTTACAGATCCCAAACTTTTTAAATATAGCCTAGCTATTTATTATTTGCTTTGTCAAATATAGTACATAGCAAATTAATTCATTCACATAAAAGATTTCTTTAAAAAAAAAAAAAAAAAAAAAGCACAAACCCAAACCTTTTAAATGGGTGGTTGATTATGATCTCACTTTTTTTTTTTTTTTTTTTTTTACTTTAGTTAGCGTGTAAGATTGCTGTTTGAGCATAATAATAATAAAAAAAAAAAAAAAAAAAAAAACCTCTGCAAAGTTCCAACGCTCAAAGTTCAAAGCAAAGGCTGATATTTCCTTTTAAATAAATCATTTTTTAAGGACTACAATAAACGGCTGGAAGGGACTACACAACATTCCTCCCAGGTTGGTGACATCACTAACTTAACATTTACACAAACCCCCCGGAAACGCAATTTATAGATTATCATGACAGATTATGCTAATCAATGACTAAGATAACTACACATAAGCTACCTAAATTAATCAACTAACCATTCAGAAATGTTCTGTTGCTTCTACTTATTGTCACTTCTTTTTGAATCTCTCCATCATTGTGCGATTCCGGTTTGAACGTAAAAAGCTAAAAGTTTTTGAAATGTTCAGTGCATGTGTGATTGTCAGGTAAAAGGACATGTGCTGTTGTAGCTCCGCCCCCTTCTTGAAAGGGAGTAGCAGCTCATTTGCATTTAAAGGGACTAACAAAAATGGTGCATTTTAGCTCACCCTCAAAAAGTGACGATTTTAACATGCTACATTAAAATATCTGTGGGGCATTTTGAGGTAAACACATACACACTCTGGGGACATCTAAGACTTATTTTACATCTTGTGAAATGGGCATTATAACACCCCTTTAACGATAGTGTGTGTTTTTCAGTCTGGATGGACGAAAAATAACATTGAATATCCCTTATGATTGTCAGTTTACTAATCAGAGGAGCCACTGTGAGCCTCCACGTTTATTTATTCAGTTATTGTAGATAGTAGATCAAATTTGTAAAACTATCTTTAATTGTATCCCTTACATTGTTATGTTCTTTTTGAATAAATATGTGAGGGGAATCTAAACAGTTTACTAAACAGGGTTGTGTCTGTGTGTCTCTGCATGTGTGTGTATAGCCTTAAGTTAAATGGACTGGCTGTTATTTTAGGCTGGTAGATGTTGATCCTGATTTGTGAGAGTTAAGCTTTGATAAACAAATTGCATCCCCTCAAATACGGCACAGCCACCAGTGCCCTGCATAAATCAATAGACATTACTGTCACCACAAATCACCCTCACCTCGGTTTCTCTCACATGTACTCAAGCCAACATTTAGTCATTCCACTCTCATCTCTGTGTAGGTGTGTGTGATCTGTGCCGTCTTATTCAGTGGAAAAAAAAAAAAAACAACTTGGTCAACTTCCCTGAAATGAAGTATTGTGTAGCTATACGGAGTGGGAAAACTCCTTTTCTCCATTTACTGAAACCTATATGTAAAATGGATTTGCAGCTGCACAGCTAGCTCCTTGAGTGTCTGGCTCGCTCATAGGCTGTGCAACTGCACATCCAATGGCACGGGCACCTCTGACGTGCGACCAATGAGATCACTCTACGTCATTACACGTCAGAGCCCATCAAGGGATGTGGCCTCAGCCTATATTAGTCCCTGAATTCACCATTATAGCACATTTATACAACTGAAGCGACAACTGGCCAGTTAGTATAGTGCGGCCGGCTACGCAATACTTTGTTCCCTAACTTAGGAAACTGAGGTTATGTGAGTAACCAAGAAGTTCCCTTTCGAATGGTCAGAAAAGTCTTCGGGGCCAAACCAACTCCTTTCATTTCCAGACAGCTCTGCTCCGTGCTCAACCAGAGGCCGGATGCAGGAGCGCCGTCGATGTAGCGCTCCCCAACCCAGGTTGGACGCGTCTGTAAAGACCACTTTCCTCCTGGAAATTGTTCCCACTGTCACACCCTCTTGCCACCAGTCATGAGCCCGGGAATCGGGGTCCTTAAACAACCGTGATTCACCATGATGCGCAGGCTGCCTGACTGCCATGCATGGGTTGGCACATGACATTTCAGCCAGGGTGCATGTGCAGTAATCCCATACAGAGTACGATGCTGCTGCCATTAGACCAAGCAGTTTCTGAAATTGACAAACCAATCCCTCGGGCGAATATGTTCGAGGATATGTTTGACAGTTAAAGGGATACTTCAAGATTTAACATTAAGCTTTGTATCAGTAGAAAACCAGAAGTATTTTCGAATTACACAGAATTTTACAACAGAAAAGATATAGTGTTGTAGCCGGATAGCCACAGGTGAGATGGCGTTAGGAGAAAATGGCTGAAATGGCGTAGTCACTGAGATTATGCTCGCTCAGGCTGAAGGGCTTGTTCAAACAGCGAAGGATTAGTACAACAGTCAGAGACATGGAGTTGTCGCTGAAAGAGTAAAATCTGATATAATGGCAAATTCAGGGACTAATATAGGCTGAGGCCACGGCCATTGAATGTGCAGTTGCTGCAGCACAGCCTATGAGCGAGCCAGACACTCAAGAGGCAAGCTGTGCAGCTGCAAATGCGTTTTACATATAGGTTTTCAGTAAATTGAGAAAATGAGTTTTCCAACTGCGTGTAGCTATGCAACACAAAGTGACCGTTCGAAAGGTAACTTTTGTTGTATCAGGTTATTTTCAAAACCACAAAGACCCAGATATAATCTTCCAGGACACATCATTTATATTGCCTTAGATGGTTACAACACTGTTTTTGTCACATTTTACAAAAGTTCACTCTTTCTGCAGGTTACACCGGTAACACTTTACAATAGGTTCATTTATTAAACATGAGTTCATGCATTAACTAACATAAACTAACCATTTGTTACTGTATTTGTTATTCTTTGTTAACGTTAGTTAATACAAATCTAGCTGTTCATTGTTGTTCATGTTAGTTCACAGTGCATTAACTAATGTTAACAAGATTTTAATAAAGTATTAGTAAATGTTGAAATTAACATTACCAAATATTAACAAATGCTGAAGAAGTATTGTTCATTCTTTGTTAATGTTAACTAATGTAGTAACTAATGAACCTTATTGTAAAGTGTTACCGTTACACCAGTAGGTGAGAGACAAATAATTGCCTAAAGTTATAAGAATCATTCACTGTGTCTCAAATCACATACTGAGTAGGTAGTCAATTCTAATTTACTTCGCAACCGTTAAAAAGCTATGTCCTATATGATGAATGTGATGATAAATTAGTGCAATTTGGACATACTACATCAGACATGTTTTTACTGTCACATGACCTATCAGCATCATGATTTATGAATGCCACTTCACTGGCATTCATAAATCATCGACCCATGGCCTCATGAGAATTATCCATCGAATGCACACTTTAGTATCTCTGCAAAAGTAGTAGGTCATCCAATGACTTTTTGCCTGCGTTTTTTACTTCACTGTCATCACTCCTCCTTTTATCCCCCCGAGCTCCTCTGTGGGACACTCGCTCCGTTCCCACAGCTGTCGGCCTCACCCTGCTTGCCACAACTGTATTTGGATATACTACTCTGTTTACGTATTCTTTTCAGCATACTATAGAGTCAGGATTGTATATAAGTATACAATTTTTTGTGTTATTCATTCAGGAACAAATCAAGTGTGAGTGAGTCATTGAATCATTCATTCAACCGATTTATGCCCTTGTAATCTTTAATCAAAAGTGTTAACTTCACCTCCCCCTCAAAACAACATCTGTTCTCTTCATGTAGTGTCTTGGAAGAGGGTGGGGCTATATATCCTCCACACCTGACTGGGCAATCTAACAGTCTCATCCCAAGAACGTCATACAACTGACGCTTTTGACCATACATCAGTCAGGTGACGGGGTAGGTTTAGGTCTGGGGTATGGTTAGATAACGTCATCTAACTGACGTTTAAGGGTGCCCTGAAAAGCGGATGTTGACGTATGGTCAAAAGCGTCAGTTGTATGATGTCTTAGAATGAGACTGCACAGAGCAATCTGGCATTTAGATCTACCTCCATTTATTTAGCAATCTCCTTATGATACAATCAATTCCCTAAGGATAAATCAAATCCGCCCTACATTTCAGCCCGTTCTCATCCCAAGGCGTCATCTAACTGGCGCTTTTGACCATGCGTCAACATCTGACGCACATGGCACCCTTTAGCGTCAATATGAGATGCGCCTCCTAGTGGTCTAACCCTAACCCTACCCCAGACCTAAACATACACGCATCATCCAACTGACACTTAAGGTTGCCATGTGCGTCGGATTTAGACGCATTGTCAAAAGTGTCAGTTAAATGACGCCCTAGAAAAAATGAAAATGTGTTGTACATTTTGATATATGCCACAATAGGGAAGACAAGACGATAGCAACTTCCGTTTCAGGCTGACTTTAACTCTTTGTGTAGGCAATGCAAAAAGCCACATAATAACTGCTAACATCAGTGTCTTAAATGTACATTTATTTCAATGTACTTGTTTTAATTTGAGGGCTTTGTGGTCTTTGTGGTCATTGTGTTCTATTCATACATATGCATATTAATTTATGTTAGACTTATCAAGTTGATATGGAATCATATAGCATAGTCTACACTCTTCCAGTTGTCTGTTATACATTTGTTATTTTATTATCCTGTTTCTATTTCTTTGAGTACTGGAATGCTAATGTTTTCAGTCAAATTCCTTGTGTGTGTGATGCATACCTGACAATGAAGCTATTTCTCATTCTGATAACTGTACATACTGGTTTCTTCTCTTAATAAAAAAGATAGAACAATGGCAGAACAGATCCAATTTATTTTCTCAAGCATGTAACCTGCTGTAACGCTAAAATCCAAAGAAGATGATGATGATAATAATCCAATGTTATTAAATAATAGCTAATAAGAGAGTCAACATACGAGAGAGTGTGTTAAACAAAAACAATACCGGACAATGACCTAAACGAAGGAAATAACTTAAATATACAGCAATGATTAACTAAAAGAACAACAGTAATGAGTAATGTCCATGGTGACAGATGAGTGGTAGAACAAAAGAACACATGTGATGTATGAAAACAAACTGACTAAAACATAACTGTGACACCCGCTTTCTTGAAATGTCCAATCCACCTGACTGTTATAGTGGTGTGCTTTATAGCCATGTCAATGAAAAGAAAAAGTCTTTTTCAAGAAACTAATGTTATATAATATCCCCTGGTAAATGTAAAATCAAAAATGGAAAACACTTTTCATATTTTAGATAATGCTTCCCAATGCTGAAGTGTGTAATTTGTTTTGAATGGCTTCTCCCTAATGGCTCTCTGTGGCATGTCTTAGGCCACTGTTAATGGATGAAGAGAGGGAGAAGACTGAACAGACACACTTTAGAAAACGATTAGTAGAACCTACTCCACAAGCAAACAAGTTATCATTTAGTATGTTGTTTGTTTGAGTATATAGTAGACACACAGAGAAAAGCATCTTTGTGACCTTTGGATATCATTGGACCTGTAAAAAATACAAGGAATGTTTAAAGCAATCTTATATATCTACATATTGTTCTTTTATTTACCATGCACACAACAAACACCAGGGTTCGAAATATCCATTATTCCTTTGTTACTGCTTTAAACAACATCTAATCTATCCATCAATAAAATGTGTGCCACTACAATGAATTGATGCTTGGCTTGAGGTGATCTACATGCCCTTGCCTGTCACACCGACTGGACTTTAATATGAATGAGCAAATACACACGTTGAGGGAAGTGGAACATGGGAACCATCAATTATGCAGTGTTTGTATTATGAAAACATGCACAATGCTATCCATATATTCAAGAGGAATTCAGATAACATGCCTTTAAGAATATATTACACTGAGATACAAACATACTTGACATGCAGAAAATACATCTGTAATGGTCTTTTACTAATGATCTTTCCACTAAAAGAAATAACTGGAAGGTATAACAACCAATAACTGGAAGGTATAACATATTCTATAACTTTCAGCAACGTGGTCAAAGTATCTATATTTCAAGGTTTGTTGGCTGGCAAAAGACAAATAATTTTCATCATTTTATATTAGTCACATGTGTCATCTAGTCAAACAGTACAGTATTGGCAGTGTTCTGGGTTTGAATAGTCTTAAAATTCATTAAAAAATTAAAATAAATAAAAGGAAAAAAAGTGAAAAATTTAAAAAGTGAAAAATTAAAACGAAATCAATAAAATCAGTTTGAGGTAAGCTGGTAAAGATGATACAAATGTTTTCATACTAAAGGAAGAAAGTATGTGTTAAACTACATGTTTTTGTACTTTTTCCTTAATCATGGAAGCAGTAATTCAAGAACCTTCTATGTGTGGTTTTGGACAGCAGAATGAGATGTCTATATTTCTATTTGGTAAGGAGCATCTCCCTCTGTGGCTTATAATATTCATCAGGCTTTGGCTGCATGATGGGATGTCCAGGGACAGATGGCCAGCACGGTTCTGCACAGAAGCCACGGGCATGATTGCGTCCAGCCCGTGGAGCGCGTTTGTGAGGTTTAATGGGCTGACTAATCAGAGCGAGAAATAGATGCATCTAAATTAGTCTCTGGGATCACCAGAGTTCAACCACACACATGCATAATGGAAATCATTCGAAAAGCAGTTTGTAATGCAACCTCTCAAAGCCTCATACCTAAATGAACTAAAACGCCCACTACTTTCATTCTTTGAGAACATTTAATCTGCATTCTAGAAAGAGACGTGCATAATTTCGATGTGCAGTGTATTGTGATGTAATGCCCACATCGTCAAACCAGAGTAAAGTAAACCGAAGTCATTAGCAAGTTCAATTCCACATTCGTCTTAAGAGTGTTGAAACGTCATAATAACAAATAACTTGTCTCACAAAACTGACGCCATTTCACACAGATCTCACAGCTACTTTGACAAATGTTTCAGAGCTGTCAGAGTAGCAAAAGGCCACCGTAACAAGCTGACAAAGCCACATTTGAAAGCCCACAGGAAACACGCACATTTCTCGGATGCCAGGAAAACCGGCATCTCAAATCCCTCTTGACACGGAACGGTCCAAACTTCCGAAGAGACTACTTCTATAAAGCCACAGACTGAATAATATTCACTGCTAAAAACTCCACATGAAGAATCCACAGTCAAATTTTAAAGTGGTCATATCAAGAGGGATCCAATTCTGCTTGGTCTTTTGAAATCTTTTGAAAAAGAGTTTGTTGTATTATCCTTAACTGTAAATTTCCTTAGTGCTTAGGAAAAAAAGACGAAAACATACATGACCTATTTAAGCACTTTTCAAGTGTTGTCAAGTCTGCATTAAAAAAGTACAAATGAACGTTAATGTCAGCGGCTTGCATAATAAAACATGTAAATAGAAGTGGGAGATGGGAAACAGATTGTCAATACAAGAATTACTGTCTTTCCAATATATGGGTATACTGAGACGCACAACCACAGCAAACCCCCCGAGACATACATCTCTCTGATCTCTCAATGACTTCCAAACAGGCCTGTAAGAATTCAATCAATTTTCTAAATTGATTTTTCGCCCATGGACAATTTGCTTGGCTATTAGCGTGTCACCCATAACTATGCAGGGGATTTAAACCAGAAGGAATGTGTCTGCGTGAGAGTGTTCAGACAGAAAGAAGCCGAGTCTGAGATAACACACGCACACACATGCATAAGGCCATGTAATTTGCTTTTGTAAGGGGAACAGAGAATAATAAATGTAGAGTAAATAAAGCTTTGTACCATGTAACTGCCAATTATCTGGGGTGGATGATCCAAGTCTCTTAACATTAAAATAATAATGGTGAAACTCCAGCATGTAAAATCAACAAAATGTTCAACAGAAAAAAAAAAAACAAAAAAAAACAATCTGGTTAAAAATAATAATGAGTATCAATCACAACACACATTTAAACATTTTTTTTTAAAGAATTACACATTACCATTAAAATTATATAAATGATTTAGCGAATTAAAATACTTTACACAAGACACAACCACAAATCTGTGCTAAAAAAGGAAACAAGCCATTTGGGAAAGTTCAGCAGACCAGCAGCAAATGAGTTGTGGAGAATAACTGAAGTGCTGAAAGTGAACTACATTATTGTTCAAGAGACTGGGTTCCTTCAGGTTTTCTTTGGCTGCATTTATTCAAATCAAAAATACAGTAAAAGAAATATTATGAGATAATCACAATTTAAAATAACCTTTCTATTTGAATATATTTTCCTCATTATTTCTCCAGTTTTCAGTGTCACATGATCTTGTTATAGCTGATTCGGTGCTCAATATATATATATATATATATATATATATATATATATATATATATATATATATATATATATATATATATATATATATATATATATATATATATATATATTATAATTATCAATGTTGAAATAAGTTGTGCTGACTTTGTATTACGTGGAAACCATAATACAACTTTTCAGGATTCTTTGATTTAATAGAAGGAGCATCTTTGGTATACCCCTACCATATACACTCACCTAAAGGATTATTAGGAAAACCATACTAATACTGTGTTTGACCCCCTTTCACCTTCAGAACTGCCTTAATTCTACGTGGCATTGATTCAACAAGGTGCTGAGAGCATTCTTTAGAAATGTTGGCCCTTATTGATAGTTTAGCATCTTGCAGTTGATGGAGAATTGTGGGATGCACATCCAGCGCATGAAGCTCCTGTTCTACCACATCTCAAAGATGCTCTATTGAGTTGAGATCTGGTGAATGTGGGGGCCATTTCAGTACAGTGAACTCATTGTTATGTTCCAATTTGAAACCAATTTGAAATGATTCAAGCTTTGTGACATGGTGCATTGTCCTGCTGGAAGTAGCCATCAGAGAATCGGTTCATGGTGGCTATAAAGGCATGGACATGGTCAGAAACAATGCTCAAGTCAGTCCATGGCATTTAAACGATGCCCAATTGGCACTAAGGGGCCTAAAGTGTGCCAATAAAACACATCCCCAACACCATTACACCACCAGCAGCCTGCACAGTGCCAACAAGGTATGATGGATCCATTAACAGAAAGAAATATGTGAAGTGATCCAGACCAGACCGGACAGAGAGGAAAAATGAAGTGTATAGCATGTCTGTTTTTTTTTTTTCTGTTTGTTTTTATTTTATTTTTTCTCAAAAGTAGCATGTAAAGTAACATGTATTTTTTCTCTAACCCTGACTATGTGTTTTCAACAAATGGCCAATTAATACTTCTCATACCCAGCTCTCTGTTACCCCTTTTCCACCAAAAAAGAACTGGTCCGGAACTGGTGCTGGTTCAAAGTTGGTTCGGAGTTGGTTCAACTTGCGAACCACTTCAGAACCTGTTTGTTTTTCCACTGACTAGAGCGCCCAGGAACGACGTCATTACGTCACTGTGTACATCGCCATACAGCTAGAAACGCTTGCAAGTACAACATTACTTTGGGATTATCTGTTATCTCTAACTCGTGTACCAAGAAGGCTTTAAAAACTATTGAAATATGTAAGTCTTTTAATCTTTTCGTTTGATATGTAATCTTTTCTGATAAGTTATGTACCCCTGTCTTGTGTCTTTTTTTCTTTCCATTTATTTGTTCTATATTGTGACTGTTTTCTTCTTTGCTTATAATGTTTTCAATAAAAAAATAGAAACGCTTGCGTTAACTTCAAACATAACAATTACAAAGGCGGACTCCATCGTGTTTCTGCAAACGTTTCTCCTGGCTTTGCAATCCTATATTATGGTCAGAAAAGATGTTTAGAACAAATCTAAACCCGCCCCAGCCCCAGACGTAAGCATGACGTGGTAAAAGAACGGTTCTAGTCCAGCAAAGAGTTGGTGTCGGCTTTGGAACCAGTTCTCCCGGCCGAGACCGGTTCTTTGGCTGTCGAAACACTAAGAACTGGTTCGCGTGCAGGCACCGGCTCTCAAAATGCTTTGGTGGAAAAGGGGCTTGTGTCTACAAGCTCGAGAACCGCTGAGTTTTTCTTACCCTACTCTACTCAAGCTCTCACATCTACAAGTCGAAAACTAGCTTCGAGTTGTTCTTACCCTACTCCACTCAAGCTCTCGTGTCTACAGGTCGACAACTTGCATCGAGTTATTCTTACCCTACTCTAAAGCTCTCGCATCTGCAAGTCTCTCAACTAGCTTCAAGTTTTTCTTACCCTACTCTACTCAAGCTCTCGTGTCTACAGGTCGACAACTAGCATTCGAGTTATTCTTACCCTACTTTAAAGCTCTCGAGTCTACAAGTCGACAGCAAGCTTCAAGTTTTTCTTACCCTACTCTTCTCAAGCTCTCGCGTCTACAAGTCAACAACTAGCTTCAAGTTTTTCTTACCCTTCTCTACTCAAGCTCTCGCGTGAAATGACAGACAGACTTGAGTAACTGTCCTCTAAATGTTTTTTTTTTATTACGGCCGGGAGTCTGAGCAGTTCTCAGAGAATCTCCCAAAAAGAAGCAATAAGCATGGCCGGTGGATCTCAGACAAAAACCATTGAGAATCCCACCTGTAAAACACAAATACAACAGTTTTATAGAATAAAGAGGTAAGTATGGAAAAATGGCATGAAACATTAATTTTCTTCATAGGTAACCAAACTCTGTTTTTAGTTTCAACAGAGTTTAGACACCTGTCTAGTTTCTTTCCCCATAATTGTTATTTTTACACTCACACGCACATACTCAAAGTCACAAGTGTTCCATTGGTTTTATAAAGTACATTCTGTCCAAATGTTAGATGTTAAATTAAATTAGATGTTAGCCTAACATGGTTAGTTTAATACAGTTACATTTTTCCACCACAAGCGCAAGATCAGACGATGACCCAAGAACGTCAACACAGCACAATATTTTAATTTATTTGTGGCTTGTTTGGCCCTGTAAACCCGCGTAATGAATTTTCAATGGTGAGCAAGTCATTTTTTATGATCCTTGTCAGATTTGGAGAGCAAAAGAGAAAAAAAATAAACTTTCAACTACCTATACTTGGTGACGTGTGAACAACAACAACAAACAATTTATTCGTTTAAAGTTTATTAGAGCGCATGCTGACATTTGTGAATTTTTGTTGTGAGTAGATCAAATTAGTGATAACTGTCTATCTCTCGTATGAGTTTGTTTGTTTATGGGGAGTTGCAGTGCTCTCTGGGAGATTTATGATCACATGCCTGCTGAGATAACACAGAGAATTCAGACTAGAGACCAAGACACACCACATTTATATATTTCCTATCTACTGTAATGTTCTCATTGTGTCCTTGACAGATAGCGATTACACGTGACACAGAGCAGACCCCAAAGACTGCATATCTAAAAGGAACGCCAGTGTTAAATATGCCACAAAACCAAAGCTCCACCACTGCCCTCTCCTTGACCTTCACTCAAGCAGGTAGAATAGCTTCCATGAAGGAGATATGGAGTTAAAATAGCTGATGACATTTTCTCTAATGAAGCCAGCATTGCTGAGTGGGAGTGGTCAGTATCGCTCTGCAGCTCCTGCGGGCGACGCATCAGAAATGTCCACGAGTTAATTAGGTAAATGTCACGCACTCAGAGAAGCGTCAGACAACAGCTCCTGTCTACCTGCTGCGAGAAATATTGCCAAACCTTGAAATGACGTGACCTCATTAATTTCTCCAGACGTCTCCATAGTTGCACTAGATATTTAGCTTTTTCTCTTTTTCTCTGTTGTTGCCGCTCTTCTAAAGTACACAAGTTTCTAAGACAGACAGTGAAAGTTTCACACTTTACTTGTTTTATTCTTCTATTTTTTTTTTATTTGTTGGTTTATCATTAATCAAAGAATTCCGTTAAGCAGGATTACTCTTATGTGACCAAAGAGAGACAGAAAGGATTAGACTTCTTTCAGGACCCGCTGGAATCAATACAAAGTCCTATCCATCCTTCTCAAGCAAATGTGTCACACATTCATTCTCATTCAAAATACAAGTGTGATATTACAATCTATTACCAAATAAAGTTAAAAATTAAACTGCACAGCCAGAGTCCAAATCAAGTTCCAATACATATTTTTGTTTGACTCTTTTGACTTGAGTCTGAATGTCAGACTTATGTTTAAGTACTAATAGTGTAGTAATACTACACATGAAATCTCCACATGATATAGCAAAATTATGGATTTTAGTTACTTTAAAAAAATAATAATAATACATGCAGAACTAAACAATGGAGTATTACTATATATATATATATATATATATATATATTAGTGCTGTCAAACGATTAAAATATTTAAGCGCGATTAATCACATTAATGTCATAGTTAACTCTGCGATTAATCGCACATTTTTATCTATTCTTAATGTCTTTTGATTTCTTTTTGTTACATTTTTTTCTCATTTTAATGCTCTTATCAACATGGAAAAGTGGATTGGCTTCTTTAGTGCAAATGTTTTTTTTTTAAT